>PVHT020000059.1:5327234-5383029 GCA_004024745.2 Catagonus wagneri
AGCTGTCACCACTAGAAGAAGGCAGAGAACTGCTTTTCCCAGAGCTGGGAGAAAGGGCTGGAATCTTAGAAGCAGGTAAGGAGGGGAAAGTAGGCTTACAGTCCCCACCAGCTTTCTTAGCACTTCCATTAGCCTGCAAACAAAGACGGCGGGAGACAGTTTGTCAGAAAAGCCAGTAACTCCATCAATCCACCGGGTCTGGCAACACAGCCCTTCCGAGAACCATCACATCAAAGACACAACCAAACCAAACCAGTTTGAGGCCTGAGCTAAGTCTTGCTGTGCAGAACTGGACCTGGGAGAAACCCCCCAAGTGCAGGGCAGAGGACGCACAGAACAGGAAGGAGGGAAGGACAGTGTTGGTGAGAACAGGCGCATCGTTCTACCACCAGTTCCGGGAGCTGGGGTGCGGGGGCGGGCATGCGTGGGGGCTGCACTGGGGTGTGGTGGAGCACCGTGATGGAGAGAGTTAATGGGCCTCTAGCGCGATGCAGTCAACACACACGTTAGTACAGGTGACTTTCAGGGCAGGTTTGTCGGTCTCGGTTTCCCAAGGGGTTCTGACCGAACCATCGCACTCCCCCGAAAGAGCCACCTTGGCGCCTTGTGGCAACAGGTCAACTTTGGAGTCACAAAGTAAAAGATGTTGCACTGCAAGCATGCAAAAGCGTGGTGAGAAGTTCACAAGGGCTTTTTAGACTTTCTTCATGCCCCCAGATCCAGGATGTCTAACGTAAACCGTTATCTTACAAATGCAATATTTGGTATAAACTAAGTCAGCGACTTGCTCCGTAAGCGCAAGAGTGTCCGTCCAAAATTGGGTTTAAGGTAAAACTACCTGACGATATTGGCGGGGATCCTGCAGTTTGGACTGCTTGCCAGGTTTGTCCAGGCTTCCGGGTCTATTCTTGGAACTCATGGGAACCGGCATCCTGCTCGTCTGAGGGGTCCCGGTGGAGCTCTGCGGAAGGAGCAGCGAGAGGGGGGAGAAAAAGGATGCTTGTGAGAGGGGGCCGCCCTGCTGTGTGCAGAGAAGCTCAACGTGAGAAGCCATAGCCCTACATGCAGGACAGATTGAGGAGACGGACATCAGGAGACACCACTGGGGTTAATTCGAAGAATCAAACAGAATAAAACTGCTTCACTACTGATCAAACGGATTTTAATGTGAGTATCAGAGCAACCACTTCAACGGCAAACGGCTGACCCAGCATCCTGGCGGTTTTCCCAACACCAATCAGCAACAGAGGCAAAAACAGAACCAAGGAGCTGTTAGACACCGAGTTGTTGTTGTTCGGGAGGCGAGGGAGAAGGTGTGAGAGAAAGGGATTGTGGTGAATAGACAAAAAAAAACAAAAAACAAAAAAACGAGCCACCTGAAAGGAAGCGCGTCAATCACAAGACACCTTTTGCTAACGGTGTGATTATGGCAGATTTAAGAAAGCAGCTGGCTCTGGTCATTTTGCTATCAGACCAAGATACCTTACGTGACGCTGAAGGTATAGACGAGGGGGGCTCTGGGGCAGTGGGGGCTTCATCCAGAGCTAGCAAGGACTGGGGACAGGCCTCCTGGGCCAGGTGGGACGAGCTCGCCACAGGATCTCTGTTGGAAGAACCCGAGGTGTCAACTAAGGCTTTGGGACTCATCTCACTGATGGTGTTTTCCAGCTGTTTGATGGTCTGCTCCAGGCTGTCCAGTGTCCTATAGGTATTTTTTCTGATTTCATCAGTTCTGGAAGTCAGAGCCCCACTCTCCAGACCGGGCCGGTCCGCTCTCTGCAGTGTGTTTTGAGGGATGTCTTCGGACTGAGACCTACTGATCTCAAAGCGCTTGGCTTCTTTGTGCTGCTTCAGGGCGCCGTCCTCCTCCTCCTCCTCGTAAACCACCACCTGCAGCGTCTTCTTCCCTGTCTTGGTTCCCGTGCGAATGGCTTGTGTGAGGGCGGCGAGCTGCTTCTTTGGGAATTTGAATTTGAACTTCTTCTTGGGGCTTTCAAACTGGTCATCGGTCCCATCAGCCTGGCTCTCTGAACTTGGAGAATCGGCGTGGCTGATGTTGCCCTGCTCGGTTTGATTCACTTCCTGGACCCCTGATGCTCCGGCCTCCCCTGAATGGTAGGGTGGCTGGAATTTGCTCTCAGCCTGCTGCCTGGCTCCGGGGCCACCCCAGGCCACCTCCTTCAGAAGCTTGGGTACAGTGTTACTCTGGACCATGGGGTCTCCGTTCTCCTCCTCTTCCACTTCCTCTATCTTCTCCTCCATCATCATCCTCTCCAGCTCCTCGTCACATTCCTCAAATATGGTTGATAGTCTCTTATACGCTGACCGGATGTCCATGGGTTCGTCAAAAATGATGATCACGGGTTTCTTGTCCAGGCACACGACCGGCTCTTCATTTTCGGCGCCTTCTTGCTGGGAAGCCGTATCTTTTCTGGCGTCAATGTTGACCGTCTGCACCTCTTCCCCCTGTTTGCTCACTAGATGGAGGACCTCCCCAGTGGAGAGAACCCGGACCGCGGTTTTGGTGATCATGAATGCGATGTTGTCAGTGGCTGAGTTTTCCTCCGTGGGAGAACTTGGCGTGGCCTCTCCATCCTCATGAGAAGTCACGTTAGCCTGTCTTGTTCCCCTGGGTCTTAGGACAACTTGGCCAAACTCCACATTGTGAACCTCTTGGTCTTGAGTTCTGACATCCTGAAGAGTCGATTCGGTTGGTCTTGGGGGCGAGGGAAGGTAAGGCTTCTCCGTACTTTCTTGCCCTTGCTGACTCACCCCCTTGGTCTTCCCATAATTCATCTTCTGATTCCCAGTGTCAGATACAGGGGACTGCAGCCCTGGGATCTTAGGTCCTTTATTGAGTTCATCTTCTAATGAACTAACACCAGAAAAACTAGAGTTGACCTTAGACACATGTTTCTGGGAAAAATTTCTACTGTCTCTAAGTGAACTCTTGGCGGAAGTGGAATTTTCCTTCATTAAGATGTCAGCTTTGTATTCTGATGTTCTTGCTGCATCAGAAATACTATTCTCCGTTCCTCTTTCCCACTTAGGGGGGTTACTAGGTGTGAGAGCCCCTGCGGTGACCTGAGAGGAAGAGTGGAGGAGGGAAACCACACACAGCGATCAGAAATGGATCTGCAAAGGAAGCGAATTAATCCGCAAAGGCAGGGTATCAGCTGGAACACAGGGCTGGCAAACTCACCTTTCGGGATTCCATTTGGGGGCCATTTTCATATTCAACCTCCGATTTCCGTACGTCTTCAGGGAAAAATTCCAAATTCTGGTAGAACAGCGTAGGACATGTTACTCCACAAAACCACACCCCCCAAAGTGGACTCTAACGCGGCTGTTCCTTTCATTACACTTCCAAAACGTGCTTGGGGCCAAGCACGGTTGTTAACACGCCAGTCCAAAGCCTACAGCTCTGTTTACCTCGGCTTGCTTGGCTCTCCAGCTTCCAAAAATGTCCTGTGTTTGCACAGGATGGAAATCTCAATTAGCAAAATGCTTCAGGAATTTCGGATTTGGGTGGGGGTGAGGGTGGGGGTGGGCTTTGAAGAGAATAGAGGGGCTGGTTCTGCACTGACACGTCCTCTTTACAACTCTGGGAGCTTAGCAGAACGGACAGCTGGAAGCCTGGGGTGGGAATGGTAGAAGGCACAATACCTCCACAGGCGGGTTTTGATTCTAACCCGGATCTGCCACGTCACTGTGTTATTTTAGGCAAGTCACTTTACTTTCCTGGGCTTCGCTTTTTTTTTTTTTTTTTTGCCTGTAAACCGAGGACCTAGACCAGGAAAGTTTTCATGTCTCTGCCAGCTCGTTATTTCAGTCTGATCTCTACTTCTGTTATGGGGATTGTCCTTGAAGGACTCTGCAATGGTACTTGGGAGACTGAAAAAAAGAAAACTACATTATGTTTGCCTGGTCAAAACCCAGATCTGAAAATGTACTTGCAGTTTGTACTTGCACTTGCCACGTCAAGTGTCAAAAGGACCTTCAAACTAATAATAGCCAGGAGGATCAAGTCCCGATTCGGAGTGACAACGAGGCCTTTAAAGTGTCATCTAAGCATTTACAAAACAGATATTTGAGGCTCAAGTGGTGACTGTGACATCATGATTCCGCTCTGATGCTCTGTGTGCTCTGATGCAGACGCAAGATGCATTTCTGAGGGTCTCACCCAGATTCAGAAGGCGAGAACCCAGCAGTGAGGACCAGGTGTAAAGAATGCTCCACCAGGCATAAGGGTGTAGGGGTCGCCCCAGGCCCTGGCACAGTACTAACGCTAGCCATGCCTCGTCACCTCCAAGGCACTGCTGTCCTTTCTTCTTGCTGCAGAAGCCCAAGAGGAAGAGGTGGTTCAGAGCAGGACAGGACACAATCCCAAAGCAACGACAACATAATGGAGCCCAAGAACCCAGGTCCCACCAAAGACAGCCCAGAGCAATCCTAGTGCCTGGCAAAAAAAATGGAAAGAATGTTCATATTGGAACATTCAAGGGGTTCCATCCAGAGACAACAGAGTCGGTATTAATCACAAGAAATTCTGACACGGGATACACGGTGCATTAGCCAGCCAGTACCTCCTGTTTCACCTCCCCTCGCCATCAGGCCCCAAACAGGTGCAATGGGATTCTATTTAGCTGCTGTGGTGGCACACCATCTCTTTTGTGGGATTTTAAGTTTAGATTTAACAACCAACGCATCAAGTAAAAGGTTGTAAGAAGAAAAATAAATGAGGTTTCAACTCCAAGCACGGAGTCATCAGCAATGTCATGCCAGGACCTGACTGCCAATTCACTCTTGAATCAAAGTAGGAATTGGCATTGGCAGGGCTGCTGCTCTGCTGGCCCCAGTTATGGGGGGCGAGGGCGGCGTCTGTCCTGATGGATCAGGGCCCATGTCATACCCACTGTTACATGTAGTTTAACATGGCTCTGGTAGCAGGAATATTCCAATGGAAAGTCACCAAGACAAAGATGTCAAGTGTGGGTTGCGTATGACCTAGCATTCTGGACGCTGGACTAGAAAAATGAAGGCATGAATCAAAGCAAGTGCATTACCTTAATGAGAGTACCCTGGTCACAACTGTTATATAATTTCACAACGATATCTTAGATAGTCTTAGGTAGTCAAGACTCTGCATGGAAGGTAATTAAGCCTCATTAATATCTGTTTTGGGGCCCCGCGATCTGGGCTGTTCAGACAACTGGTGAAGCTGGAACAATATGCATTTGAACAATAAACCAAAATGAGAGACCCAAGTTATAGAAAAATTGCATAAAAGTAAGTACTAGGCTAGCGCTGCATGACGAAAAGAGGAAAACTTTAAGAAACACTGACTTATACCAGAGCAGAGGAAGTGCCCAGGGAGAGGTTAATAATGCCCACAACTTGGGGAGAGGTCTGATAGTCACGGTTATTATAAAGTAGATCTACTGAGTATAATTATCTAGAAAAAGCACCTGTAATTAAACCTAGCATTTAATGCCCTAGGGTGGGGTATTCAGTACAGACCTGCTCAGTATCTGATGGACCCTTAGTTGAGATCAATGTGATAAATGGGATATGGATTTCTTTTCCTTCCTTCCTTCTTCCTTTCTCTTTCTTTCTTTCTCTCTTTCTCGCTTTCTTCTTTCTTTCCCCCTTCCTTCCTTTTCTCTTTTTAAGGCAGCACCTGCAGCATACAGAAGTCTCCAGGCTAGAGGATCTAATCATAGCTGCAGCTGCCAGCCTACACCACAGCAACAGCAACGTGGGATCTGAGCCACATCTGAGACCTACACCACAGCTCATGGCAACACCAGATCCTTAACCCACTGAGTGAGGCCAGGAATCGAACCCACATCCTCACAGATACTAGTCGGGTTCTTAACCTGCTGAGACACAATGCTAACTCCTGGAATATGGATTTCTAATTGTAGGGCCAGAAATCGCAGGCAATATTTTACCAAATTAGCAAAATTCTACAATGAGATGATGATTGTCTCTTGAGGAATCTTAGAGAAGCTCCCGGTCAGTGTTTTAGAAGAAGTCAGACCAGCCGAGGGTGGCAGGTAACTCAGGGTACACCAGGGCCTTCCATTAAATTGGTTTTAATAAGGCCACATAAGGAAATCCCACAGACTGAAAAGGCAATTTCTAATGGGATCGTCATGGGTTCAGCTCCCAGTAACAGGAGGCTTTTTTCGGGGGGCTGCACCTGTGGTATATGGAAGTTTTGCATCTAGGGGTCAAATCGGAGCCACAGGGGACGGCCTACGCCGCAGCTTGTGGCAATGCTGGATCCCCGACCCACTGAGCAAGGCCAGTGATCAAACCCACATCCTTACAGGCACTGTGTCGGGTTCTTAACCTGCTGAACTACAACGGGAATTCCAATAAACCACAACGGGAAATCCAATAGCTGGTTTTCTTCATGAGAAAGATTGATCACCAAGAACCTCCTGCTCTCCCCAGTGCAGAGGGAAAGAAACCCCCCATCACTGGATAACAGTTTCATTCACCAGATACATGAGTTTACAGGAGGCTGTGAGCCACAGAGGAACACGCCAGCCTCTGGGGCAGGGCTGCACGGCTGGGAGCTGGGAGCCCCAGGACCTCACCTTGTGCAGGATTATGCTAGAAAAGCCCTCCGGTTTGGTGATCCCACGTCTCCTTCACTGAGCTTACTTATTCCTGGACTGTGGTACCGACTTGGAGGAGCTGTTGGGCTACACGTGGTGGCTGGTTTGTTTGACTTTATTTAAGGATAACTAGAAACTTTGAACCCTGTTTAAGTTCCTGGCACAAAAAAAGTTAAGGCTTGAGTTGGTCATGATAAGCTTTTTATCCTGAAATTTATTATTTATTTTTGGTACCCATGACAGGTGGAAGTTCCCAGGCCAGGGATCGAACTCACGCCACGGCAGTGACCCAAGCCGCTGCAGGGACAATGCCCAATCCTTAACCTACTGGGCCATCAAGGGAACTCTTGAAATTTTGACAGAGGCTTCATTCGAATCAGATAGCTCGATTTCTAAAGGTCATAAAACCTCTAGATTCAACTTACAAAGTTGAATTTCACACATTCAAGGCAAAGTCCTTTCCCTAAAGTCCTTATATCATGACAGTGACCTTTGTTCCAGAGCCTGGACTTCTATTCCGATACCATGAGAACGGCACAAAGCATGAAAACGATACTGATCTTCCTATCTTGGAAGGTATGCTTTGAGAATTTGTAACAATAACAAAAACTCAGTTTGCCATCCTTGAATATGTGTGCAAATACACAAGTACGTTTCCATGGATACACCTGTGGACGTTGACAGGTATACACCTCTGCCGTGGAATTTAAAGCTTTCACCTACTTTTAACGTAGCTGTCTTTGGTTCAGAAGACTTTTTTTTTTTTAATCTTTTTAGGGCCCTACTCAAGGCATATGGAGGTTCCCAGGCTAGGGGTCCAATCGGAGTTGTAGCCGGCGGCCTACACCACAGCCACAGCAACAGCAACGTGGGATCCCAGCCGCGTCTGACCTACCCCACAGCTCACGGCAATGCCCGATCCTGAACCCACAGATAGAGGCCAAGGATCGAACCTCCATCCTCACGGATGCTAGTCTGATTCATTTCCACTGAGCCACAACGGGAACTCCAAGAAGACATATTAAAAATTAGTAAAAGTGCTCCATGCTTAGTGGATATTCCCATCCCCCCCTCCCCCCGCCGCCAGAACCGTCCTAGAAAATCTTGAAAGGTGTCTATCATTGGCTGGGGAGGAGAATGCCTAAATTCTGCATATAGTATTATGTACCGAGCGCAGGAACACAGCGTTTGCTCTGGAAACCCTGGCAGAGATCTTGGGTGAAACCCCAAGCTCTGTCTCAATTCTTAAAAAAAAAAAAAGGCGAGGAGAAGAGAAAAGGCACAGAAGCTCAAGCACAGGAGCGGTGTTAGTGTCAGAGCTGGGAAAGAAGGACGGCCCACGGCGGCCAGCGGGTAACTGCCGCGTTACCTTCTTCTCCTTGGGTGGGACTGTGGCCCCCAGCCTAGTGTCCTTAACGTGACCGTCGGCCCGGGACGGCTCAGCGTGACTGTTTGAATTTACGTCCGTAAAGGAACACTTCTGGAATGCCTAAGGAATTAAAATACCGCGGTTAATGGGGAGCGGGTGTGCAGAGGAGGGCGGGGGGCCCGGCAGGGAGTCCAGAGGACTCCCCAACAAACCCCGGATGCCCGGTCCGCACGTGGTCATGCCAGGGCCGGGGAGGCCGCGCCCGCCCTGAAAACCGGCAACCGGCCCCACATTTGAGCCCAGGCAGGCAAGACTCAGGGCACAGGCTCCTTATTTCCTGGGCCAGGCCAAGGTCAACGGACAAAGCCCTTGAAAAGAACACCCTTTCTTCCTGTCCCGGTGAACCCAATTTGTGCTTCGTCTGGGCGTCTTTTAAAGGGGTTTGACAAAACCATTCGTTCATTCATTCATTTATTTGCTTATTTATTTATTGGTTAGGTTGATAATTTTTCTTTTTTCTTTTTTATTATAGTTGATTTACAATCTTCTGTCAATTTCTGCTTTACAGCAAAGTGACCCAGTCATTCATACATATATATATTCTTTTTCTCAGAGAATTATGCTCCATCATTTTCCATCACAAGTGTCTAGATACAGTTCCCTGTGCTGTACAGCAGGATCTCATTGATTATCAACTCCCAATGCAACAGTTTGCATCTACTAACCCCAAATTCCCAGTCCATCCCACTCCCTCCCCCCCCCTTGGCAACCACAAGTCTGTTCTCTAAGTCCATGAGTTTGTTTCTATTTGTTTATTTGTCGCCGTGCCTGCAGCAGGCAGAAGTTCCTCGGCCCAGGACTGAACCTGCACCACAGCAGTGACCCTCGCCACAGCACTGACAATGCAGGATCCTTAACCACTAGGCCGCCAGGGAACTCCAAAAGGGCTCTGCCCTTTAAAAAGAGCTGGATATGTCAATGAGTTAAGACAAAAGAAGACGCCCTCTTTCCTTTTGTTTGCTCTTCATTTTCTTTACCAGTTTGATTGAGATTACAGATAAAGGGGCACACGATGTTGCAAACCTTATACCTTAAAATGAAAGTAATTGTCAACAGTTCAGCGTCTGCAATAGCGACATAACAACACAGCTGTTCTGAGGCCCATGCAGAATTAACGGAGGCTCTTTACCTCGCACGCTGTTCTGAGCGGCCTGGGAGCTGCCTGGCCCCACAACTGTCTCTGAAAACTAATGATCGTAGTTATAGGAGCCCATGGCCACTCATGTGAACACTGAGAAAGCATCGGCTGTGTCTATGGGGCAGACAGACAGTGACGATTTACATGATCCCGAGAGTGAGAGAGATGGTAACCCGAGCACGGAAGTTTCCCGAACTCAGCAGTTCTCAGTCAGGCTATGACACCCAGTGGAAAAAAATACTGTTACTCCGGCTTCACTCTGAGAATAAAGAAGTCCGACTCTCATGGATACAGGACTTAAAACAACAAAGCAAACAAACAAACAAAAACCAACTCTTCAATGTGTAGTTATTCTTTGTTGCAGGTAGGATTAAAGACCAGTTATTTAAGTGAATAATTTCAAATAATCACCTTATATTTCTTAATGTCAAATACCGTCATCCGGAAATAACTTCAGGCAGGAAGAAGCACCCATGCCCACTGCCTGTGCCCACCCACTCCCCAATGCGACCATTTCGGTCCAGGTTCTAAAATGCCAGTGGAGTTCCTGTTGTTGCTCAGCAGAATGAATCCGACTAGTATCCATGAGGATGTGGGTTCGATCCCTGGCTTTGCTCAGTGGGTTGGGGAATCCAGTGTTGCTGTGAGCTGTGGTATAGGCTGGTACCTACAGTTCCAACTCGACCCCTAGCCTGGGAACTTCTATATGTCACGGGTGCAGCCCTAAAAAAGCAAAAAATAAAATAAATAAAATAAAATGCGAGTGGAGTGGATGCCTGGGACCTTCCCCAGCCCTCCTGGTTCCCCCAACAGTCACCCTGGTTGGCCCTCACTGGCCCTCAGATGCCCTGAGCTCCGCTTACTGAGGCTACTCGCCATCGCCGTTGGGCTGTTAAGACCCTGGACTTTGGAACCTGTGCTTTCTCCTGGTGCCTGGTGACCCAGGGCAGGAAAGCTGTTTCACAGTTACACTCAGGGGGCTGCCGCTGCTCCTTGTCCTGCCTCCGTCCTGCCTCCGTGGGGGCTGGGGTGTGGGTGTGTGTGTCAAACTCTAGAACCTGCAGAAGTCAAGACATCAGCACGGTCACTGGCCGACTTCAGCCGCAGCAGGCCTGCCCTCCCCACAGCAGGAAGGCTGCTGAGGTCTGGTTACCTGAGGTCAGAGCACTACATTCGCCACTGTTACCTGACCGCCCCCAGGGACATCACAAGAAGCCAGACTCTCTGCCCTTTGTAAAGCTCTAAGTCAAAGAAGGCATCAAAGGTGTTTAGACTTTGATGGAAACAAATAGTCTCAAGTGGTGGGCTCTGAGCGGCTAGAACAAATAACTACTTCACTTGGGGGCCAGCACAGGGGTATTCACAAGTCCAAAACCCTCCTCTTCTTTGATTAATAGTGACGGGTCACTTTTCACAGATTAGAAACGATCTAGCGCTTAGTCATCCATTTGAAGCAAACCGGGCCATCATTTAATTATACCATGGTTTATTTACTTTATATTTTTTAGGGCCGCACCTGCCGCTTATGGAAGTTCCCGGGCCAGGGGTGGAATCGGAGCTGCAGCCTACACCACAGCCACAGCAATGCCAGATCCAAGCCACATCTGTGAACTTTGCCACAGCTTGCGGCAATGCCCGATCCTTAACCCGTTGAGCGAGGCCAGGGATCGAACCTGAATCCTCATGGAGACTACTCAGGTTCTTAACCCACTGAGCCACAACGGGAACTCCCTATACCATGATTTATTTATTACTTATGTGTGTTTGTTATTTATATCATAATTTGCAGGCAAATGCTACAACGAATGGCCCTGGCATCTGCCTACATATCTTAGGATGAGCACCGGCCCCTCAACAAGCAGCCTTGACATACCAGTGTCTATCAGAGGCTCTCACTCGGATAATCAGGTGATGGAGCCTCTCTGCTCTCAACTGTTGCATAAGTCACTAATTATAAATCTGTGGCTCCTAGGAATGGAATTCTCTGACCAGTCCCCAAACCTCCAAGCAAACTGTTGGATGGAGGGGCTGCCTCAAGCCAGTCTGAGTTTGAACGGGGCTGGAAAGGGCTCATGCATGTGACAAATCAACCAGCAGCCCTGCATCCCCTGAAAAATGCAAGCAGCTCCATGTTGGTCATTATTACCATGGAAATCAGGGCAGAAGAGCTGAGGTGGAAATGCCATGGCCTGAAAGTACTCCCTCCTCCAGATGAAGAATGCAGATCCCTGGGCCTGCACAAAACCACTGGTACCTGAGTGAATGTGTTTTGAAGCCCTAAGGAGGCTGGGATCTGACCATCGAATAGGAAAAAAAAAATCCTACATTAATTCAAGGATCAAAATCAAACACTAGAACAGATTTTGGTCTAGGAATTGTGTTGATGATGGATTAAAATTCTAGGATGTATGCCCAGCGCAGATTCGTACCCATGATCTGAATGTGGCTGAATGTGGGATCAGCTTTGGGTAGAGCCCTGTACCCCATTCTCAATCCTATGAGTAGCCAGGCCCAATTAGTTAGCAAATAAAGTCTAAAAATAAAGTGTCATGTCTCAAACAGACCAAAGAAAATAGGCAACAATATGATTCAGCTCTTCGGAATACCTGGAAAGATGACACCGACACTGAATGGGAACCTGGACTGGAAGACAGGAGCCACGTGATTAGAGCCCAAGACCAGGGATCCCACTTGAAGGGGGCTTTAGTCAGTCCTTATGAAGATGGCATGATGGCTGGTATTTCTAATCCTCATCCTAATTGCTTTGCTTTGATTGACTGATTGTCTTTTTAGGGCCACACCCACAGCATATGCAAGTTCCCAGGATAGTGGTCTAATTGGAGCTGCAGGTGCTGGCCTACCCACAGTCACAGCAACGCCAGATCTGAACTGCATCTGTGACCTACGCTGCAGCTCATGGCAACACTGGATCCTTAACCCACTGAGCAGGGCCAGTGATCGAACCAGCATCTTCATGGATACTAGTTGGGTTCGTTTCCACTGAGCCACAATGGAAACTCCATTTTTTTAATTTCTATTTTTAATTAAAAAAAATCTGTTATGGCTGCACCTGCAGCATATGGAGGTTCCTTGGCTAGGGGTTGAATTGGAGCTGCAGCTGCCAGCCTATGCCACAGCAACATGGAATTTGAGCTGCATGTGCGACCTACACCACAGGTCATGGCAATGCCAGATTCTTAACCTACTGAGTGTGGCCAGGGATCAAACCCCAATCCTCATGGATACTAGTTGCATTTTTTTTTTTTTTTTGGCTTTTTAGGTCCACATCCATGGCATATAGAGGTTCCCAGGCTAGGGGTTGAATCAGACCTGCAGCCGCCGGCCTACACCACAGCCACAGCAATGGCAGATCCAAGCCACGTCTGCAGCCTATACCATAGCTGGATCCTTACCCCACTAAGAGAGGCCAGGCATTGAACCTATGTCCTCACGGATCCTAGTCAGGTTCGTTACCACTGAGCCATGACAGGAACTCCACTAGTTGGGTTCTTAACCCGTTGAGTCACAACAGGAACTCCTAATTTTTTTTAAATTTTATGTCTGGTACAGGGAAGTTCCTGGGCCAGGGACTGAATCCATGCAGTAGCTGTGGTACAGCTGCAGCAATGCTGTATCCTCAACCCGCTATGGTGGGCTGGGGGTTGAATCTGAGCCTCTGCAGTGATCTGAGCCACTGCAGTCTGATTCTTAACCCACTGCACCATGGCAGGAACTCCGTATTTCTTATTTAAAAAAAATTTTTTTTAAATTGCTTTTAAAATGAAGCAGTGACTATTCACACTGAAAGAAAAGAGAGGAAATCCTACCAGCCTGAGCTAGGAAAGCTTGCAATTGACTGTTTTGTACACACAGGGCTCCCGAACTGTTGTGTGCAATGGTCATTCCTCATGTGTCTTACAGGCCAAGAGCCTCATACAACAGCATCTTGGAAAAGTGGAGGCCAAGGTCACAGACGTGGCTGACACAGCCCAGGTTCACTGGGCTCTCCCTCAGTCCCCTCTAGCTAATGAATCTTTGACAGACGCAGCCAGAGTCCCAGATGGAAAGGGCAGGGAGCCACAGTCAGTCCCCCGGTCCACATACCTGAAGTTCTGCCATTATTTTGTCTCCTTCTTCCTCTTCCTCCTCCTCCTTTGAGAAGGAAGTAGTGACAGGTGGCGGCGATGGGGTCCAGGCTGAAGCAGGCTCCTCTGTTGGACCCTTTGTGGCTCTTGCCTGTGGGCTTGGTCCAGCATCTTCACTGCTTGTCTGCGGAAGATTCAAACCACAGATATTGGTTTAACACCCCCAGGGGCTGGCACAAAAAGGGACAGATCACAGAAGAACGCACGTCCCCTCACTGCCTGATGTGCTGGCTTCCCAGCTCTTCAAATTGAGCTGAAAGGCTGTCCTGTCTACTCATATTTACTTTGGGTTTTTCTTTGCCCAAGCTGTCGTTTGGGTGAATGGATGGAAGAATTAGAATAAAACTGTAACTCCTCAACTTCAGTGCCTTTAAAAAAGGCCCTCCTTGGAAACGGCACTGTACATTTAACATAAATGACAAAACGCGCCAAGCTAAGTGGAAGTTAAAGCTCGCCAAGACTCTTTCTGAAAATCCTCTCATAGCTGTGTCAGCTCATCTCAGTCACCTCTGAAAGGTGACCTTCCTTCTGCTTGCCTCCCGGATGCCCACTTTCAGTCTTAGGATGCTTTGCTGGGGAAGAAGCTGGTGATCCGTACTTCACGGAGCTGCAAGTAAAAGTCAGGTAAGGATGAAACTTCTGGCGCTGAGTCTAGTCCAATAACATTGACTGACATTTTCCCAGCCGTGGCCCCTCCTGGGAGCTCTAGTCTATTCTCGCCTTCTCTTCTCTGCCTTGCTATGTTCTATGTCCCAAATCAGAGCAGAGAAGACCTGGTCTAAGGGCATCATCTGAACTGAGACACCGACCTGGTCTAAGGGCGTTATCTGAGCCTAGACACCAGTGAACCAGGGCTTAACCCAACTGACCTTGGTGGTGGTGCTCTCCTTCCTGCCAGTGTAGACCACATCGCCAGACCTTGTGGTGGTGAGCCCGGATCCCGGCAGGTAGCTCCTCCGTGGGGGTGGGGGAGGAGGAGGCGGGGACCTACCCCCCAGCTTGTCCAAGTCCTGCTCTGAATTTGGAGAGTCTTCTGGAAAAGAGGAGGTCACTGCAAAATCATCTTTCAAGAGAGCATCCAGAAAGTCCAGTGTATTTCTATAAACTTGATGCAAGCTGACTTAAAACCTTCTCTTTTCTCTCTGCAGCGCAACAGTGAATGACACAGGCCCTGAAGTCTGGCTGGTTTGAAGTCTTATAAAGGCCAAGCACAAGTTAATTAACCTCTCTCTGCCTCAGTTTTCTTACCTGTTAAATGGGTATTCTAGTAATACTGTCTCCACTGAAGGACTGTGAAGATTAAACAGCTTGCTATACAGGAAGCACTGAGAATTGTGTTTGGCTTTTAGTAAGTGCTATGCAGGTATTACTACTTCATTTTTTAAATTTTATCCTATCTTATTTTATCTTATCTTATTTTAGCTTTTTAGGGTTGTACTCGTAGCATATGGAGGTTCCCAGGCTAGGGGTCTAATCGGAGATGTAGCCACCGGCCTACACCACAGCCACAGGAATGTTAGATCTGAGCCGCGTCTGCGATCTACACCATAGCTCATGGCAACACTGGATCCTTAATCCACTGAGCAAGGCTGGGGATTGAACCCGCAACCTCCTGTTTCCTGGCCAGATTTGTTTCCACTGCACACGACGGGAACTCCCAGTATTACCTATTATTATTAAACAAATTTCTTGTTATCCCAAAAAGTTGAATGTTACTTGGAGAGATGAAAGATCCCCAGCCTGAGGGCAAGTCCAGAGCCCCCTGCCCTGCCTCCAGGGCCTTCAGTGAGTCTGAGAAGCAGCGTTAGCAGGAAGGATGCACGCAGTGGACAGTAGAGTAGAATCTGGCCCAGGAAGAGCCAGAGGAAAGTGGGAATCAGAGAACAAAGTCAGGGAGAAAGTGGATTTTTTGTGTCATGATTATGTCATTAGAATAGGCTCTCTGCTAATAAAAGGCGGCAGCAAACGGAGAAATGAAAGAATTATAAATCGACACCAAAGGTTAGGCGATGCAGTGATCTGCTGAGCTTCCCCCAGCAAAATTTCTAGAAAAAGGCATCTCTAACTCAAAACTCAAACAGCTTCACTCCTGCCCTTGATCAAAATCCTTCACTTTGGCCTTTTATAAACACTCTACCCAAGAGCAGGCAGAGCGGTAAAACCAGCGGTAAAACCAGAAATCAGGATCAGAGCTTCCAGCTGGCCTTTGTCCCAACACAGGGGACACAGCCTGGCCTCCCAGGAGTGTGTCTTTTCTGAGCAACTGAGACAGACGTGTTTTGAGGAGGTGCTTGAGGAAAGTTGTAATAAAGACCTGGGCACATCATCAAAGTGACATGCCAGTGATCGTTTGCAGTGGGTGGCTCTTGTCCTGTGCAGGGGGTGCCAGGTTACAAGGCACCAGCAGGGTCAGGACAGCAGCATGGCCTCGGGATGGCTGCCTCCAGGGATGCGCACGGCTGACAGTCCCCCTCTGGTGTGTCCTAACAAAGGCTCCCTCTTTGACCAACTTGAGATACGTTGGGCTGCAAGTAAAATAATGCCTTTGTCCATAATTTTAAGATCAGAATAAGGCACATGGTTTGTAACTGGCTGATGATTTAGCAGGTTGAGTTCTTCAATAGCTATTTTATATTACTGATATATTGATGCTAAATTTCCACAGATTGGTTCGTTAAATGAGCCCTCAAATAATTTTGATTTAAAAAAATGTGAGTTTTCCTTGTAATCTAATATTCCTCTGGGAACTCATAAAAGCTGGCGTTAGAGTGCTTGCTGTGGCACAACGGGATCAGCGGTGTCTCTGTAGCACCAGGACACAAGTTCCATCCCCGTCTTGGCACAACAGGTCAAAGGATCGGCATTGCTGCACTTGCAGTGCAGGTTGCAAGCTTGACTTGGATCTGATCCCTGGCCTGGGAACTCCATATGACATGGGGTGGCTAACAAACCAAAGAAACAAAACAAAACAAAAAAACCCTGGCACTTTCTAAGAAAAGCTCTGAATTTATCTATCAATCTATCTATCTATCTATCTATCTATCTATCTATCTATCTATCTATCTATCTATCTATCTATCTATCTTTTTGTCTTCTTAGGGCCGCACCTGCAGCATATGGAGGTTCCCAGGCTAGAGGTCAAATCGGAGCTGCAGCTGCCGGCCTACATCACAGCCACAGCAACACTAGATCCGAGCCGCGTCTGCAACCTACACCACAGCTCACGGCAACGCTGGATCCTTAACCCACTGAGCAAGGCTAGGGATCAAACCTGAGTCCTCATGGACACCAGACAGATTCATTCCCACTGAGCCACGATGGGAACTCCCCCCCCCCCCCCTTTTTTTTTTTTTTTAACTTAGAAGGTTCTCAGGAACGAGAGGCCGGTCCTGTTGGCCAACATGTGCCCATGTGGGTGACACCACACTGACCCACGGGCAGCCAGCCCATACCGCTCTGCAAGGTGGCTCCTTACCCGAAAGTTCGAGCTTGTCCACTGGGGCATCGCTCTTTGGCTGAGGGCCCGAGGCTGGCAGCATCTCCAGGTTTGGAATTGACTTCATGATATTGGCCTGGGCTTCTTCTAGGAGCTTCTCAAACTCTTTCCCGTTATAGTGGTCCAGGTTTTGCCTTTTCTCTTCCCACTTTCTTTCTGCTTTCTGAAGGACAACAGCAAATGAAGAAAGTTTAAAAACCAGAGGGAAAGGCTCATGGATCGTTTGGAGACATCACGTCAGGGTGGGACGGAGTGTAACACTTCACGTGTTGGTAAAGTAACACTCTGGTCTCCGAGCCCAGGGACACTTCTGCACATCAGCTCAACCTGACCCTGGTGCTACCTGCTTTACCTCTATAAACAGGCTGCCACCGAAGCCCAAGCGATGCTCATTTACAGAGAAGCAAGCTCAGAACCCCAATCACTCATCCACTGAATTATTTCTGAGCACTTACTACTTATTTCTACCAACACTCACAGAAAGGGACACAGATGTGCTTTCAAAGGTATGTCCCATAACTCAGGTTTTTTTTTTTTTGTTTTTTAGGGCCGCACCTGTGGCATATGCAAGTTTCCAGGCTTGGGGTTGAATCAGAGCTGCAACCGCCAGCTTACGCCACAGCTATAGCAATGCAGGATCCGTGCCACATCTTTGACAGACACCACAGCTTATGGCAGTGTTGGGTCCTTAACCCAGTGAGCGAGGCCAAGGACTGAACCTGAATCCTCATGGATTCTAGTCGGTCACTTAACCTGCTGAGCCACGACGGGAACGCCGCTTAACTCACTTTTTGATTTCTAAATGCAGTTTTCATCACAGAGGAGATGTTCATACAAAGAGAAACAAACACCGACACACTCGTTAGTCCTCTGTCATAGTTCCACTGCTGTCAGAGAACTGCTAAAGGAAAGGACCTACTGAGAAGCACAAGGAGGCCTGCATAGTGCTCTGTGACAACTTACATGGGAAAAAAAGAATGGATGTACGTGTATGTTTGGCTGATTCACTTTCCTGTAAATCTGAAGCTAATACAACACTGTAAAACAATTAGATCCCAATAAAATTTAAACAAAGAAAAAAGTATTGCTTTTTGACCTTCTGGGTCACATTTTCGTAATGACAAAATGAGGGGGTCACGGAGCTTATGTTTAAGCTCCATCAAGTTCTCTGACAGCAAGAAATATTTAAAATTTAAATACCTATTTTTTAAAAGAATATTTTCCTGTGATTTTGGAGATTCCAGGAATCATTCCAGGAGAGCCAGAGTGCTCAGAGAGGAAAACCACGATTTAAGAACTGGAAAAGCCCAGCAGATCACAGAATCAATGTATTTTACACATGAGAACACTGGGGCCCAGTGAGATGAAGGCTTTGCCCAAGGTCCACTCCATGTGAATAACAGCCACCACTGTCACCATCCTTAGCCTTGTCTATTTTCCCTTCCTCAAATTTGCTTTCAGCAGGGCCTGGGCTTAGTCCCTTCTGTACACTGCCTACCCCAGAGCCTGTGAGGGGCTGGCACGCACTGGGGCTCAGTGATATCTTTTGGGTGAATGAGGCTCAGTGCAGAGCTGGCCACTGAGACTTAGGTCGCTTACTTTGGATCAGGGCTTTTCAGAGAGTACTTGTAGGTGTGCCGTTGAAACTTAAAATATAGGAGCCCCCGCTGGGGCACAACGGGATCTGCGGCCTCTTGGGAACACTGGGATATGCTGCAGGGTGGCCAAAAATTGAAAAAAAAAACAAGAAAAGAAAAAAGAAAAACAAAAAAAACCCTTGAAATATACACATAACAGTGGGAACTCTGCCTAGTGGGTTCTCAACAGGTTTTTATTTTTTTTTTGCTTTTTTTTTCTTTGGCATTTTAGGGCCACACCTGCAGCATACAGAGGTTCCCAGGCTAGGGGTCAAATCGGAACTACAGCTGCTGGCCTACACCACAGCCACAGCAATGCCAGATCCGAGCCATGTCTGCGACCTACACCACAGCTCACTGCAAGGCTGGATCCTTAACCCACTGAGCAAGGCCAGGGATCGAACCCGCATCCTCATGGATACTAGTCCAGTTTGTTACCGCAGAGCCACAAAGGGAACTCCCTCAACAGATTTTTATTTTTATTTATTTTTTTCGCCTTTTTGTCATTTTTTAGGGATGCACCCGCGGCGTGTGGAGGTTCCCAGGCTAGGGGTCTAATTGGAGCTGTTAGCCGCTGGCCTACACCACAGCCACAGCAATGCAGGATCCGAGCCGCGTCTGTGACCTACACCACAGCTCATGGCAACACCGGATCGTTAACCCATGGAGTAAGGCCAGGGATCAAACCTGCAACCTCATGGTTCCTAGTCAAATTCGTTAATTGCTGCGCCACGACGGGAACTCCCTCAACAGATTTTTAAAAGAGTCATCCAACTAACATCCTTTAAATGCAGAGATGTTCAAAGTGGCAGATCCACTAATGCTCAGGAGGAAGTGTGTTTTCAGTGCCCTCTCCCACTCTGACAGGCACAAATGTCATAGCCAATCACATTTCACCCCTTCTTGTAATGTGCATTTTGTAAGCCGCTAACTCGGATTCGCGACACAGCCACTGTCTCTGGACCAGAGGGGAGCGACCTACTGTTCAGAGGCCCAGTGGCTATCTTAAGAGGTCACCTCTCAAAACCAGAGCTACCCGATGCCAATGGACTTGCAAGACAGCAGGCACGGCTAGGACCAGGCGGCTGGGGACACAGTGATAAGACGGGGAAACCCTGTCGATAACACGAAGGAGAGGGCTAGGGAGGGAAACGGGCTGCTTCAGCTCTTGATAAAAAGAATATTTAAAAACATAGCAAGTTTAGGAGTTCCCTTCGTGGCTCAGTCGTTAAGGAGCCCGGCTAGGATCCATGAGGATGCAGGTTCGATCCCCGGCCTTGCTCAGTAGGTTGAGGATTTGGCATTGCCGTGAGCTGTGGTATAGGTTGCAGATGCAGCTTGGATCCTGTGTTGCTATGGCTGTGGTACAGACCGGCAGCTGCAGCTCCGATTCGACCCCTAGCCTGGGAACCTCCGTATGCCACAGGCCTGGCCCTAAAAAGACAAAAAAGAAAAAAGAAAAAAAGCAAGTTTGGAGTTCTCTGGTGGCTCAGTGGGTTCGGTCCCTGGCCTGGGAACTTCCACATGCTGTGGGTGTGGCCAAAACTCCCCACCATCACCACTTCCAAACACAGCAAGTTTTTTTTCCTCTCTCTCTTTTTTAAAAATCTTTTTAGGGCCGTGCCTGTGGCATATGGAGGTTCCCAGGTTAGAGGCTGAATTGGAGCTACAGCTGCCAGCCTACACCACAGCCACGACAATGGCAGATCTGAGCTGAGTCTGTGACCCACAGCACAGTTTGTGGCAAAGCCAGATCCTTAACCCACTGAGTGAGGCCAGGGATTGAATCCACAACCTCATGGTTATTAGTTGGATTTGTTTCCGCTGAGCCACAACGAGAACTCTAGTTTTCTCGTTTCTTCTGAGAAGTCTATAACAACCTCCCATCCCGCACCCTTAATTTGAGACCCATGACCTCAATAAGTTCTGTGTATTGTTCTCAGATTTTCTGAAGTTGCAGGTTTTTTTTTTTTTTTAAATCACTGGTCAAAGCTGCAATGTTTCCCTGATACCCAAGCAAAAAACCTCAGTGATCTGGGACTAGTGAGTAAGCTCGCCCAAAACATCTTCCAGCCTGTTTTGCCAGCCTTACCTCCTCTTTCTTCTCGCAGCTAAACAGGTTCACTCAAGGTCCAGCCCTTGCCCCAGGATCCCTCTAGTCTAGAATGCCCTCACCACCCTTCTCTGCTTCCCCAGACTCCACGTGATTTTCAAGATCACTGGCAAACCCTCCATGGGCCTGCATTCACCAGTGTTATGCTTGAGGCACTGTGCACTGGCTCAGGAGGGCTGATGGCCACCCTTCTTCCCAAAGGCATGTCCAGTGACGTCACATCGTAACTCAAAGTCAGTGATGATAGGAGGATTTTCACCACGGAAACCGGCAAATGCTATAAATCAGGCTCCTTTCCCATCAGGGAGCCAGTTGTTAAACACTTACCAGCACACCACTGCCTCGTGTTCTTACAGGTTGGGTGTCTGGCCCTTCTCTGCAATCTGATGGCCCTTCTCTTCATCTGGCCATTGAAACCCATTGACAGTTTGAAAAATCTATCATATATGCATATAAAATAGAAATATATATCTATATGTCTATATAGATATACATATATTTTACTTTTTAGGGTGCATCTGCAGCATATGGAGGTTCCCAGGCTAGGGGTCAAATTAGAGCTGCAGCTGCCAGCCTATGCCACAGCCATGGCAATGTGGGATCTGAGCTGCATCTGTGACCTACACCACAGCTCATGGCAAAGCCAGACCCTTAACCTACTGAGCGAGGCCAGGGATCAAACCCACATCCTTATGGATACCAGTTTGTGTTCGTTACTGCTGAGCCACGACGGGAACTCCCAGAAAAGTTATGTATATTTTTGATAATATATATTTGATAAAAATACATCTTTGATACACATATGCATTATCTCTACAACCAGACTACAAACTCTTGGGGGGAAAGGACCATGACCGTCCTTCCTTCATGGAACTAGGAACAAAGGAAACAGGACTGTACCTCGATAGACACTGCCCTGTTCTTGGCACTCACGCTGTGGATCTCGTCAATGAACAGGCTCTGCATGGAGGAACCATTCACAGGCAGCTGTGGGGACTGAGGAGCTGGTGTCGCCTCCTTTGTGACAGTGGGAGGGCTGGCCGGGTGCGGACTGGTGCCCGCAGGCAAGTGCTGGGCCGGGTTCAGCAGCACGGAGGAGAGCTGGGATGGCTGGATGACCACAGGAGAGCTCTGAGCGTGGTGAACAGTCAAGGATACCACCTCCGACTTCACATCGCCCGGCACGCCTGCACCAGGGAGGGGCTGGCCCTCCTCCTGGGTCTTGAGGACTTCTGCGGCCGTGGCCTTTTCCATAGCGACATACTGGGCGGCCTGGGTGGCATCTGTGCCTTTCAAGAGCCCATCAGTGACATGCCTGGGAGAAACCACGCACAGCAGCATTAGATACTTTTTTTTTTTTTAATGTGAGTTGCAGTGTTTATTTCAGGTTCTCTTTTTTTCGTTTTTTTTTTTTTTTTGCCACACAGGTGGTACGTGGAAGTTCCTGGGCCAGGGACCAAACCTGAGGCACACAGTAGACACCAGAGCCATGGCCGTGAGAATGCAAGGACCTCAACCCGCTAGGCCATCAAAGAACTCGCAGCATTAGCTATTGTAATAGGCAAACTGCACTTTATTTTTAGGGTCTATTTGAGAGCTGTGTCATCTCAAAGCTAGACTAGATTTTGCTGCAAAATTAAGATGTTCTAAAACCCGGAGTAGCAGCTTAGAGTTGAGGGTTTCCGTAGCAACCTAATCACCTCCCAGTTATCTGTGTAGCTGCCTTCTGACTTTTCCCCTCAGGAGATGGTCTCTTTTTCCCTTTCCAGACTGACGCAATTCCATCACCTTTTGGGTGATGGTGGCATAAAGTGAATGCTTGATTCTAACAGGAACTCCTGCATCCAGTTCAGGTTTGGGCAGGCCTCAGAGATGCATGGCTTCTTAAATCTCTCTTCCTTTCCCTGCCACACATCTTGGGAGGGTGGTATATATTCTAATTCCTTTTCCTTTTTGTTTAATGGAAATTCCCAGGCTAGGGGTTGAATCAGAGCTGCAGCTGCCACAGCCACAGCGACACTAAATCTGAGTCAGGTCTGCAATCTACACCACAGCTCACAGCAATGTCGGATCCTTAACTCCCTGGGTGAGGTCAGGGATTGAAATTGCATCTTCATGGATACTAGTCAGGTCCGTTTCTGCTAAGCCACAACGGGAACTCTTCCAGTTTTATTTTTCAAGTTACTTAACTGGCTTTATCATGCTCACCACTGAGCATTTATTGGACAAAAAGTCTTGTACAGTCAAGACATACAATCCTTTCTTTTTTCTTTTTTAAGATGGAGATAAGACAAATACTGAGCTTCATCTGTGCTGGTTCTAAAAGTTTTTAAAAAATGTTTTTCAGGGAAAAGAAGGGACGGTGGGCAGTGTTCCCTGCCATCCTGCTATTTCTTTAATAAAGGATGGTTTGTTTCAGGCTATGTGGACAGATGGTCATCTTTAGGTTAAGAGCTTAATAAAGAATTCTTTCAACAGAGTTTTGTCCTAGTGGAAGAAAAAGCCCACGCCAGCAATTTAAAAGGAGTGAACCTATGAGAAAATGTACTCCAGGTACAGGTTCTTTCTGGACCCAGGCAGATGTAGTCTTTTGCAGCGGGATGCCATTGTTGTTTTAAGTCAGGTGATTTCGCAGGCGATTATAGAGCACTTTAGAGTGTTAGCATCTCAAATGAGGCTCTTTCTGGAGGTCAGTGTTACTAGAAAAATCTCATGTGCTCCTTAGGGTTAATAATTCATCTAAAAGTCAAATGCGCATTTAACACATTTCTCCTACAAACTGGATCAAAAGATTAGAGTTAGTGATTACAATTCTCCCAAGAAAGTGTCTCAGGGTTACTTCTGCTTGTGACCTCCTTTCAAATTTGGCCCGAGAGCTAAAGGGTAACATCTCTGTCATTTCCTAGTTCTGTTAAAAAAATATATATGGAAAATTCAGAACTGCCATTGTGGAAGTGGTTTCTTTGAGGCAGCTATGTCTATTTCCCACATGGGGAAGGAAGTTTTATAAGGGGAGGGGTCCTGTGGGCCTGGTTTATGATTATATTTTTGACACCCAACACCAGGGCTGGAATGGACAAAATGCCCAAATATTCCTGACTGCCCGGCTGTGACTCAGAACTGGCAACGACTCTGGCATCAAACTATCATTCCACATCCCAGTCCACCCATAATGGAAATAACAGTGCTTACCCTATAGGGTTTTGGGTATTTTTTTTTCGTCAAGCCCGTGCCATGTGGAAGTTCCCGGGCCAGGACTGACCCTGTGCCACAGCAGTTACAATGCAGAAAACTTAACCACCAGAAAACTCCACCACAGGATTTTCAATGAGGACTGAACGTGCTAATTCGTGCAAAGGGAAAGCGCTCACGGATGTAGAAAGAGATTTAACTGTCACTCGAAGAAGGAGTCTGTCATGGTGCTTCTGCCAGCACACCATTTTTTTTCTTCCTTTTTTGGCCTCCCATGGCCTATGGAATTCCCCAGCCAGGTATCAGACCTGAGCTGCAGTTTTGACCTATGCTGCAGCAACGCTGGATCCTTAATCTGCTGTGCCAGGCTGGGGATTAAACCTGCATCCTGGCGCTGCAGAGATGCCACCATCCCTTTGTGCCACAGCGGGAACTCCCTGCCAGCACTTTTTATGTGGGTGTGAAGTTGTGGAATTTTTTTTTTTTCAGTAAAATCATGATGAGTCAGTGGTTTCTATGCTCCACTGTGTCTTCCTTCGTGAGCAGGCACACCCTCGGTAAGGGTGACTGCTCTTTGTCACCTAAGGAGGTGCGTTTCTCTTTTCTAAGTGGGGCCAACAATCTCTCTTTCAGTAGGTAATTCAAGAAAGGCTCCCTTTATTTCTACTCGTTACTTTCTAACAGAAGTCATTTGTGCCCCTGAAGGGAGGGAGGCTGCTAAAATAATCTGACCCAAGCTTCAACCTCAAAATGTTATGAAAAATGATTTTTTAGGATCATTCAAATGATTTTTAAAAATGTTTACTGTGCTTACTAATTTAAAGTCCTAGGACCTGCCAAAGGCAGCAAGCCTGTCCTAAAGAGGCAGGACCTCAAGCTACATGCAACAGAATTTTCAGTGCTGGAAATAAGGTGTGATGACAGGCAGTGACAATGAAGACTGGTCCCAGGACGCCAAAGCTCCACTTCCAACCTTCCCGGGACACACTCCGCATGCAGGCCCCGCCCCACTGCAGACCCTGCCCCCTGTCCCCGCAGGCCCCGCCCCGCCCCTCACGAAGCCCAGGTCACCTTCGCAACATGGTCAGCGTGTCCGTCATGCCACGCACTCTTTGCAGGAGGCTGTCTAGCCTGTGTGGCTCCTCCTTCAGAAACCGCACCGCCTCCACTTCTATACGTAGGATGGCTCGCATCTTGTTTTGTAAGGTTGGGAATTCTCCTGTAGGCCAAGAGCAGCTGGTGAGCTGGAGGAGAAAAAGTCAGAACAGCAAAACCCCGCCTCCGGCCCCGCGTCCTGACACTGGAAAGGGTTGAGAAGCCTGGGGTTCATCTGCCACAGTGCGGCTCACGTGTCTTTGGGAGCCTGAGCTGGGTTCAGCGTGACCTTGGGCAAGGGTAGGGCCCTCTCTATGCCTCATTTCCAGTCTGTATATTTGGGCTAAGTTCAAGCGTCCCTTGGTTTGTGGTTTATGAATTTGGCAGAGACGTCCCGGTGCTCTGCAAGAGCCCAGAGAAGAGAAACTGTTATTTAGTATCATGTGTCCTAAATATTACAGCACCCACTCGACTATCAGCTTCAAGAAGATGGGGACTCTTACCGTCTTGTTCGGTGATATTTCCACAGCGCCCAGAGCCGCGCCTGGCACACGCGGCTGTTGGATGAACCGCTACGCAGGCGCCACAGGCGCGCGGTGGAAGCCGGGAAGCGCCAAAGCTCCACCCCCCACCTTCCCGGGACACACCCCCTTCCCCTGGCACACGTGGGTGTCGGATGAAGAGCTGCACACGTGCATGAATGACTCCTTCACTACTGAACAGATTTTTAAACAACCCAGGAAACAGGCTTCAGGCTTCGTCCAAGAAGGACGCTTACCTTTCAGGGACGCTACAGCCTCTCCGACTTGGCGCAGGACGAAAGCCCCATCCTCCACGTCTTTCAGAGTGACCACGCGGCTGGCCGAGGCAGAGTCCTTCTTCAGGTCCTCAACGAAGTCTTCCAGGTCGCTGGGGGGGGGGGGGGGGGCAAGCAGACCACAGATGGAGTGAGCGCTGAGGCCTTCAGTGAGGACCGTGCAGGAGCAAAGGGCGTCCCTGGGCCTCGTGGCCTGGCTGCTCCCTCGACTGCCAGGTGGTGGGATCGCATGGTAGTGGAGTAGCCTGGTCTGGCTTAGGGTAGTCTGTTGAGGTGAAGGAGGGTAAAGGTTTTGCAGGGCTGTCCATGGGGAGGCCCAGGTTGGCCGCCTGGCAAGCAAAGGTGCTGATTTTGTTCTTCGTTTTCAGGGGTGCTGATGCCAACCAAGGAAGGGACGTGTGCACTTTGTGATGCGACATGGAGAAAGAGAGGGCGAGAGAGAGCAAAATGAGGAGCCCAGACTGCTTTCTATCAGGCTTCTTGAACTTTGGGGCTGGGTAGCTCTTCTGTTGTGGAGGGCCTGTCCTGTGCATGGTAGGCTGTTTAGCAGCACCCCCAGCCTCTACATATATACCAGAGGCAGGTGGCACCTGCCCCTAACTTGTGACAAACCAGAATGCCGGCAGGCATTGTTCAATGTCCCTGGGGGAGGGCCTGGGAAGGAACTTGCTCCTGACTGAAAACCTCTGGTTGACACTGATGGTTCCATCCATCAGTAAGGACTGAGTGTCCTCTCCAGGCTACAAAGAGAGGAAATGAGCACAGTTCTGCTTTCTGTGCTGTGTGTGTATACACATACACACCCCTCTCAGGGTACTGCCGGTTCAACAGAACTAAATTAAGGTCTTCCACTTCAACAAATAAGCACACCAGTAATAACATCCTATCTCCTGGGTGCATTAATAACCCCACTCTGAACAGATGTGTGCATCGTTTCAGTGAGCCTGTGAATCTGATAACTGAAACACCACTCCTAAAGAAACGGGAGAAGAACTTTTTCTTTTTTCTTTTTAGGGCCACACCCACAGCATATGGAGGTTCCCAGGCTAGGGGTTAATTCGGAGCTTCAGCTGCCAGCCTACACTACAGCCACAGCAACGTGGGATTTGAGCCGTGTCTGCGACCTACACCACAGCTCACGGCAACCCCGGATCCCCGACTCAGGGAGCGAGGTTAGGGATTGAACCCACACCTTCATGGATACTAGTCGGATTCGTTTCTGAGGCGAGACAATGGGAACTTCCGGGAAAAAAACTTAGATTTGAAGAACCACTAGGTGGCAGTAAGCGAACAGCTATGCTGCCACTGGAGCTCTAAGCATGAAGTGGGCTACGGGCCTGGGAAAAGTACAACCAGTTATAAGATAAATAAGAACTAGGGATGTACTGTACAGTGTAACAAATAAAATTAACTGTTGTATGTTAAATATGAGTTTTAAAGAGTAAGTCCTAAGAGTTCTCATTACAAGGAAAAATATTTTTTCTATTTTGATTTTTGTCTCTATATGACATGATGGATGTTCACTAAATTTATCGTAGCAATAATTTCATGATGTGTCTAAGTCAAATTATTATGCGGTACTTAAACTTGTACAGTGCTGTATGTCAATTACATCTCAATAAAATTGGATGAAATTGGAAGAAAAAAAGACAGGAAGGCACCAGGGACACCAGGAAGATGACCCCGCCTGCTAGGCGGGCAAGTGGATGGAGCAATGGGTGGCGTGGCAGCTGCAGGAGAGGTTTAGCCGGGATGTCATGTGTATCCGCCAAGGGTACCAGGCAAGCAACACATTCATCATTCATCTACCTCTGAGAAGTGGGATGGAGGGTTTGGTGGTATCTTTGATTCTGTTATGGACCAAAATTGCCCATGACTCCTTCCCGTGTGATGATGTGATGTCAAGACCAAAAGAGAAAGTCTCATCTGCTCACCGTCCTCATCTGCAAACTATGGAGAAGTTCCCTGCCCAGAGGGAATTCCTCAAGGCTGCTGCATCCCCTAGCTGGAAGGAAGGTGTGTTTTCTATCATAAGAACCCAAATATGGTACCTCTGTGGGGAGAAGTTCTTTCCATGACCAGACAGAATATTCTATTGTGTAGACTGGACACATTCTCCAGTCCTTCCAAGCTTTGATGGAAGAACTAAGACTCAAATGTTATCATGGTTACATTAACAACACACAAGCCTGCCAAGTTGCAATTAATACTCCAAGGAGCTGTCACCTGACCCAAAGTCAGTCTGCTTAAAATTCTATTTTAATCGCTTCTCCACAATGTGCCTCTTGGATTTCATAACCCTGTGCTCAGGAGACCCGTAAATGTCAAAGGTTTTCATTTGTTGCTCATGGAACATATGGAAATGTGTGTCAGTATTACTGCGTGCACAATGTCACTTCTCTTTGTATATTTATGGTGTCTATTTATAGACATAGCATTCAGATGGAATACACTCATCCAAAATGTGATAAAAGAGGCCATGGAGCTAAAACGAGGTCTGAGAATACATTTTCAACATCTTGGTCATCAATAGGACTTTCGAGATATAAACTTTGCTCCCAAGAATGTCAGATGTTTACAGAGGCTGTGGTTTACAGGTAAATCCATTCCACTCATTGAAGTGCTTTCCATGCTGCCTTGGTTAAAAAGCAGCATTAATGTATTGAAATAGATTTCATGTTATTAGAAACCCAACTCTTACTTCCCAGGTAGACCCCTACCAAAGAGAAATTATCTTGATCTGATTTCTCTCCATAGTTGTAGATCCAAGTTTCTCTGCCATCTGATGGCTCACCAGTAACATCCACTATTCAGTTGTGTGTGTGCGTGTGCACGCACGTGTGTAAGGAGAGGGGCAGGGGGGATGGAGGATGGAGAAAGGGGATACATAACTAAATGTTTTCCTAATGCTTCATTTTTTTGGCTGCCCCTGCGGCATGCAGACGCTCCTGGGCCAGAGACTGAACCCATACCACGGCTATAACCACAGGACAGCAGTGACAATGCCAGATCCTTAACCCACTGCACCATGAGGGAACTCCTTCCTAACATACCAGAGTTGAAATTTGCGGCTGTCTTTTATAACCTGCTCTTTCTCATCACTCTGATCCACTGCATTAGTCTGTTATGTATCATTTGGTTGATTTTCCTGTTCCTATTTCTACTGCTTGATTTGGGCCTGACTGGATTTTGTCTGGACTGTTATCGTTGCTTCCAGTACAGTTTCCTAGATTCCAATCTCTCTCTCCCACAGTCAGTCCTGTACACAATAGCATCTGAAATACAGCTCTGATTTCCTACTTCCTGGATCCAAAAGTTCCAGGGACCTCCTCACCAGGCCAGACAGTAATTCTCAAATGAGAAGATGCTTTAGAACCTCCCCTGTACCTTTGTAAAACACACATTCCTAGGCCCCATCCAGAGAAATACTGAATCTGGGCACTGGACCCAGGAACATGCACAAAAAGCCAGAAATCCAGGCTTCTGCTTCATGATCTTCCAGTCTCAGTAAACACAGGCCAAGCAGATATCAAACTGGCATGAGTTTGGTCTAGATAAGGGCTGGCACCATGCAAACAGGAATGGCCCAACCCAAGCAGCAGACATGGTTAGTATCCTGCACTCAACTCTCCCGTTGAACTGGACTATCCCCAATTCTGCAAGGATGTCCTGAATGTTCCTGGTTCTGAGACACTGGTCCTTGGGTTCCTCTGCCTGGGAGGCCCCCCTCTCTAGCCTCCACTGATGAAATCCCATCTGGTGTAATGGCCATCTCAGTTCAGTTTAACAAACCATTTGTAAGGCTCTCCTATGCACAGGGTACCACTCTTGGCCTGGGGCATATGAAGCAAGGCAGAACTCAGGGTTAAGTCTTCCTGATCCCTGGGGCCCAAAGCAATTTCTCCTCTGTGTAGGTGCACCTGGCTCCTGGAAACCACCTGTTTTGTGCTCTCACATACTCCTATGTTTTGCATTGCCAGATTGAACTTCAAGTGCCCTCTGCAGATCTCATGATGTGACTGACCCACAGAGCCAACTATGTCAAGTCCTCTCAAGATACATTTGTTCAGCTTCCCTTCCTAATTCAGTCCTATGCTCGGCTGCTAGTCTCAGGATGTTATTGAGATTAGAGATGCTTTTTCTAGGTCAGAAGCAAGAGTTCTATCTCAGCTAACTCATGAACAATTTTTAAAGGAAGAACATTTACTTTTTCATAATTCAATTGGATATTCTATAAAAATATTAAAAGACCACATTTTAATTTACTACATTATCATCATTACTATTATTATTATTGTTATTGGCTGAGCCTGGGCCAAGAATGGAACCCGAGCAACAGTAGTGACCCAAGCTGCTGCAGTAACAGCACTGGCTCATTAACCTGCTGCACTACAAGAGAATTGCAAAAGGCTACATATTTAAAAGAAGTTTTCAAGAATAATCTTGACACCTAGCTATAGACAACTGGGCTGTCACAGAAACATTTTGGACAAATAATAGCCTTATTACCTCATGGTGGGTGATTAACTGCCTATAAATGCATGAGCTGAACAAAAATGGAGGCTTTTTTTGAGGTCTTGATGAACAGTGGTCAAATTTAATTCTTTAGAAAATAATAATCTCAACTGATTTTTTTCTTTAGACTACTCCTGAGAGGAACATTCTAATTTTATTTTATTTAATTTATTTATTTTTGAGCATGGTGTGCAGTGGCTTGATGTGGGATCTCAATTCCCAGACCAGGAACTGAACGTAAGCTGCAGTGGGGAAAGCTCCAAATCCTAACCACTAGACCACCAGGGAACTCCCGAGACTTTCCAATTTTAATCAGACACATTGGGTTGGCATCTGAGGTGACATAAACTAAAGTCCAAAATCAAGGAGGTGATAGAGCACAAAACTCGCCATCATGTAGCCTCCTGGTGATTCTGGTCATAAAAAGAATTTGAAAGGTTTGCTCCCTTACAATCCCATTTTGGGAGGCTTAAGCTTTCCAAGAATCCAGGAAATTACCTATATACAATGGAAAACTATACAGCCATAAAAAGAATGAAATTTTGCCATTTGCAGCCACAAGGATGGACCTGGAGGGCATTATGGTAAGTGGAATAAGTCAGAGAAAGACACAAACTGTTTGATATCACTTATATGTAGAATCTAAAAGATATAACAAACTAGTGAATATAACAAAAAAGAAGCAAGAAGACTCGCAGAGACAGAGAACAAACTAGTGATTATTCAGTGGGGGTGGGGGAAGGGCAGCATAGGGGTAAGGGAGTGGGAGGCACAAATTGTTGGGTTTGGCTTGAGGATTGGCTCAAGGATATATTGTACAGCACGGGGAATAGAGACAATATTTTATAACTGTAAATGGAGCGTAACTTTTAAAAACTGGATAAAAAATACAATTTTTAACTAATTAAAAAAATGGGTTTGTGAAACAAAAAATAAAAGAGAGAGAGAGAGAGAGAATTACCAACACTGGAAGAACCCAAACAAATGACTATTTGTTATACTAAAAGGTGAAATTGTTCTATGATAAATCTTCATTGCATAGCAAAACATACATTAACATAAAAGATGGGCCTGCCCCAGTGACTGGGGAGTCATAAACTTTTGTTCATTTCAATAGTGGGACTTGATAGATGCTTTCAATAAGAACCTCAGAGAAGATGGGTGACGTCCTAGGAAGCATCTTTCATTTGGGATCAGACATCCCTCACATTTAAACTCTTCTTTCATGATTTTTAACTACCGTGGAGTAACAGGGGGATAATTTTAGCGCCACATTATTTTGGTTAGCAGTCTTAATTTACCGAGATTAAATGCAGACTTCCCATTTATCGCTGGGCTGTGACACTGGCTCCTTTAAACGTTATGCATCGCCAAACCCTTTAGGACTGGGTGATGCTCCTGCTTTGAAAGCGACTGGCTCAGATCCTGAGGATTGCTGAATTTCCAGAGCTTGGATGGAGGGGCCACTGGCTAAGGGTCCATGTACCCAGAACCAGCAGAACTCTAACTGTACATGGTAGGCACCCAATAAAGGAAGAGGGTGAGAACAGAGTCCCGGAGTGGCCTCTTCCTAGGCAAAGACTGCGTTACTTTTCAGGTTAAACAGCTAAGCCGGCAACAAAGGACCCAACTCACCACAGCTTCCTGACGATCTTTTCCTCTTCCTGCAGGTATTTCTGTCTCTCCTGCTCCACCAGGACCCGCTGTCGTTGCACAGGATCCTCCAGTCTCTTCATGGTTTCGATCACTTTGCTGCTGATTTCCAGCTCAGCCTTCCTCATCATCGCCCTCAGCAGCTCCTGGTTCTGCAGCTGGTTGGACAAAAGAAATTATGCTCCGTTGGCTCTGCTCGCTGAGCCGGTGGTACCAGAGTGCCAGGCAATCTCTTTTGGAATAAGTTTGGATGAACAACCCAGCAGCTGAGTCTTCATTTCAGTGAGAAAGGTAAGGGAACTCAGGTTGTCTACGCACATTGCTTATCTCTAAGGATGGGGATTCACTTCCCTGGCTAGGGCCATTCTGAAAATTAAATGAGATGCTATTTGCTATAGAAAGGTACTCAACAAACGTTGATTTGACTACAGACTATTTCGGCATCAGTTAAATGAGACTCTGTCCCTCCTGTTCATGGGTCCATGCCCCAAATACCATGTAATTAATTACAGACATCAAAACACAGTACAGGATGTTGATGGTGGCAATGATAATTTCCAGCTGAGCCCGAGGATCTTGGCAATTAACCAGTTTCTCTGAATTACAAGGAGGCTGCTTGCATATGTAAGACCACAATTTCCCTATATTTTTCCATGCAGTTTCCAGATCCCTCTTGTTTCTCACCTCAGGGTATAGGAGGTGTGAGTATGAAAGCAGGCTTCACAAGAATCTAGCCAAACACTTGAGTTCTGTTTCCAAGAAGGCGTTAAGTACTTCATTGGGGCAGGACAATTTTCTAACAGCACATTCATCAATAGGCCTCAAAACTGGAAATTATATTATACCTATTATATTTACAGTTCCCCTGAAGTTTCAACTGGCTGTTATTGTTTCCTTTGTGTGTATCAGCTCGCAGAAGTGATGGCACCTCGGTCAACTGTCCATTTTCTGTGTAAATGGAGGGGGCATGCCATCTGACTGTGTTCCCACCCACTTGAAACCTCATGATGGCTTCCACTTTCTCTGAATAAAGATAACACATTTCAGTATGAGCCCCAAGCAGAACTGTCATCACGTTCCAACATCAAAACGGCTCCAGGATTGCCTGACCAGCTGGAGAGAGACTGTCTAGGTTCATTTCCTGGTTTTACCACTCAGTAGCTGTGTGATCGTGGGCAAGTTATTAACCTCTCATGTCGCTCCATAAAAAGGGATAGCAACAGTACCTATCTCATAGCCTGGTAATGGAGATTCTGTGAGGCAATAACGTGCTAACAACAGAACCTGGCACACATCTAGTTTTCAGTGCCTATGAGCTATTGTTAGCAGGAGCGTGACCCTGGGGGTGGGGCTTGCGGTTTTGTCTGGGAGTGAACCAAAGAAAAATGTGTCAGTCTTGGGTTACCATCTGTATATGACTCACGACCGTGCTTTCACACTGTTCTTGCTAATAGCCCCTTTTTATTGAGGTCCTACGGTCAGTCCGCCAGTATACTGCTGAAGACAATGGACCCACGACAGCCTCCTCCCACCTGGAGCTGCAGCTTGGCATGGGGTAGGGCGTGGGGGACATGGCGTGGTCTGGCCCTTTCCCATATCCCCGTCCTCCCCTCACTGCTCGCAGCCCAAGCTCTCCATTATGCCACAGGGACTTTGCATATGCTCTTCCCTCTACCCACCTGGTTAATTTCTGCTCTCCACAGAGTCTCCAGGACACAGAGCCTGGCACACAGCAGGCATTCAATAAATATCCGTTGAATGTGTGAATTGAGCCAAGCAATAAAGTTGGCAATAGCAGACAATGGAGAATCCCAAATTCTTTCCTTTTTTTCTTTTTCAGGGCCGCACTTGTGGCATATGGATGTTCCCAGGCTAGGGGTCTATTCGGAGCTACAGCTGCCACCCTACACCACAGCCACAGCAATGCCAGATTCGAGCAGTCTGTGATCTACACCACAGCTCAAGGCAACGCTGGATCCTTAACCCGCTGAGCGAGTCCAGGGATTGAACCTGCAACCTCATGGTTCCTAGTCGGATTCGTATCCTCTGTGCCATGGTGGGAACTCCCAAAATTCTTTCTTAGATGGAGAAATACAGGGTGACACAAGGGCTCAGCTATGCCTTGAGCTCGGTGCTAATGGCCTGACTTGCTCTGACTGCAGTTGTTAAATACACACAACAACAACACCAGCTGTTATCAAAATGGTATGCTCAAATTCAATACCATAAGCTGGATCCCACAGGCCGATTTCCTTTGGGGGTTGGGGTGAATGGGTATGTAAAGGATAAACAAGTAGACCATTAAATGTGTTTCAAAGCGACTGATGCCTAGGTCTCTCTCTGAGAGATCCTGATTTAATTGGTCTTAGATGCAGCCTTGGCATTAGGAGTTTTTCAACCATCCCCCAGGTGACTCTGATGCATCACCAAAGATGAGCATGGTGGTCTAAGAGCAGGGCTCTTGAATGGATAGATGAGCTGTGTGGCACAGCCCTCTGCACCTAACCCTCCTGCTCAAATCTCACAGACAAGCTCCAATCACGTTGTGGTCCAGTCAGCGGTGGATATTGACAGTGCCTGTCAAGCTGGAAATTATTGCTAAAATATTTAAAATTCTTAAAATTGAAGCGAGGACCTGAGAAGTTAGGTGACTTATTCAGAGCACCTCAGCAGTTGCAAGGCAGACTCGGCATGAGAACCAGGTCTTTGGAACTCAGTCTAGTAATTTTCCAATCTCTGTCTGCAAGACAGAGAGTACTAGTAGCAATGTCTGTTTTATGCCCAGCCACAAGCATACTTCCTGGCACACAGTAGGAACCCAATGACAATACAGTTGACCCATGGACACTGTGAGGGTTAGGGATGCCTACCCTCTGCGCAGTCAAAAATGGGGTAAAACTTTACAGCCGGCTCTCCATATTTGTGGTTCTATATCCGCAGATTCAATCACCCACGGATCATGTGTATAATGTTCCTGAGAAGCCTACGGACATATGAGAAGAACACAACTGTGTGTAATATTCCAGTTCTTAAACTGGTAACAGGGTCAGATCACATTCAAATTATTCCACTCAAAAGGTGGGGGACTTGCTGGGAGTCCAGTCTGTATGACTCTCCTTCCCAGAAGGAGGGGCTTCCTGGGGCCAGCAAGAGAGAGACTAAATAGGGAACTGTCCATAGCACACTGGCTGGCACATGGGCAACAATGGATTAACATGAAGAAATAAAGCCGTGCATAGGTTCTCTTTGCACTCGCTGTCCCCTGATCCTTCACTGTTCCTACCTGGAGTTCTTGCTACTGTCTCTAGGACTTCCTCCTGGCATAGGTAAAATGCAGCGCTGAAGGCAGAATGTGGCTCAACATCTCTCACTAAATCAGTCACCAGCACCTCAAATCATTACACTTATTTCTGCTCAGCAAGGATTGTAAATTTCAATTAAACTCTATCGTTGTAAACAATAAAACATACCCATTTTAAGCACACAGGTCAATGAGTTTTGATAAACGTATACACCAATGAAAGCACCGCTAAGAAGGTAGACAATGTTTGTTCTCACCCTAGAAAATTCCTTCATGACATTGCATTCAGAGAAACCCCCAATCTGCTTTCTGTCCCTCTAGATTAGTTCTTCCTGTTCCAGAATGTCACAAAAATGGAACTGTGCAATATGGAATCTTTTGTGTCTGGCGTCTTTCCTTTAGCATATTGTTTCTGAGATCCAGCCATGCTGTTGAGAGTTTTAGTAGCTCATTATTTTTCATGTTGAATGGTAGTCTATTGGATGGATATAGTACATGGTATACAATAACATTTTTATGTTTTTACCTTTTGACTTGATTCTGGTCATCTCGCTTACATTTACTTATTTCTGGCGGCATCTTTTTGATTCGATATGTACACAGTCACGACTGTGAAGTCACTTGTGAGCAATGCCAATTGTACTTTTAACTTATGCATCTGTATGCCCTTTCTTTTATCTAGCCTTGTTGCACTTGCTAGGATATTCAGTACAGAGTAAATATCTAGAAGTGAGAGGAGGCTTCTTTGGCCTTGGTCCTGATTTTATGGAGAATATGGTACTTTTTCACCATTAACTATAATGTTTTCTGTAGGATTTTCAGACATCCTTTATCAGGTGAAGGAAGTTTCCTGCTACTCCGAAAGCGCTGCCTGTTTTCATCATCAGTATTGAATTTTGTCACATGTTTTTTCTGCATTTAGTGAAATGATATGCTTTTTTTTCCTTTATGCTGCTAAAAGGTCAAATACATTGATTCATTTTTTTATGTTAAAACAATCTTGGACTCCTGGGATAAAATCCAGAGTAATATATTATCCTTTTTTATACACTGCTGGATTCAACTGTCTAATATTTTGTTAAAGATTTGTCACGTATATTTTCATGAGGCATATTGGTCTGTGGTTTTCCTTATAATATTTTTGACTGGTTTTGTTCTTAGTGTAATGATGCCTTCATAAAATGAGTTGGCAAGCGTCCTCTATTTTTCAAATTTTGTCTATTTTCTCAAGGAATTTTTTATTTTCAGTGCTTTAAAGATGTTATTTCATTGTTTTTAAACTTTTGTCTCTGAGAAGTCGTGTTAATTCTTAGGCACGTTTCTTTCTCTCTTTTTTTTTTAGGGCCACACTGGCGGCATATGGATGTTCCTAGGCTAGGGGTCTAATTGGAGCTAACTGCCAGCTTACACCACAGCCACAGCAACGCCAGATCCGAGTCGTGTCTGCAACCTACACCACAGGTCATGGCAATGCTGGATCGTTAACCCACTGAGCAAGGCCAGGGATTGAACCCGCAACCTCATGGTTCCTAGTTGGATTCGTTTCTGCTGCACCACGACGGGAACTCCTTCTCAGGAATGTTTCTGTGCCCCCCACTCCCTCCCTGGCTGCTTTCAAGATTTATCTCTTTATTCTTGGTTTCTAGCAATTTGTTTACCATGTGCTTTTGTGTGGTTACATTTGTGCTTATCCTTCGGGGAAGCTTATTGAGTTTTTTGGTCTGTGGATTGACAGCTTTCATCAAATCTGGAAAATTTTCAGGCATTAGTTCTTCTAGTAATTTTCTCTTCCCCCTTGACCACTTAATACTGTTCCAAAATCATTAAGTTTCGGTTCATTTTCTTCAGCCTTTTTCTTCTCTATCTTTCAGTTTAGACACTTCCATTGCTATGTTTCCAAGCTGATTGATATTTTCTTTCAGTAGTGACTAATTGTATTTTAAGTCTGTTCAGATACTGTGTTTTTCAGCTTCTGGAAGTCCCACTTAGAAATTTTATCTTTGGCGTTCCTGTTGTGGCTCAGCAGAAATGAATCTGACTAGGAACCATGAGGTTGCAGGTTAAATCCCTGGACTCGCTCAGTGGTGTTGTCGTGAGCTGTGGTGCAGGTTGCAGACGTGGCTTGGATCTGGCATTGCTGTGGCTATGACGCAGGCCAGTGGCTGTAGCTCCGATTCAATGCCTCGCCTGGGAATCTCCATACGCCATGGGTGCGGCCCTAAAAAAAAATTTTATCTTCTATTTCTGTTCATGTTTTCTTTTGAATCCTTGAGAATAATTATCAGATCTGTTTCAAAGTACATGCCGATGATTTCATTATCCCTGTTATTTCTGATTGGTTTCCATTGACTGATTTTTCTTATGACGTGGGTCACATTTCTCTGCATCAATAGACGTCCAGAAGTTTTTGACTGGGTGCTGCACATGGAGTTCTGGATTTTGTTTTTTTTCCTTTACAGATGTTGGACTTTCTCGGCAGACAGTTCAGTTCTTTGTGGCTCACTCTTGTTCTTGCAGAAGGTCTCTGGCCAGGGCTTGAACCTAAACCAGAGCAGTGACCTGAGCCACGCTGGATCCTTAACCCACTGGACCCACTGGATCCTTAACCCACTGAGCCACCAGGGAATTCCTCACTTTTGTTCTTTTGATGGTCAACTCCTGTGCCAGTTCCATTTAGTTTTTCTGCCTGGGGTCGGGGGTAGGGAGGGGACAGTTCTGCTCAGCATGGGCCAACCTCTTGCGTGCTTTTCTCAGGGACGCGCATTCCCATAACTATTATTTTGAATGTCAGAAGGTAAATGAGACGCTGGCACATCTCTATGAGGCAGTATCTTAGAAAAAGACACCTTAAGATAACCGTACTGAATTATATCACTTCAAATACAAGGGCTCTGGGTACCCCCATGTTTCTTTTTTATGTTGATGTTTTACTTCCTCCCTCTCTTGGGAGGACACAGTAAATTCTCGGTCCGTCTTCAGGATGGACCACTACGTTCAGAAGGATCCAATTTTTTAATTTACCAGGAAGCAGAAGAAGGAGATAAGGGACCAAGAAAATTAAATGCTGGGAACTGGAGAAGTAGGATGTGTCCACTCTCTCTTTAGGCCAAGACTCTCCCCACCATGGAACTTGAACCATCAGTTCCAGAATCTTCTCTCTCTCCTCAGCCCACTGAGAGGGGCAGCACTGCAGCTGCTTCTATGCATACTGGTTGATCTTGGTAAAACCTAAATATTGTTGGCATTTTGGAAAAAAGATGTAGCTCATCATTTTTTTTCTCAGTCCTACCAGAAAGGGTAATAGACAAAGACAATCGTCCTTGGAAGGACGCATCCACTGGGAGCAAGACCTTCCCCTGTCTCTTTCCGCACTGCTGCCAGCTACCTGCAGGTGCAGCCGCTACCTCGGAGTGGGCACACATCCCGACGTTAAGTTCCACATAGCTCTTGTATCAGTTATGACACGTCTGATCAGCCACCGGGAATGAGGTGCGCTGTTTAGCATCAGGGTTTTGAAGTCACTGGGTGTGTTTTCCCCGCCAGGAGTGTTTCTGCTTCACCCCTGGGTGACAGCCGGCTGAGATCTCAATTTCCAAGAGGCCATCTCAATGGACTGAGGTCCATAATATCTGAGAGCAGGAGTTCCCACCCTGGAACATTCCAGAAGCACCAGTGCTTGGGCTTTGATCCACACCAGCGAAGTCAGACAGGCAGCAGTACTCGGCTGTTCACATTTTTTGTGAAAGGACTCAGGTGATTCTCCTGGGTGCCGGGACTATGAAATATCCTCTTGAGACTGATACTCCATGTGCGACTGGAAGTATCAGAAGACTGGAGCCACGTTTCCATGGTTTTCTCGATCATCTCCTCAGGCTCGTTCGCCTCCCTCCACACTCCTTTTACCCTATTTAAACCTGCCCACTCCACTGTGTCTGCATCAAATTTCTACTTCTGAGCAGAACCCATCAATTCTGCAAATGAAATGCTCAAATAAGCTATGCTCTATAGTCTAGGATTTCCCCCTGTTGATTGAATTATCTCGTTACTGGAGCTGGCTTCCAAGCACAAAAAGATTTCATTCATTTTCACTATTTTATGACATGGCTTCAAGAACATTGCATTTCCAATTCAATTTTTGTTCTTTTGAGACTATTCCACAGTTTCAGAGATCTCTAATTATTGCTCCATTATGAGGCTTATCATCACTTTGGGGTTGCACTTCACTTTGGGAAGGGAACTGGTGCTGTGGTGGTTTAATTATTCTAAACTGATCTGGTCTTAAATAGACTCCCCCAAAAGTTGCTGGAGGCACAAAGGATGCAAAGACTGAGGTAGAAACAAGTGCATCCAGGCTAGGAAACAAAGTGCTTTTCTTTGTCCACCTGTCTGTGTTTCCCAGCGTCTCAGCTCCAGAGCACACCTGCTCTGGCTTCTTTACCCCAAAAGCCAGGAAGGCTGAGCAGCTCTGGGGCAATAATAGAGCCTGTGTGGTTAAGACAGTGTCCCAGGCCTAACTGTAGAACCTCTTTGTTTGAGAAGCTGTGATTCTGCACCTGAGCCTCCTGAGTTCAAGGGTTACAAGGAGTGGCAAGATGTCGGACCCAACCCTGCCAGCCACCAGCAGGGTGATGCCGCAGCCACGTGCATCATGGCCTGAGGATCAAATTCCCCACACATCAGGGGATTTCCACCTCTGCCCCCAAAGCAACAAATGCTCTCTCTCTCTTTTTTTTTTTTTAATTTTTTTGCTGCCCTGTGACCTATGGAGTTCCCGGGCCAGGGACCAGATCCCAACCCCAGTTGCGACCTCTGTTGCAGCTGCATCAATGCCGGATTCTTTAACCTGCTCTGCCAGGCCAGGGATCAAACCTGCGTCCTGGCGCTGCAGAGATGCACCGATCCTGTTGCCTGGTAGGTACCACCAAGGAAATGACACATTTAGGAATTTTTTTTTCCTTGAGAGGGTCCAACTAGGAGTGCAGAGTTTCCAAATGGCCAGCAGGTGGCACTAAAAGGCAGGCACAGAGTGTGACGGGGGCTTAACCGCCACACCCCTCAGGTAAGAACCAGGGAGCCCACTCTCTGGCCAGCGGAGTAGGAAATAACTGATTTTTTAATTATCTTCCATCATTTTTAGAACCAATACAGGTACTTCATAATGAAACCTCTATTTCCAGATTCTCTTGAAATACTGAAACATCTAGAAACAACAGGCGCTAATTCAACCGGGTTAAGAAGCGAAGCTTGGAGCTGAGGGGCAACTGTCCTTTAGAGGGCCAACTTGCCATTGTCCCTCATCTGCTCACTTGTTAAGTGACTGCCTGCACACTGTGGGCACTAGATTTTGTCACCCTGCACACGCCCTTGGCCCAACCTGTACACTTCACTTTACTCCCAAGTGTCTTTAAAATTGCAAAGCCAGGAAAAGTGAATTTTAGTAAAGGGTAGGGAACTTCTGGTGACATCATTCAGAGAAGGACTTAAGGGAATCTGCACAGGATGTCCCGGAGTCCGAGTTGCGGCCTGAGAGACCAAGTAGCCCTTGGAGAACGGAGTGTGAGCAGCGTGACCTGTGGTGGCACAACCACTTTGGAAAAAAAGTTAGCAATCCATTACATAAATGAAACTCACTTAACGTACAACCCAGCAACTTCTTCCCAGGTTATTGACCCAAGACATGTGAATACATATGTTCACACAAAAATCTGGATAGAATTGTTTAAAGTGACTTTACGTATGCACAAACCGAATTACTTTGCTGTATACCTGAAGCTAACACAACATGGTAAATTAACTATACTTTGTTCTCAAACTACTTCTCCTTCTGTGTGTTCTCCAGCAGGTAGAGGGCAAAGGGACCTGATCTTCTTAGCTTGAATTCAGGGGGGAGGGTGCAGGGCTCATGCATCTGTGAGCTGAAGGTGGGGGTGTAGCTGTGGGCTGAGGCCCTTTCCTTAATGGACTCACCGACACAGACACCCATGTCCCACTGAGGCTGCCGAGCCTGTGCGGCTACCCTGGGCTCCAGGGTGGGTTTGGATGACGAACTTCTCAAAGTGAAGGACGATGCCTGGGCATAGTCGGCGCTACATCCCCAGTGACCACAAAGTCAGGGAGGCATGAGGCTGATACACGGAATAGACATATGGTCTCATAAAGGGACACCCCCTTCCAGGTCCTTATTACCCTGAACCAGGACACACATTATCCTGCCTCGTCAGGTTTATGAGATTTGTTCACCAAGGTTCATTCTCCCTGCTCTTTGATTCATATCTTTCTTATCAACGAGAAAGGGTAAGGAAAATATGATGGAACACACACACCATCCGAATATAAGATGCAGATGTTTTTCTTAAGTCATCCATGATGGCTTCTCTTCCTTATAAATTCATCCTCTGGTCCAAACTCCTGTTTCTAAATATATCATAGTTCTTTGCAAAACCCCTTAGCAGCACCTTCGCACATGCTCATTGGAGAAGAGCAAAGAGCCAAACACTACTAAGCAGGAAGTCATAACTGGCTATTAGAATGCTCCACGGGGCTCCTCTGCTTTCAGCTCTCCTCCAAAAGTCAGATGCTTAATGGTTTTGCCATGTGTAAAAGCATGCACAGCTTAAAGAAGTGGCTGAAGACAGACTCCTATTGCAGCAGAAGGCTCTAGACCAAGAGCATGTGTGTGAGAGGGGAGACCGTGACGCATGGTGCTTACACCCTGGTCCCTGGTTACCCAATGAAAGGAAGGTGGAAAGGAACCCGGGGAGGTTCTGTGGGGCTGGGGATGACGCAGGAGATGGGCGGAAGGAGGAGGAAGGTGACTTCGGGCAGCTAAGTCAGAGGACACTGTCCACGGGGAATGGGGTCTGTACCTGGAGCTGTCGCATCTGCTGGAGCTGCAGCCTGAGTTCGGCCACATTCCGCCTCATGTCCAGCAGGCTCACGTGGATGGCGGAGGTGCCAGCGGGCAGGGGCTGCCCGGGTGGCCCCGAGGACTCCAGGGTGCTGAGGGTCTTCCCGCCGGACACCTGGGGAGTTCCTAGGAGAAGAGAGCAGCAAAGTCGCTGAGGATGCCAGGAAGCAAAGTCAAGTTGTTAAGTCCCACCCCAACGCAAACTACTGGTAACCCTGAAAAAGCCCATTTCCTTCATTAGGAAAAAAAATTTTTTTTTAATTATGTTGGTTCTACAAAGGGCAAAAAGATGGAATTGGGTTTAAATAAATTTCGGAACATTCATGCAATGTTAAGAGTAGGCAGTCTCTAGAAGTCATGTTCTAGTAGCTTGGCGAATATTCTTTAGGAGAAGAATCAAAGGAGGCAGCAGAAAGAAACATTTCCTAAACAGTTTTGTCGCTGCCATAAACTTTTGCTCCCGGAGTCCAACTTTCTGTCATCCTCATGTGTTTCTTAAGTCCACCCTGGAAGGGCCTGCTTGAGCGAGTTCGCTTTAAAAAAACAAATCTACCCCCCTCCCCCTCCCCACCGAAGGATGCTAAGCAGCACTCACAGGATCAGCAAGGCGTGGGAATCACGCTATTTCCTGTTTAGGACAATGCAATTCTAGGGGACAGGCTTCAAGTAGATGAGCAGACAGGAGTGCGCGCACACACACACACACACACACACACACACACACACACACACAATCTGAAAAGGCTGTTCAGCTATCTTTCCTGTAAGGGATAAACTGGAAGGTTTGCAGTAGTCCAGGCTAGTCTTTTAATTTCTTTTTTTTTTTTAGGACCACACCTGAGGCATATGGAAGTTCCTGGGCTGGAGGTCAAATCCGAGTCCTGGCTGCCAGCCTACACCACAGCCGCAGCAACACCAGCTCGGGAACCTATGCCGCAGCTTGCAGCAATGCCACATCCTTAACCCACTGAGTGTGACCAGGGGTTGAGCCAGCATCCTCAGGGACACTGTGTCGGGTTCTTAATCTGCTGAGCTGCAACGGGAACTCCCAGGCTGGTCTTGCGTGACTGAACCCTCTCTCCATCTGGACTCGGCAACCATGGAAACCTTTCCTTCCCTAGAGCATGCAGCCCTGCAAGCCTCACAGAGCTGCTGCCAGGGGCTCTGGGTGGCGTAACACTGAGCGAGGACTGTCTCAGAGCTGTCCTCTTACTTGCTTGGACTCTGCAACGCCAACAGAGAGCTGATGGCACTCACCCTGGGTACCCCTCCCAACAGAACCAGTCTCCCAGCTCTCATGGTCCCCTTGGAGAGTCAGGGGGAACAGATGAGAAAGGAAGGATTTACAGAGGAACCTCAGTGGTCCAGGCAGTGAGCTTTCTGTTATCTTTATGAGCCCAACTGGCTGCACTTGTCATCACCAGTCCAGACTCTGACCAACTTTTGGCCACCACGCCCCATCAAAATCATCCTCAAGAGAGCAAGATTCGCCATCTCTGCAACTGTTTCAAAGGAGAGTCTCCGACTGTGAAGGTCCTCAGTGAAATGGCACCCAGGAACATTTCCAGTAAGAGCAGCAGGTCCGAGTTCACTCAGCACCTTCGAGACCAAGTATTCTGAGGGATGACGATCAACTTGAAGTCTTCCTTTAAGAAGCGGCCAAATTGCTCTATCAACACTCCACAGCCTCAGGCACAGGTGTGTGTGTGCATGCACACACACACACATACACACACTCTCACACCACACAACATCATTTGTACAGCAAATGATGCCCTCAAGGTGTTTTTCCAACAACAGTGACACCAAACTAGCCAGCTACTCCTGTTTAAAAATAAGAACCAGTCTGCTAATTTTTCAGCCAAAGGAAGGCACATACTTATCCTCCACGGAGGAAAGGCTCACGGTTACACACTGCCTGCCAGAGTTGTCACAAACTGATAACAATGCACACCAGTTTTGGTACATATCCATCCCTGGGTTAAAAAAAAAAATCTTTCACGACCGAGTTTCTTTACGGAATCTGTGATCTGTGTTCATTTATAAATTTGATCACTGATAACCTCTTAATCCACGAACTCTGGTTTCTGACTCCATCTTTCGCATCAATGGCCCTTTAATAAGGTGGCCAAGACAGCACCCTGATGTGACACCGGGCTTTGGCAGCCACTGTTTCCTTCTCAGTCACTTTGGACCTTTCCTTTCCCTGTCTTCCTCCCTCTCTGCTGCCTATCTTGGTCAGCCTCTCTTCAAATTTCTTCCTCGGCCAAGCATCTGAATCGCGGGCTGCTTCTCCTCTCACTGGACATGATTTCAAGGGAGGTCACATCCACAACTGCCACCTGCTAATAAGGTCGCCAACATCTTTGCCTTTAGCACACAACTGATTCTCTTCACACCTTCACGTTATAGGACTTTTCTACAATCAGGTTGAATTGATTATTTCTGCTCATTTCCCCCAAGCCTCCATCTCTTCTGAACTCGGTTTAGCCAGGGGCACTGTTATCCACTCAATACACCAGAAACCTGGAAGTCATTCTCAGTGTTCATCTCCTGGTGATGTGACCTTGGGCAAGTGACTTAACCTGTCTCTCTCACTCTCAGTTTCCTCCTCTGTAAAATGGGTGCATGGGTTATTGTGCAGGATGGTGGAATTACCATATATCCACTTTCTGCCCAGCATCTGGCATGGAGGGACCCTGCTGTGGTTAGCTGTGGTTGTTATTTCTCTGAGCAGGGTAGGCAGGGCCCCCCTGCCGGCCTCCCCCTCTCCCCACCTGGAGTGGCAGGAGGTGGCAGCAGTGACAGACTGAGATCTACAGGCAGGTGCCCTGAAATCTATAGATGGAGCTGGACCTGGTGGGTGGAGACCCCCAGGGGGTAAACAGGTTCCCCTTCAGATTAGAATCACACCCGCTGGGGTCTGATCTCTGAACCCACATGTGGAGTGGGCATATCCCAGCCTGAGGAGGGCTGTCCGCCTGCAGCCGGTCCTCAGAACCTTCCTTCTGTGCACTTCAGCCTTCCCAGGCAATGAATGGCCTCTTCTTCCTCCTACCAAACCCGCTCTTAGGTTATTTACTTCAGTCAAGGTGTATCTTAATATAAATCTTATCAAGTACACATTTGCTGGGAATTTCACGCCTCCCATTGTGACAGGAGGAACGTGGGTCTGGGGGTTGGCCAGGCCAGCCACGAAACGTACTAGCTCTGTGACTAACCTCTTCCTTACAGGCTTATGTGTTTAAATGATATAAAACACTATAAAACCCATGTGACGGCTTTGAAATGGGAAGTTCCTTCTGTTCTCTTATATCCAAGGCGAACCAAATATTTCTAAAGTAACAGGAAATCTGAGTTTCCCTTTTTTTCTGTATTCTTGGCCAAATGAGCTTCTAGACTAACTACACAATTCCAGGTACTTGTCTACTGAGCAAGGATAATACTTCTTGTCTGTGGCTTTCTTCCTAGGATTCTGGAAGAATTAATATATTTTGTACATGGTACAAGGCTGCTATGGCAACGAAAGCCCTGTGGACCACATGCAGCCCTGACACATTAGAATGAGAGAGACCAAACTCAGCAGAGACGCAGGGGAGCAAACATACACACGCATGGTGCTGGTGGCACTGCAAATTGGCTCCGTCTTTCAGGAGAGAAAACTGGCAGCATGTTGCCAGAGCTACTCAGCCATTGGTCCCTTTGGACTTACTGATTCCACTTTGGGAAATGCATCCTAAACAAATTACACCTGTTCCTTCCCTTTGCCCACGCTTCAAAATAGACACTTGCAACACATTTTCAAAACAAAGAACCGAAACAACCTACATTTCTTTAAAGGGACCGAGGCCCCTCAACACAAAAGGACAAGTGATAACGCCGGGTTGGTGGAGATGCTGATGAGTGTCACTTGTGTGTGGGCAGGTGTTCAGTTTCCTCATCTGGAACATGGGAGTAATGAGTGGACCTGTCCTAGGAGGCAGGAGTTAACGAGCTCCTGCATCGAGAGGCACTCAGTGCCTGGTACACAGGAAACGCTCGCTAAGTGCTTCCTGGTATTATTATTACTAACATTTCACCCAAGGTGAAAAGGAATAAAGAATACAAAACAGTATGTACATATTGATTGGAACAATGGTATCAGATACTAATCATTTCTGGAATAGAATCCAGAGGAATAGAATGTTTTAGTGTTTGGTAGCTTCCTTCCTCACCCCGGATTTTATTAGATGTAACTGACATATGACACTGTGTAACTCTAAGGTGTACAATGTGTTGGTTTGATACAACTTAACACCACTGCAATATGATTACTACCCAACACGCCCATCCCATCACATAATTGCCACTTCTTTCTTGTGGTGAGAACACTCAAGATCCATTCTCTTGGCAACTTCCAAGTATACAGTTCAGGATTGTTCTCTGTAATCACCGTGCTGTACATTGGATTCCGCAAAACTGAGTCATCTTCTAATTGGAAGCTTATACTTTCTGACCGACTTCTGCCATGCCCGCCCCCCACCCACTCCTGACACATACCCTTCCACTCTGTTACCACGAGTTCAGTAAGTGCCTTTTTTTCCCTGTAAGTTCACAACAGATCAGAAAATAAATGAATAAATATCTTCAAAGCAAACTGGCAACTGCTCTGAAGACACGCTCAGTAGTAATTTCCACAAAATAATTCTCTGGCTGCAGCCAAGGTCATTGATTGGTTTCTAAGGAAACCAACCAATCCCATGAGGACTGGGGATGCTGGAGGACCAGCGCTGAACTTGGCCAGCGCAGAACCAGGACCATGAGACACTCAAGTCCCCAATTCTGTCTATTCTACCATGATGCACTATACTCTGTGGCTTCCCCGAATTAGGGGTTTCGCTCAACTTGCCCCATGCTTCTTGAGTAATTTAGCAGCCAAACGTGTCCCTGGTAACGATTTCTAATTCTAACCGAATGGAAGACTATAGTCTTTTGTTGCTGTTGCTTTAGCCACACCCATGGCATGCAGAAGTTCCCAGGTCAGGGATCGAACCTGTGCCACAGCAGTGACCAGAGCCACAACAGTGACAAGGCTGGATCCTTAACTGCTAGGCCACCAGGGAACTCCAAGGCTTCAGATCCTTGAAAGAAACCCCCCTTGAATCTGCAGGATAAGATGCACATCAGATACACCTGGACACTAGGAAAGTTCACAGGGAATATAACTGGGCCTCTTGATGGGGAGGGGATGCTGGCCTTGAAGAGCAGGCCCTGATTCAAGTACACCTTCTTTTCTTGCATCCCTGAGGGCTCCCTATGAGCTCAGAGCCCTTTCACATCCACTCACACACTGCAGCTGGGCTGAGGTCCTACCCCAGTGTAGAACCTTCCAGTGCCTTCCCTTTACACTTAGAATATGTAAATTCTTCACCACGGCATCTGCACATGCTTTGCTCTCTACCTGGATGGCTCCGCCCCTCTTCATCTTTTTGGCCTCAGTTTGTGTTACTTCCTCAGGGAAATGTCCTTGGTCAAAGCTAGACCTGTGGCTTAAACATTCACCTGCACTTTGCACTTTTTCTTAACACTCAGCATGACCTGTCCCAGATCCATTTTCTGCCTGGAGTTAGGAGGTAGGCAGACCTGACTGAGCGATGCCTACTGTCCTTGCTCCATAGCAGGCACATAGGTATTTGTTGGAGGTATGGCCTCACCAATGAATAAAAATGAATGAGGAAGTGAATGAATGAATAAAGACTGAAGGAAGAGGACTGAAGGGCTTACCCCACCCCCTCAACCCCCAATCAATGACGTCTGGAATTTCAGCATTAAGCCGGGAGGGGGTGGTACAAGAAGTTACCCCAGAAGCCTCTGAAGTCATACCAAATAGGTGACTTAGGGAGAGGTTAGTAGGTCTGAAGGCAAGCCGGGCTCATCGAAGGCGGCCTCCGGGTCCCCTGCGGCTCCAAAGAACACTTACCTGCACCATCTGCGTGGTTCTTATTGGCTGTGGTTTTCATCATTTTCTCACTGAAGAAAAGAAAAAGAGAATCAGCTATGCGGTTGCCAAGACGCCTTTCCCCCCCTTCCATTCACTCCTCTAAGCAATCAGCAGCAGCTAGTGATGGTCCAAAGCAATGAAGGCATTTTAGCATCAGCACCACTATTGGCCGGGATGGCAAGGCTTCCCAGGTGCTGCTGGGATGCACCTGAGGCGCACTGGTGACTTTCAGACAATGGAGGATGTGGGGAATGTGTGGATGGTGGTTGCAAGCACTGGCAGTGGTCCATTAAGCCACATGCACTGGGAAGCCCATTTACCCTTCTTGGGCCAAAGTGTGACCTTCGACCAAGAATTGCCAGAAATAGACAAACAAATCATGATGCATAGAGAGGTGGATATTTTCAGCCTTGAAATGATTACAAGAAAATGATTGAATGAACGAATTATCTTAATCATTCAAGAGAAACAGACTGAATTATTTTGAATTGGCTTGCTTTCTTCTTGTTACCTAGATGTATCTTTGCTATTACTTGTAAGGGGCCCTTTAAATAGCGCGGACTGAACAAGGCCAGTTAAACTGGCAATCTGTTTCTCCATGGCTTGCATCCTCTCTCTGTAAAACAAGAGAATTGTTTGTTAAAGCTCTGTTGACTTTCAGACTGGTTTGTCTAGGTGAATGATCATCTGAGGGTGATAAAAGCTTCCACCTAGCAGGCTACTGAAGTTCACCCCAACCTCACATGGGGAAACTAAAGAGTCTGCCAAATCCCCACTGAACTCAAGTTTGGATGGTCCAAGTTGAGTATTAACCTGATGATCCTTTTTTTTTGCTTTTCAGGGCTGCACCCATGGCATATGGACGTTCCCAGGCTAGGGTCCAATCAGAGCTACAGCTGCTGGCCTGCACCACAGCCACAGAAACGCCAGATCCGAGCCGCATCTGTGACCTACACCGCAGGTCACAGCAAGACCAGATCCTTAACCCACTGAGTAAGGCCAGGGGTGGAACCCACAAGCTCATGGTTCCTAGTCGGATTTATTGCCACTGCACCAAGATGGAAACTCCTAACCTGATGATATTACTGAAAAGACGCTGGACAAACCAGCAGAAGCCTCAAGGAAAATGGAAAAGCTTCTCCCTTGGGAATAATTCTCTTTGCACATCTTGGTGTTTCTGAGCCTTTCTGCTCTGCTTTTGAGGAAAGTGGGCTCTAGGCTAGAGGAGTGGGGGCGGTGGGGGGGCAGGGCAGGGCAGGGCACACACTTCCGAGCTATCCGCGTAGCTGGGAGGCTGCTGGCTGATCTTGGCGTAAAAGATGGAGATAATCACTGCGTGTGTGAGCAAAACTTGTTTACAGCCCAAGAGCAACACGAGTGAATGTCCTTTGAGAGCACAGAGAAGTATGGGTGACATCAACGTCTTACTTGAGGGTAGAGGTGCTCAAAGCAACGTCACGGGAACCTGGGAGGCTTTTCAGGATCAAGCAGGAAAACAAACACCCCTAACAACCCAGTGATCTCAAGACATGAATGAGAACTCTTCCCAAGGTTTAAATGGTGCACGGATATCACACCCGTTCGGGGCTCTCAAATGCTATACACAATTCTCCTGGCTTTTGAAATAGGCTCACCTTTCTATATCTCTGACGACTGGCAGTCTCATGCAACTCTTACCATTTTTCCCAACACGTTGTAAAGTCACCACCACAGCAGATTGACCCCTGCTCAGGACAGAGTCACCAAACACATGACAGCAAACCCTCACCCCGGGCAGTTCTGCAGCTACGTCAACATCATCCCTGGGGAGTCAGGAGACTGGGGTACTGTTGGGGCGCAACTTACTGGGTAGCAAGACCATTAAAGAGGGAGGGGGAGAAGAGTTAGAATAATTTGGATGCCTGGACTAGCACTGTACCCCATCAGCAAGTGTCTGGTCCAGGCTGAGACAGACAGGGAACCCCACTCTTTCCTGGGGGTCTCCATCCCATGGGTCTCCTGTGGTAGGAGCAATGGTGACGATTCCTGGCCTCAAACAGCATATTCAGACATTGTGACTTTTAAATACAAGCCAACTACCTTATCTGGTACCCAACGGGAAAAGTCACAGTGGTCTGTTCTTTCACTAGACAAAAACAGCTGGTTATATTGGCTTTAATGTGAGATGCTACGTCTGTATCTTGAACTTCATAATCAAGAGGATTTTTAAGGATCATTTTGTCCATGCACAACTTTTTGGCTTAGTGTTTTGCCTTAGGAATAGAAACTTCCGTGCCATATGAAACACTGAGATCCATTTCACAATTACAAGTTTCTGACTTCAGAATTCCATGCATTTTCTTTAGTTTAGAATGGATGGTTCTGCCACATTACTGAGTGTTCTGGAAGTGCATTGTGTACTCTGGAGAGTTAATGGTGATCAACCCACCATGGGGGAGAATTAAATATTTATAGAATGATCTCTTTGTTCAATAGCATGGAAAGAAAAAACATCAAACAGTGAGAAGAGATACGTGTCTACCTGGAGCGATTTTCCAAGTGTTTCCAGGCATAGCCTTGAACGCTAGACCTATAAGCCGTAGAGCATTTAAGGCATACCTGTGTTCTTGGCATCCTGTATGCCATAAAGCAGTGCATGCGCAGAGAGAAAAATTAGGAAGAAATTCCACTCAGGAAAGCAGATGAGTAAATATCTATCGGAGAGACCAGGTTTATCACACCCAAGTCACAAGGCACCTCAGAAATGATGGGATGATGGGTGGCAGCTGGTTTCCAGGGGTGAGGGGTACAGACTCACGCAGATGAGATTCTGGGAAATGGACCACTTCCGGGGGATTGGGGGGGACTTGCTGCATTTCAGGTGGACGTGGTCCAGAGCCCCCGTTCTTCCTGCAGTGATATTGGAAGCCAAGTTTGTGACCCTAAGAGCAACCTCTTCAACCCTGCTTACTCCTCTCATCAACCCCAGGCACATGCAAAGAGTTTTTCTTCCTTTTAAAGTGGCAGGGCCTTTTAAGGGTCTAGACTGCTTTGGTTAGGAAGCGGCTTAATGGGTTTTGCGAGGCTGGAGTGCAGGAAAGGGAGGCGTGCTGAAAACCTAACGACACTCAGGAGATCATAAGCTTAAGAGCTGTAAGCAGTAGGTGGGTCAACAGCTGCAGAGGATAAGCAAGAGTCTGGTAAAGAAACAGAGGAACGGATGGCAGCGCCTGCCTGGACACGGTCCTCATTAGGGCTAAGTCAGTGTTCTTTCTGGTCCCTCTCTGCTCAGCAGTTTTCATTGCCTGGTCCAAAAGAGGAGGGCAGCAGCATTAAAAACCAAAACGAAGCACCAGAACCATTCCAGACTCAGGACATTGATCTTCAGTGGATTCATCACTGTAGTGAGAACAGTCAAATCATACAGCACAAGTTGCGTCATCTCCAGACAGGGATCCCTGGTGCCTCCTACATGCTCTTCGGCTCAGTAGATAACTTGGCTTCTCACTAGCCTTCCCCCAGATGATGGTTTTAAGATGCAGAGAAAGAAAACGCCCCAACAGCACCCCAGTCTCCTGACTCCCCAGGGATGATGTTGACGTAGCTGCAGAACTGCCCTGGGGGAGGGTTTGGGTGCTTTGGAACAAAAGCCCTGCATCAGTCCAGGCATCCACATGCTTGTTCGCTTTTTTGTACCTGTGAGGACGGGAGAGTACTGCTTGGGTGGCCTCCTCCAGGCGATGTCGCCAGGGGGGCCACCAGGAAGGAGACGTGCTCTGTCAGAACCTTGGCAGGTCAGTACCCTTGAGCTGTGACGGTCCAGTGGGGAGTAATGCTCTCCCCCGCCCAGGAAACCGTGCCTGCCCCAGGCGCACACGGATTGCACACGCGTGTGCCACCGACTCGGCCAAAACCAGTTTACGAAAATACAATTCTTTTGACACATGGTAATGAGAGAACTTTTTCCCTCCTGTTTAATCATCAAAGTGTTTCTGGTTTCAGGATTCATTGGAGGGTGATTATCTGATTTATAAATTCATAAATAAGATTGTCTTTCCATTTCATGGTTGGTAATCTGGAAACAATTATATGGTTTAACTAAATTACAGCAACTGGAAACTTAGGCCATGATGAAATGTTATGAAGTATCTTTTAACGTGAAAGGGGAAAGAAGAGAAATGCAGTGGAAGAGGAGAAATTAAAATGACCCTGTCATTTTATTGCAGTGGCAATTTTGTACGATAATCATCAGAATATTAAAGATGCCTAAGCTAATTCTTGCCAGTATTGCTGGGTTTAAGGTTCCAGGGCTGGCATAACTACTGTTGAAAAGATGGCTTAAAAGTGATTTCATAGAGCATTTTATATCATTCCATAAAGCATAGTTATGTGATTAGCATGTATGGTTAACTAGTCATTTAGTGTTAAATGTCGGTCCGGCTGAATGAATCTTCTCGGTGCCCAAGAGTAATATTAATAAAAAAAATTCAAATCCAACCCAGAGAAAGTGCTGATCCAGTGTTAAATTCCTGTTTCTACAACCAGTTTTCCTGCAAGCCCCATGTCTGTCTATGAAGATGAAGCAAAACCCAGACTGCTCGTGGTCTGCTCTCTGTCTGCAGAGTCCAGGAAGGAAGAAAAAAAAAAAAATCTGCAGTTGGGGGAATATTTTTAGCCAGCATGTCCATTCGTACAACTTTTTGATTCAAGTTTTCATCTTCAACGTTTTTTGACTGAGGACTTGTCTTTGGACTGACCGAGGTCTCATTAAGCCTGAATTAAGTCTTTGTTATTGTGTACCTAGGTGAATGAATGGCTAGTAAAAAGGAGTATGAAACTAGCAATTCCCCTATAGTGAATCCCTAAGGACATGCTTTTAAAGATATAAAAGGAGTGCTGGGTGCTGGCTGATTAGGCTCCCAGTCTGCATTCACCTTCCTAACTAGTTACTAGCTTTGGACCTCAGGGACGCAGCATAGTCAGTATCAACTGCAGTAACCAGAGCTGGCATTCTGAGGGTGGTCCATAGTTCACTTCTTTTTCTTTTCCTTTTAGGGCTACACCTGCAGCACATGGAAGTTTCCAGGCTAGGGGTCAACTTGGAGCTGTAGCCAATTGTCTACGCCACAGCCACAGCAATGCCAGATCCTTAACCCACTGAGCGAGGCCAGGGATCGAATCCAAATCCTCATGGATACTAGTTGGGTTCTTAACCTGCTGAGCCACAAAAGGAACTCCCAGCATTCAGTTCTAGTTCTAATATTTTGTGATCTCCAGCTAGAAAGTGATCAATGGTCAAGGAGTCATCAACAAACATTTCTGGATAAACAGCAAGTTCCTACTATACAGCACAGGGAATTATATCCAAACTCCATGATGGAAAAGAATATGAGAAAAAAGAATGTGTATATATATCGCAGAGTCACTTTGCTGTAGAGCAGAAATTGGCATATGGCAAATCAACTATAATTAAAAAACAAAACGGGAGTTCCTGTCATGGTGCACGGAAATGAATCCAACTAGGAACCATGAGGTTGCAGGTTCGATCCCTGGCCTCACTCAGTGGGTTAAGGATCTGGTGTCACCGTGATCTGTGGTGTAGGTTGCAGACACAGCTTGGATCTGACGTTGCTGTGGCTGTGGCATAGGCTGGCAGCTGTAGCTCCGATTAGACCCCTAGCCCAGGAACCTCCATATGCTGTGGATGCAGCCCTAAAAATCAAAGCAAAACCAAACAAAAAACACCAAACATTTCTGAGCACTTCATATGTGCTAGGCACCCACCAGGCAGGCTGCTGTGGACCCGGCAGTGAATAAAGTATCATCATACTTAAGTGATGCCTTCCTTTCACAAAGTCAATTTCTTTTCTTTTCTTTTTTCTTTTTTTGTCTTTTTGCCTTATCTAAGGGCTGCACCCGTGGCACATGGAGGTTCCCAGGCTAGGGGTCTAACAGGAGCTGTAGCTGCCAGCCTTCGCCACAGCAACACGGGATCCGAGCCGCATCTGTAACCTACACCACAGCTCACAGCAACGCCAGATCCTTAACCCACTGAGCAAGGCCAGGGATCGAACCTGCAACCTCATGGTTCCTAGTTGGATTCATTAACCACTGAGCCACGACGGGAACTCCCACAGAGTCAATTTCTTTTGGGGAGCAATCTAAGTGAACTAAAACGCTTTAGTCTGGCAATGCCAAAGGCTTTTTCCAGAAATGAATAGTGAACAGCTTTAAAGCTAGGCTATGCCCTTGTTTGTTCATGTCTTGATTCTGTGACATGAGGGAAAGAAAAAACAAAACAAAACCCAGAGTAATTAAAGACACTGTTTTTAGATGAGTTCAAGGGAATTCAAATGATCTGAATTTGTGGTCAAGCCTGAGATAGGACCGGGAGCCATGAACTTCCTGTTTCTGCCCAACATCAACCTATTGGTGAAAGAGCTGTACAAATCAAGACCCCCTTCCGAAAACTCCCAATAAATTCAACCTCTCATTGAAACATCTAGATTGACTGGGGAGATAGGGACGGTGTTGGTGGCAACTGCAATGGGGCTACCATGACATGAACCTCCAGCTATTTCACAGGCATTAATATGCTTCTGCTACCACCACGCATTCCTTAGAGATAATGACCTCGCCATGCACCTTTTCTTGCACCCTCAGTCCTCAGATGAGGACTGGGCACTATGGAAAGTCATGAAGAAGCGTCATTTATAACGCTGACCATGCAGGCTGCTATCTCTCCCCTTGGGCTGTTCTGTCTTCCCTTTGGCACGTCCATCCAGCATCGGTCCAAACTCTCAACATCTCCCCTGCTTCCGAGTTCTGAATTACCCCTCCTTAAGTTCCCCACCAGCATCCAGGAAATGCCCTCATATCCTCGGATGACTTCATCACAGGGGAAGCTGGCCTCCTGACTGCCACACCCCAGTCCATCAGCTTTTAGAGCTTCAACAGCCGCGCTGACAAGTCTTTCCAAAATCTGGCACTCTAGATCCTCAAACGCCTCTCCAGACATTCTGAGACCTTAAGTCCTTCCTTGCTGACCCTCTGCTGGTATGACTCTGCCTCTGACTGACCGAAAAGGGGAACAGATGAGAAGAGATGGTCTTTTGGCATCCTATTTCTTCCCATCATTTCCTTCGGGTGACACTTCAGGAAGCTAAGAGTGGGGAATTCTATCTCCTTGGCAACCAGGTTTGCCCCAAGTCAGGAAAGGGACTAAGACCCAAGCAGGAGCGTTCGTCCGGAATGCTCTGCAGTTTAGTTATGATCCAGGAAGACAGACACATTCAATGACTCTCCGTAAAGAAACTGGCAAAAATGGAGCCCTGTTTACAAGTATCTGCAAAATGAACAAACAAGCTACTTCTACTCTTTCTTCATAAATTCACCAAGGCACCGAGAGAAGGAAAGTTCATAAGGAGATGCGAAGAGGTTTTGCCGTGGTATTTACCACGGGGATGACGGTATTTCTTGGGATACGCAGTTCTTGGCACAGTAATGACCGATGGCACTGACCCCGGATGCCTCAGCTGACGGTCTGATCACCAGCAACTTCAGTTCCCTTGAGCAGCCGCTGCTGAGGGTGAGCACTGTGACACCAACTCGGGGAGACGCCGCCAGTCTTTTTTCTGGACCCCAGGTCTGAGGTGATAGAGCTCAGATGGGCACAGGTGGCTGGATTCTGAGGGGTGTCTGTGCTCTTAGGGGTCAAGGGCTCCTGGATGACGGAGACAGAGCAGTCGGCTGGGGAAGAGGAGATTTTC
>PVHT020000059.1:5384029-5623516 GCA_004024745.2 Catagonus wagneri
TTTTGCCTTTTGTCATTTTATGGCCGCACCCGCGGCATGTGGAGGTTCCCAGGCTAGGGGTCTTATCGGAGCTGTAGCCACTGGCCTACGCCACGGCCACTGCAACGCAGGATCCGAGCCGCGTCTGCGACCTACACCACAGCTCACGGCAACGCCGGATCGTTAACCCACTGAGCAAGGCCAGGGACCGAACCCGCAACCTCATGGTTCCTAGTCGGATTCGTTAACCACTGCGCCACGACGGGAACTCCGGAAGAGGAGATTTTCGAATGCAACTGAGACACGTGGCAGGATCTGGCTGGATGGAGAAGGGGAAGGGGCAGTGAACGGAGCTCGGGTAAGGAGCGCTCTGGGCCAGCGTGAGACCAAATAAAGTGTCATGGAAGCCGAAATACCAGGCCAGGAATTAATCTAGATTTGTGCTCTGACCCCATCACTCACAGGGGCGTGACTGTTCTTTCAAACACTAATTCAATAAACATTTATCGAGCACCTCCTGTGTGCCTGGCAGTGTTTGAGGGCCCTGGGGAGGCAGAAATGAACAAACCCTTACCCACGTGGAGGTTCTGTCCTCCTGACAATATGCAAAATGAATAATTAACCTTAGACACAAATGATATGAAGGAGAAAAGCAAAGCTGGAAGGGGAATGAGAAGGAGATTTAAAATTTTACGTAGGGCCACCAGAGAGGACCTCGCTGAGAAAGTGATTTCTGAATAAAGACCAACAGGAAGAGATGGAGCAAGACAGGTGTATTATCCAGGGAAGGAACATTCCAGGCTGTGGGAGGAGCAGACGTGTGCACCCAAGGCTTGACTGGGCTATGGAGCAGCTGGGGGGACCAGTATCCCCAGAGTGGAGCAAACGAGAGGAGGGTAGGGGGGAGATGAGGGGGGACCTCGTCAGGGCTTGTGGGGCAGTCAATTAGCTGATCTTCTAAACCAGGATACTTCTGAAAGTGAAAGGGGGAGCTAGTGATTACTATGGAAGGTCAAGGAGACAAACTGGAACCGTCCCAGTCCATCTGGGAAGGCGCTCTCCCGGCTTGCAGGCCATTTCGGGAACTCCGGCTTTGACTCTGGTGTGACGTGAGTCATTGTGGAGGTCAGAGCCAAGGAGGGACGTGAAAGGGCTTGCATTTTAACAGGATGACCCTGGCTTCTCTGCTGAGCACAGACGGCAGGTGGGCAGAGACAGAGTGGGGCGACCACGTGGGAGCCCATCGCTGCAGACCAGACCGCAGCCATGGCGACAGTGAGGTCAAGGGCAAGGGCTGGGGTCAGGATGTCTGTGGATACAGATCCTTACATCTTCTGGTGTCCGGTGTGGAGGATAAGAGACAGCATCAATGAGACGCCAAGGCCCTCAGCCCAAGTCACGGATGAAACGTTGTCATCTCTGAGACGGGAAGCCAGGAGTCTGTTTCGGGACAAGCCGAGCTGACCCACAGACATCCAGGAAGAGACACGAATCCGCCCCTATAAATCACTTCATGTCTCTGAGTCTCAGTTTCCAAAACCGTCAACTAGGGTAACAACGGCCTTACCTGTCCCCCAGGCCTGTCCTACAGGGACGTGGGAGGGAGGGCAACGGAGAAAATACACAGCCAAACACACGATAAGCTGCAAAACATTATGGATGCATAATGCTTCCTTTGATCCCTTCAAGTTCATTCATTCAACAACTATTTTTCCGGCATCAGCTGTGCCAGGCAGAGTTCTAATTGTGGCGAATAAAACAAAGGGATCACCGTGATGGAAATTACATTCTAGAGGCTGAGAGTAATGGTACAACAAACTAAATAAGTTAAAAAAAAAATACGTAAGTATATACATATATATGTATATGTAAACATGCGTGTATTATTTATAATAGGTATTATTAGTAATGCACCAGTTATACCATTATGTGTGTGTGTGTGTGTGTGTGTGTGTGTGTAGGTTCTGCAAGTTCAAACACAATGGTCGGGAAAGGCCTCACTGAGCTGACAGTCAGAGGATGGGGAGGAGCTGGTCAAGGAGATGAAGGTACAGGAGACAGAGGAAGTGAAAATGCAAAATCCCAGAGGGAGGAAAGTCCCAACAAGTTCAAACACAGGAAGCTAGCGAAGGAGCTCATGGCAGGGAGTGTGAGAAGCTGAATGAACTTGGCACACGGGGCCTGTGCTCTCACCCCCACTGCTAAGGTAACCCACACCTGAAATTCTGCCAGACGCAGAATTCTAGATTCACACAATTTTCCAGTTGGAGGAAACTTTTTTAGACCCCACAGTTTCTTTTCATTCTGCTGATCTTGACCATAGCACAAAGCAAAAAAAAAAAAAAAAAAAAAAAAGAAAGGAAAAAAAAAAGAAAAGGAAAGAAAGGCGTGGCGGGCCCAGCAAATGCTCAGTTACACCCTGGCCTGTGCTCCCTGGGGGCACAATCTGGATTCTGACGTGCAGATGGGCACCGCCCAGCACAGCAACTGCACTTGGGGAAGCTCCAGGCTGCCTTTAATCTATTTCACAAGCTACTTCCCGGGCAGGCCGTTCTGGTTGAGACCGGAATACGGTCCAAGTCAGCCGCTCGACAGTTATCTCAGACACACAGTCCCCAAGTGGCCGGCGTGCTACTGCTCCCGATGGCTTCGTGGTGGGAGAGCAAAAATTCTCTAATTCATCAAGAACCTTCCAGCTCCCAGAGTGATTTTACACCCACTGTCATTTCAAAGAACCCTCAGGAGGTCCTAGTTGCGACCCCCTGGTGATGACAAGGACACTGAGGCTTACTGGCCAGGCAGGGTCCAAGGAAACGCAGCTGGTGGCCTGCATCCCTCCCCCACCCAGTGCTCCCAGCAGGGCTCCAGGCTGCCTGCCCATGACTCACCGACCCTCTGGGGTGAGGCTCCACTTCCCAGGTGACGAGAGCCTTTGCTCCCCAGGGCAAGCCTACACCCTGCCTTATGAAATCACCTCCTTTGCATTTTCTTTCTCTTCCCCGAGGGCAATTTTTCATATTCCTGCTCTGAAAGTGACAGCGTTCTCGCTCCTTTTTTTTTTTTTTTTTTTTGTACAGGTACCAACCAGTACACATAGCTGTTTGTTCATGTTCTGGCGGCCGGAATACCTGTAATTTACCTTCCAGAGAGCAGAGGTGTCAGAGGCTGCCGGAGATGGTCTCCCGAGCGACCTCCGGGGCTGTGGAAGGAAGCCGCCCATGCCGACTCCTTTTCATAACATGAGGGAACGATTCTTAGGGAAAAGAAGGAAGGGATTTCCTAAACTTGGCCTCTCTCCGGTCTGCCCTTCCTTCCTTCCTTCCTTCCTTCCTCCTTCCTTTCCTTTCCTTTCTTTCTTTACCTTTTTTTTTTTAATTTTGTCCTCTTAGATATCTGTGCTTGTTGGAAGAGTCAGGACACACCGCCTTTACTACAAAGACAAAACAAAAACAAAACCAAAAAGCCCTCAAAAACCAAAAACCAGAACCTGAGACAGCACGAGAGTGAAAACATCATTTGAGCAGAGGCGCTGCAGTCACAGGTTCTTTGGAAGGTCCCGTCTGCTTCTCCTTCTGAGAGTCAGCGGTTAAGAGCCGGGATCCCTTCATCTCTGAAGATGGACAGGGAAGGAGACGAGGGGTTACTGGCAGTGCGAGGTGGTTCTACAAGAGTCAATACAGACTTTGTAAGGCCTGCGCGTTTCTGGAAGTTTGAATTAATGCTTAGACCGGACTAGATTTTTGACTCACTTCATTCAGGAAAAGTGAAGCCCCCAGTTCAAATGAAGACACGAGTTATTGCTGTGAACTCCATCAGTCACCAGGACAAGGAAGCTCAAGAGAGGCTGAATGGCCAAGACATCATGATAGCTCAGGATGATCCAGCTGCTGGGCTGCTGGCTATTCAGCTGAGCCCCACCTTCAGGCTGGGTGGGGGCCACAGTGACTCTGCAGTGAGTTGATCTTGCCCGGCTGGACCTGTCCCTAAACTCTTATCCCTCTTCTCTCCCCAACTCCCCCCCCCTTTTTTTTTTGGCCGTTCCATGGCATATGGAAGTTCCAGGGCCAGGCGTTGAATCTGAGCCAGAGCTGCAACCTACACCATAGCTGTGACAATGTCAGATCCTTAAACTGCTCCGGGCCGGGAATGGAACCTGCATCCCTGCTTCTTCAGAGACACTGCTGACCCCCTTGCGCCGCAGCGGGAACTCCTATTCCTCTTCTCTTTGAAGGAAAAGGTTCTAGTTGGCAAGGAAGGGGGCTTATCTGAATCTCACAGAATTTAGGCTACTCTGACTTCATTTCTGGTCTCAGACCCAAGGCATCTGATTGACAGCACATCGTGAATATTCAAAGGAAATCCAAGGGTGCATTTGAATTTCATCTAATTAATGACAGATGATGGCTTTCCCTTTTGAGACACTGGTTTGTTTCCATTCACACAGATCTTGTGACAGTCATTCCCTGGGTATTTTCGATTGAATCTCCCTTGTGTCAAGAGTGGGCTATCTTCATACATTTGTCAGTTCGCTGAATGGCATGTTTATCAGACAGCTCTTGACTGAACTCAGAAGCCTAAGGAATGACTAGCATATATTACTTAGTCATGAAGTCACATTCCTGTGAGTGAAATCGTAATTCAATTTATCAGCACCTATTTGACTTCTGGGATTGGTGAAACACCCAGATGTCATTTTTATAGGTAGCATCACAGTAGAAACATACACATTTTGGAGAGAGATCAATCTGCCTTTCCAAATGGATTTTTTTCATTCCATTATGTAAATTTCTTAAATTCAAGTCCATCTCCGCAGTCTCAAGAAAGTTCCCAGCCCCGCACAAGTTCAGGAAAGTGCACCCATTTCTGAATTCACAGCAATTACTGTCTGTATCACTTCTTTGGAATTAATCATGTACAAGCCGTCCCCAGATTATGGCAGGCTTGTAATTGAAAACTTTTCTCCTACTTTCATTGTTTAGAACTGGGAATAAACGGTGGTTGGATTTCCAGCTGGCCCATGGAAGCCTCTTTAACCTACAGTGTATTATTAGTCCTTTCATTGTTCCTCATTGTTTTCAAGGAAAACGTGTCCTGACTTTCCAGCTGAACTTGGAGATGCTGGGAACAGCTCGCCCCCCTGGAGCTCCAGCCTCAGGGACAGGCGCTTTCCCCCTTAATGACTTGGATGGCCTCTTCCCTTCTCTCTGCTTCACTAGGAGTCACTGCCCTTCTTAGGGTGACAGGAAGAGTATACCCGGGCCTCGCTCACGAATGAGATTCTACTGTTGCGGTTGTTCCTGAAAACCAGTTATTCAGTAAGCATTCGTAGCTCAGAAGCTTCCTGCACTTAAGCTTACATGTTCATAGGATGCCTTCAGTGTTTTATGACTATCTTCCTGGTTTCTGTTCCTTGCAGGTGAGGACACATCTAAGTTTCTTTGTACCCTGCAAAGCATCCAGTCTATAGCTAAGCACATAAAGAGGAGCTCAATAAACATTTATTGATACCTCATTAGAGCTACACAGAAAAGCAATTTAGACAACAGCTCAATCAGTCAGGCACTGTTAGGCATCAAAACAGGCATGTGATAACCTAATAATTCCAGCTCTACCAGGTGAGGCATCCTTATCATCAGTCATATAGCTCAGGCACCTTTTAAAAAAGATGCTGCAATCCAGACTGGTCTCTTTGCTCCTGGCCCAAAAAAGGTGCACCCCGCCCCGACTCCTCTCCTGAAATGGACTTAAAAATGGATTTGGAGAGTTCCCTTGTGGCATAGCAGGTTAAGGACCCAGTGTTGTCACTGCAGGAACAGTTCAGGTTGCTGCTGTGGTATGGGTTTGATCCCTGGTCTGGGAAATTCTATAAGCCTTGGGCGCAGCCAAAAAAATAAATACATAAATGAAAAGTGGCTTTGAGATTCTAAACATTCTAATGTGGATCTCTAATCCCAGCGAATTCTGTTATCTGTGCACACTTGTTTTTATTCTCCCCACAATTCCACCTGCTCTGGGTTCTTCCCCACTTTAACAGTTCATCTCCCTGCTTCCCCTGTCACTGTCCTTTGTCCCAGGCATCCCTGTGTAATTCAGCCCTGGGTTTGGCAGCATTTACTTGAGTGCCTTGCTCAGAGTAGGAACTCTCCATCACCTACTCTATGCCAGGCATGACACAAGGCAATTAATAATAATCAGGTGTACCATCCTATGAGCTAGGTATTAGCCCCATTTTACAGATGAGCAAACTGAGGCAAAGCAAGCATCAATGATCAAAGTTTCCAAGCCCTAGCAAGTGTTGACCCCTAGCAAGTCAAACAGGGACTTGAACCCAGGCCATCTGCTTTGGAGACCATAAAAGACTTCAAGTTACTGCCTCTCAATAAACAGTGGATCTTGGGTTGTTGAACCCAAGGTAACAACAGCATGTTCTAACAATAATGAAGCTGCTTTACCAAGAGGGAAAGGGCAGAACTGAGGTAACAATCATCCAGACCCACGTTTTGGATTTGACAGCATTTGACCATATATGGAGACACCTTTGGTCGTCATGACTGGGGAGTTTGCGTTTCAGGGGAGTTTGCTACTGGCGTCTACTGGTGCAGAGGTGGGAGATGCTGCTAATAAACATCCTATGATGCACAGGACAAGACCCAAATATCGGAGCACAGAAGTTAAGAAAACTGCTCTAGAAAGACCCCAAGTCTGTGACTTAGGAGAGATCTGATACAGCTCATTTTGGACTCCTCATTCAGGGAAAGGAAAAAAACGAAACATTCCTTTTCCAACGTTCAGACTTGCCCACCCAGCAGGATACACAGCACAGTTTGGAAAAGCTCCAGGAGTTCCTGTTGTGGCTCAGTGGTTAACGAACCTGACTAGTATCAATGAGGACGCAGGTTCGATCCCTGGCCTCGCTCAGTGGGTTAAGGATCTGGCGTTACCGTGAGCTGTGGTGTAGGTCACAGATGCGACTCAGATCCCGCATTGCTGTGGCTGTGGCGTAGGCTGGCAGCTGTAGCTCCGACTCGACCCCAAGCCTGGGAACTTCCATATGCCGTGGCTGTGGCTCCAAAAAGACAAAAAAAGAAAAAAGAAAAGAAAACCTCCAAAGCCCTGCTGATCACCAAACTTTTTTTTTTTTTTAGGGCCGCATCCGTGGCGTGTGGAGGTTTCCAGGCTAGGGGTGTAATCAGAGCTACAGCTGCTGCCTACACCACAGCCACAGCAACACGGGATCAGAGCTGTGTCTGCAACCTACACCACAGCTCATGGCAATGCCGGATCCTTAACCCAGTGAGTAAGGCCAGGGACCGAACCCGCAACCTCATGGTTCCTAGTGGGGTCTGTTTCTGCTGAGCCATGACGGGAACTCCCACTGAACATTTTTAAATGACACAGTCAGAATTTAGACTTTCACCCAAACAACTGGTAAACCAAGGATGATGCAGCCTAGCCTTCAAAGCTATCAACACGATCATATTTAATCCTCACAAAATGAGAAAACAATTTAAAGGATCACCCACAGACATAAGCTACTAGTTAGCACACAGACTTCCTCATACGCGTACCTAGACATGTTCTTTCCCTTTCTTTCTAAGACAAGGCGCTCTACTTCTTTAACGCTGCAATGCCTTAGGAATCATGGCAGAGCTCACGTGGCCTCTCTCCAGACACAGCTGCCCAGACAGGCAAGAATTTGCTCCCAAGTGGATTCTTGACGAGTTTGTTGAATTTAGCTACTGCAGAGACAGGATAGTGTAAAAATATGATCTCAGTTAAAGTCTACCGTGCACTGAAAAATATGACATTAGGAGGGATCAGTTATATATTTGGAAGGAGAGCTGTTAGTCACTTTGCAATGAGCACCCTTGAATTTTGAGTGCTATTTCGACAGAGCTATTTCACATTATATGAGCCACGCTATAAATAGAAAATAGCAAAACATAAATGTCCGAGAGTTTTACAATGCTTAAGGGCTGTTTTATGTGCCATGGAGAGGGATAATGACGCTGTTTAATGAAGTCATTTTAAAACCGGGGGAAGACAGAGCCTCACGCCTTCAGTCATCTGTCACACACCCTACCCCAGTGCAGGGCCTCATGGTCACATGGACCCACTCTCTTCTTGGAGTCCTTGCTGAAGGGAAATCATCTGGGTAAAATCCCACCTTGTCACTCAAGGCCATTTTCTTTCTAGAAGCTCAGACTTGAGAAATACAGTCAGCCCTCCATAGTTGCAGGGTTTGCTTCCCAGCTTCAACCAGTCGCAGATCTAATTTTTCAGACCGGCTGTCTGTGAATGTGGAACCTCAGGTTCAGAAGCATCGCCCCCTTTTAAAATTTTTTTTTAGGGCAGCACCTTCGGCATATGGAAGTTCCCAGGCTAGGGGCTGAATGGGAGCCGCTCCAGCTGCTGGCCTACACCACAGCCATGGCAATGCCAGATCTGAGCTGTATCTGTGACCTACCCCCACAGCCCGTGGCAACGCTGAACCCTTAACCCACTGAGCGAAGCCATGGCTTGAACCCACGTCCTCATGGATACTGGTTGGGTTCTTAAACCCGTCAGCCACAATGGGAACTCCAACTATGCCTTAAAAGAGACTTGAGCATCTGCAGATCTGGGTACCCATGGGAGCTCTTGGAACTGACCCCTCCGGGATACTGATGGACAACTGGACCATCCCCAGAGTCAAAGCAGCTGTAATCCTCTCCTAGCCCAAGGTCCATGGCCATCTTAGGAGGAGAATGCCACTCCCATATATGTTCTACACCGCTTTTCCCAGCTCCCCTATCTATAATTTGTCAGCACTAGATGCTTTGTGGAAGTAAGAGGTGCCAAATTCATTAAATCAAAGCACAGGAACTAAGTACAAGAATCAAGATGACATTTACTTTGTCTGCAACTCATTTTCAAGCCAATAGAGCTGGTATAAAATCAGGTTCCAAAAAAAAAAAAAAGAAAGGCTAGTGTTGGACATTTCCTGAGTACAGATAAGAAATAAACATTTTGTCTCTGATTTCGAATATCCTGTAGTTATTTGGGCTATTTCATAGAAGTGGTCTTTTGAAGAGTATCTGAATCCAGCAGCGCCCCAAAGAAAGCATCTCCACGGATTTCTCAGTCTCCCTCCTGTGTTTTCGTAACTTCACATCTTAGATGTAAAATTTCACTTGAGAGTTTTATAGAAAAACTCAGATTTAGTTGCTTTTTAAAATTATGAAATTGCAACAGAAATTAGTTTGGCACTTTAGAGGACCCTGTACTCATGCAGTTAGACTTTTAGGGGTTGAAGACTTTTTAAAAATACTTGCACAGATTAAATATATCTAAAATAACACCATGGTATAGGTAAAACAATGGACTATAATTCTGCGCTTCAGTAATTGTTTCTGGCGTTCTTATCTTTAAAATTTTTCTCTGACATGGTGCTCACATTTTCGTTTTTTTTGCAAAACAAAATCTACCAAAAACGTTCTCCTCTTCTCTTATTTCTGCATAATTGTGCTAATATACTAGCTGGGGCAGTTATATTTTAAATGACATGTATATATTTAGCAGCATAATTATGCAAATTATATCATGTTTATGATTGTAAATATCCTTTCAGAGCAGCTACTTAGCATCTAGTCCTGGTTAAAATGCTTAGAATTCACTTCTCTGCTGGGTGAAGGTGGGGCTCATAGCTTTCACTCACCAGGCAGAATACAGCACAGCGGTAAAAAAAAAAAAAGTATGGATTCTATGCCACTTACTGGCTTTGTGACCTTGGGCAAGTGACTTAACCTCTCTGGGCTCATTTTCCCCATCTGTAAAATAGGGATGATGATAATACGTCCCTCACTGGGTCATCATGATGCTTACATCACACGATGTACAGAAACTACTTAACATTGCGTTTGGCCCCATAAAAGGCTCTCAGTAAATGACAGCTATTGTCAGTCTTCTTCTTCTATCCAGAAATACGACAGAAATACGACATTTCAGCCTGGTCATTAAGCTTTCCCAAAAAGTCCAGAACTGCAATTGAAGAGGAGGAAGGATGGCACTTCTCCCTTTGCCCCACATTCTTACCTGTCCAGGTAACAAAGGGCAGTGGGGACAGAGGGGCTGACCACAGAACGTCCAGACTCAATTTCTCTTCACTAAAAAATCACTCATCATATAATTTTGTCACATGCCTGGGCCGAGTTAGTGCGGATGCTTAGGTATTTCAGTAACAGCAACTCTAAATGTAGAGAGGGGTGTGTGCGCGCGCGCACGCGCGCACGTGTGTGTGTGTGTCTGTGTGTCTGGGGCTCTGGGAGAAGGGAAACTAGCCTGCTCACATATAAACAAGCACTCCATCTCCACCAATTCCACCCTCTGGAGATAAGCTGATCGACAGGTGAGAGATTACCTAAGCAAGAAGTATGAGATAAAATTCTTCCTCTGCTAGCTCACATTGACAGGAATGAAAAAAAAAAAAGGAAATGCAAAATTATATTCCAAATTACAACCACATGTCAGAAGACGGTAGGGATCACAACAGCATATTTTGGGTGAACATTAATCTTTTCAGTCAGTTTTTCTAATACTTGTTCTTCTAGAAATAAGATAATTTGGATTTTCTAAAAGGGGTTGCTAACACTTAAAGGCAGGAATCCACAGCATTTTCTGAGCTTCAGTAAAGCAGAAACCCCTGAGGAAGCAGAGGCCCTGAAAAAAAATATTGAAGTGGCTTGCGGATAAAATTCTTCAAGACTCTGATCAGGGGGAGCAGAGGGTCCTTCCTTTTGGTCCCACCCAAGAGCCAGTCCTGGGAACTGGGTTCAGTGATGTTCAGCTACATACACATGATAACAGCACACATGACAGTAAACTAGGTGCTGAGGGAGAAGCCAGACCCCATCATAGTCCAAAATGCGCCTGGAACTCAGCAGGGTGCAAACAACTTAATGTGAAACACAGTGGGATCAAGTCCACAATCCTCTTCTACCCAAGAGATGGGTCAGCCTGGGGTGGGCAGGGGTGGTGGGTAGGATGGATTCTGGCCCTGGAGATGGATAGTTTTTATTGTTTCCTGAACTAAACTCTCATGCCTCCAAATCCCATTCTATCAGTGACACACATTTCCCAACCAGCCCCTCACAGCCCAGGCAGCAGGTACGTTACCCTTTCGTAGAAGCGCAGGGCACAAGCTTCCTAGCCTTAAGGCACGTCTTGGTAGATTTCCCTCTAGCTGTCACACTGGTCGGTTCCAAAGAGCCTCAGTATCCCATACCCCTCAGTTTCCTATGGTCATGGGAAACATCTCTTTCTCTTTTTCTTCTTTTTTTTTTTTTTGGCTGCATCTGTGGTATGCAGAAGTTCCTGGACCAGGGATTTGAACCCGCACCACAGCAGCAGCCGGAGCCGCTGCAGTGACAACACCAGATCCTTAACCATGAGGCTACCAGGAAACTCCAAGTGTCCTTTTCTTTGATTCTTAAAATCTCATTTCCTAAGGACTTTGGAAAACAGAGAATAAACACCGTTTTCTAAGTCCATTTTTCTTAGTTCTGCATTGATTATGCAGGCACACACACACACACAAAAAGCAAAACAAACAACAACAACAACACCAGTTTCGGGGTTGCTGATGTTGTTTTTAAAGCTGTGCAGGTTAGAATTCATAGATGCATTAATGATCCCCAACCTTTTACGTTTATTCTCTTCCCATCTTTCTGGAATCTTTCTTCTGTGACCAGATAAGAACAGGTGGCCCTTTCATGATAAAATTTTCCCAGTGAGGACAGAGCTTTTTTGATTTGTGTGATAAGTAACATAGTAAGATATACACATTTTCCAGTCACAGTTCTGGCCTTCTTTTTACAAGGTTATGTAACAGGAAGAGATCTGGTCACTTTTGGTACAGAGGAGGGAAGAGTGGTTCCAGTAAGGCTGAGTGGCTGAATATGTGACTTTCATTTTTCTCATCCCTTCTGAATTCTTATATGACAAAGGCCAAAAGTCCTCATCTGGACTCAGTTCCTTTGAGTAGATTTTTATGATTATAATTATCATGTTGGCTTCCTTCAACCAGTTCAGGATAGAGAAATTTCCTCTATAAAAATTAGCTTTTCTATTACTCTGTGAACTTTGGAGGAGGTTCGACATGCAGTAGGAACGTTAGGGGCTGGTAAGTTATAAAAACATGTATATTAAAAAAGAAATTTAAATACCCGAGTGTCTCATCCACTAGAAAAATTGTGCTGATCTCAGCATCGCTCCTGAATGAGTATTACATTGACTCCATCTTATGGTCATATCAACTTGTTTTATCACGTTGGATGACAGACAAGGACACATTCGTTCCATTTCCCAAAACCAGATGAGAAAACAAAACTGCACCCCACGAGGAAAAACAAAACCTGTCATTGCAAACAGTTAACACGAGAACCACGCACTCCTTATTTCCAGTGGCAGATCTGTTATTATCAGCTCTTGATGGATTTGTCTGAATGGTTTCTCCTAGTGAGGATTTTCTTCCAAATTATTCAGATTTATACTAATGATGCTGCAGCCAGACCCACACTCCGGTGGCCGGTCCTGACCTGTCTTGTTGGGGTCCCTGCCTGCCTTAGGCTGGCTACTAACCAGCCTCACTTGACCACCAGATTTAGATTTTTTTTTTTTTGTCTTTTTTAGGGCCACACCTGAGACAGATGGAAGTTCCCAGGCTAGGGGTCAAATCGGAGCTGCAGCTGCCAGCCTACATCGCAGCAACACGGGATCTGAGCCATCTGCGACCTACACCACAGCTCACAGCAACACTAGACACTTAACCCACTGAGCAAGGTTAGGAATTGAACCTGCGCACCTCAGGGATACTAGCTGCGTTCCTTACCACTGAGCCAGAGGAGAACTCCAAGATTTGGAAACTCTTTGCTGACAAGAACGGCCTCTGATCCTCCCCCCCATCCCCCCTCATCCTTCGTGGTTAGCTGAGGGCAGTTCTCTTGGTTTTACTCCTGCAGGGCAGCCCCGAGCCGCAGCGCGTGTGCACGGACCACCCTCGGCCGCCCGCACCGCCTTACCTGGTCTCTCTGTCTTTGGGGACGGTGGCCGTGCTGTAAGCAAACACTTGCTTCTCGACTAGAGGAGGGCCGAGGTCCACGAAGCCGGAGAGTCCCGGCACGGTCCGCGGCTTCTCGATGTACACCAGGGCGCCGGGCTCCTTCTTGAAGGCCTGGCGGCTGGGCGAGACCCGGTCGGGCTGCAGGGTGTGCGGGGGCCCGTGGGCGTTGTGGTGAGCGTGCACGTCCACCAGCCTCAGGTCGCTGACTCGGTGAGGGGAGGCGGGGGGCGTTTTGGAGCCCAGAGTGGGCAAGTAGCTCTCCGGATATTTCCTGGGTTTCTGTCTGTACAGGGACTGCTCCGTGTGCATGTCCGCGGGCAAAGACGGGCTGCAGTAAGCGCTGGCGGAGCGGACTGCGGTGCGGTGATAGGCGATGATGTGGTCGGGGACATCCAGCGGGTGGCCGCCGTGCGAAGAGGCTATGCTCATGCGCCCCTCGTGATACACGTAAGGGTCGGCGTAGAAACCCTCGTTGCGGTACATCGCAAGGTTCTTGCCGCTCATGTCTTCATCCGGCTTGACGTCTCTTCTTTCCAAAATGGCACTGGGGCTGGGCGAGATGGATCTGGAGACGGGTAGGCTGGAGAGTCTGTCCCGGGGGATGGTGGCGTTCCCGGGGACAACCACTGGGCGGCTGCCTCCATAAGGGATTCTGGACGGGGAGGGAGGCATGGAGTGGGGCACGGGAGTGGACGGGGGAGAATTTGGAATGGCGTGGGGTGCGGCGGGCGGTGCTGGTCGAGAGGCACCAGGGCCATCTCCTCGTGCATAAACAATTTCTCTCTGCATCTGAAAAGTCAAACAAGAGATTAGAAAATCTACTTTGGTACCCACGCTTTTAGAGACCTGGCAGTGTGGCTGCCCTGATGAAGGAGGCTGAGGAGTGGCTCTGGCCAGATGGCCACACCTAATCCCTGGGACCTGAAACCATGTTCCCTTACATGGCAAAAGGGACTCTGCAAGGCTTGAGATGGGGAGCTTATCCGGGATTATCCAGGTGGACCCGATGCAATCACAAGGGTCCTTATACGTGAAGGAGGCAGGAGGGTCAGAATCATGGGAGATGTGTGGACAGAAGCAGAATCAGAGAGAGTGAGAGAGACGGGGAAGATGCCATGCTGCCTACGTTGAGGATGGAGGAGAGAGCTCGCGCAAGGAAGCGCCAAGGAAGGCAGCAGCCCCCCACAAGCTGGAAAAGGCAAAGAAAAGGATTTGCCCCAGAGCCATCAGAGCGAGTGGGGCACTGCCAACACCTTGATGTTGGCTGGAGAGACCAATTCTGGACTTCTGATCTCCACAACTGGAAAGTAAAAGAATTTGTGGTATTTCAAGCCACAAAGTTTGTGGTAATTTATCATAGCAACCACAGGAAATGAATATACCTGACAGAGAGCTCCACTTTGGGGAGTTTGAGGGGAAAATAGTGCAGTGGTTTAAATACTGAGCTTCCTAGAGACACTAAGAAACTCTGTAGGTCTGATGTATCAAAAGTGCTAAAATTACATTTTCTAAAGCTCATCTTGGGCACCCTTTTCCAGTCTTAGCCCTGGAAAATAGATGGTAAGCATCTTCCCCATCTTTCCAAGTGGCTACAACGTAGGGACATGGCCAGAGAGGAAAGAGACGCATGGGAAAAACTTGGAGGGAAGTTTCACTGATTTGCTGATGCTTTACTCAAGTCTATGAGAAACCAGCTCAGAGAGGTCGGGAGACAATAACCATTCAGAAGGTAAAGAGTGTTTGGAGGTGAAATCAGAGTGGGGATGGCAAGGGAGAGAAGAGGGAAGGGCACCCCAGGCACGGCGGGAGGACAGTTCTAACAGCATACCCTCTGGGGCTGCCCTGTGATGCCGCGGAGCGTGCCCAGGTAGGCCAGCATAAGCCCTGTGCTTCCTGCCCAGGCAGCAGTGACTTTTGAGCTGTGTCATTAGCACCCAGTTCAGGAGAGTAGGGAGAAATCTCAGGGTCTCCCACTAACTCCCCTTCAGGAGAAACAGAGACTAAAGAATCAATGACTCAAGAGTCATAGATACAGAGAACAGATTGGTGGTTGCCAGAAGCAGGAGGTGGAGGCCAGGGGTGCTGGTAAAATGGGTAAAGATGGTCAAAAATACAAACTTATAAAATACATAAGTCACAGGGATGTGAAGTACAGCATGCTAACTGTAGTCAGTAACGCTCTATTGTATCTGAAAGTTGCTAACAGAGTATATATACCTGTGTGTGTGTATATGTGTGTGTGTGTGTGCATTTTTTTTTTTTTGAACACATATGGAAGTTCTCAGGCTGGGGATCACACTCATGTCTGTGCAACGACCTGAGTTGCCACAGTCAGAGTCTCTCTCCTTTTTTTCTTTTGCTGTTTCAGAGCCGCCACTGTGGCATATAGAAGTTCCCAGGCTAGGGGTTGAATCTGAGCTGCAGCTGCCGGCCTGCACCATAGCTCACAGCAATGCCAGATCTTATTTCACTGAGCCAGGCCAGGGATCGAATCTCCATCCTTGCAGATACTAGTTGGGTTCGTTACTGGTGAGATTCTTAACCCACTGTGCCACAGCAGGAACTCCGAGAATACATTTTTAAAGTTCTAATCACAAGAAAACACATGGCAACTAAGTGTGGTGACGGATGTCAACTAGACTTACTGGGATGATTCTTTTGCAGTATATGCATCTATTGAACCATTATGCTGTACATCTGAAACTAATATAATGTCATGTATCAATCAGATCTCCATAAAAAAAAAGAATCAAGTTAACAGGAAAGGGGAAACTAATTTGCAACTGCACTACTGGGTTTAGAAAGGAAAAGAATAAAACAATACAAATTAATTCAGGATGTGAGTATTTGATACTTTCTGTTTTGATCAGAGCCCAAGAAGGTCACGATCACGGAAATTCTCCAAATAGCTAGGAGGGAGGGACGGACGGACGGACGGACTGCCAGGGGCACCTCCCAAGCCCGGTCTTCAAGTCCTATTTGTGCTATTACTGGAGCCCACGTTCCCATGGGGACTTCCGGAAGATGTGACAGACAAGGAGTGCATAAATGGTCGCGGGGTGGGGAGGCAGGGAATGAGGAGTGAGGAGGTGGGCTTGAATGGACGCAAACCAAGATGAGCAGCTGAGAGACCCAGAGTGTGGGTGATGGGGGAAGACACAGAAGAGGCAACAGAAAAAAGGCTGAAAAGGAAGCCGAGCCCAGGGCCCCGGATACATGCTCATTCCTCATCTCATAAATCCGTTCCCTTAGTGAACAGTATTGACCAAGCACTTGCTAGCACCAAGCCTGGCTCTAGGACACGGCTCTAAACAAGGCCGGGAAGTTCCTGCCCTTGAGAGGATACGTTCTTGCCTACATCTGATCATGAGAACGCAGGCGATGAACAGGCCCGACTCCCACAGCTTCCTTATCTTGTTTCTGGAAGGATCCAGCAATGAAGAATCCCTGACCCTAGCAATTTTACTTGCTATGGTGGATTTCATGATAGAAAGGACCAACCAAAAAATGCAAGCAAAACGCAATTATGAAGCAACCCGAGAGAGCCCTTTGGGGGGTACATTACCTGAGCACTTAATTGGCTCCTCAGCCCCCGAGGGGTCCACAGAGTATGCAGGCTCCTGGCTTGAAATGATAGTTGTATCTCCACTACCCCTGCCTCCCCAACACACAGACACACACACACACATACACACACACTCCCACCACAATATGCCAATCTGCTCTCCCCCCTCGAAACTGCTGGAGTAGGGATATCCTCAAGCTGCTCTCACCCCTAGGACCCTCTCCCCATTTCCTAGCCCTTGAGGGGTCACACCCAGGCTGAGGTCAAGGCTAGGCTCCGGGTGTGTCTGCTCCACATGATCCAGTCCTGATGCTCCAGTCCACGCGCCTCCATAACTCAAGGGCTCAGGGCCTCCAACCAAGAGGGTACTGCCCAGGCCACTGTGTGATAGTATATCCGATCCTCATTCCAGAATGCTGGGCAACCATATGACCAGAGGTTTGCAGCAGATCGACACGGCCCTCTGTAAATACCTCTCCTACCCTGCCTTCCTCAATGCAGGGCTCAGTGAAGAGAAAGTTCCAGCTCAGTGGTAAGCAAGGCAGGGCTTCACAAGTGATAAAATACAAGAGGGACAGGCTCAGCCAGCGGCGCGTATTTGGCCAAATCCCCCACCCAATCAGACCACACCATGCAATAAACAACCCAAACAGGGAGTTCCCGTCGTGGCTCAGTGGTTAACGAATCCGACCAGGAACCTTTAGGTTGCGGGTTCGATCCCCGGCCTCGCAGAGTGCGTTAAGGATCCGGCGTTGCCGTGAACTGTGGTGTAGGTTGCAGACGTAGCTTGGATCCTGCGTTGCTGTGGCTGTGGTGTAGGCCAGCAGCTGTAGCTCTGATTAGACCCCTAGCCTGGGAACCTCCACATGCTGTGGGTGCGGCCCTAAACAACAACAACAACAAAAAAAAAACAGCAAAGAAAAACTAACCCAAACAAATGTAAGGATTAATTAAACACACCGCTGTGTATAAGGCATCGCATGGTGCTCAAGGCCAATCAGGTGCAAAAAATGGTGGGTGTGATTGTCATTATTGTGATTAACTCCAAAAAAAGAACAGGGTTTCAAATGTCCACTTAGGATGGACAATAATCCTAATGGGGTTAGTCCTTGTTCTCTTTTTTCCTACTTATCTGGCTTAAGATCACATCCTGATTTGAAGGATCCTGACCCCAATTAACACACAGGGGAAACTACCCACTCCCTGGCCTTTCCAGGCAAGAGAATAAAAAGAGACATCAACATTCCTAGGAGAATAGAACTGTCCAGAAGAATAAAGAGTATTCATGAAAAGAAAATGTAAGGTTAACTTTAATTAATGAAAAGTTCAAATTTTCTTTTAAACAACAGAGGTGACTGCATAGGTGTTTTAAAAATGTTTGGTGATGTGAAAAAGAAATGGCTAGGAGGCATGTTATATAACTAAACGAAATGAGGTTATATAATGAAGTTATATAAAGTTTAAAATAAAACACAGGTGGCGAAACTCATTAGAAAATCTCATTAGACTTTCTGGATGTCATGTGCAGGTAAATTCAGAATGTAACAATTAATTAACAATAATTCAGATACACTGGACCTTCATAAGGGGAATGCAGGTGATTGTCAAAATAACGACCAGTAGCCAGTACTGCATGAGTACCTGCCAACCAGAATGGGACCTTGGCCAACGAGGATGGATGGTAGCCGTAAGCAAAAAGCATCATATACCTGATGGCGATGCTGTGTATCAGCCCTGCCTGGTCCACTTCAAAATAATCTTGGCATCATCCAACAGAGTTACAGAATGAATTACTGTCCACTTGAGTTATCTACAGTAGAGGTGAACACAAATATTCAGCTATGATAGAACAGGTCATCAAAGGCTAGATGTCTCCATCAGTCTAGGCGATGCAGAGGTTGGAAGCTTTTAGCAAAATTCTCATGCTGGTTTGTCAACCCAGAACAGACTTTCCAAGACTGAGTTTTGAGAAGAACCTTGCTAATTTCATCCTTGGCTCTATATGGAGCCCAAGAAGACAATGACATAATCTTCCCATGGTATAGTGGGAAAATGCTTTCAACCTACCACTTGAATAAACCCTTAAAATGAGAAAACTGGGGTTCATACACTAAAAAATACAGATTAACCAAAGGCAACTCACTCTTAGGTTGAGGTGGAAGGTCGGAAGAGATGAAAAGAATCTTTTTCATATCTTCGGTGATCTCCCAGGAGACCACTTGCAATTCCAAAAAAAAGTAGACTCCAACCAGTAGAGATACTGGTTGATTGACTAAACCAGGGTGATGATTAAGCTTCTATATTCAGGAGTTCCCATTGTGGCGCAGTGGAAGCAAATCCAACTAGGAACCATGAGGTTGCGGGTTTGATCCCTGGCCTCATTCAGTGGGTCAAGGATCTGGAGTTGCCGTGAGCTGTGGTGTAGGTTGCAGACTAGGCTCAGATCTGGCATTGCTGTGGCTATGACATAGGCCAACAGCTGTAGCTCTGATTTGACAGCCTGGGAACCTCCATATGCCATGGGTGTGGCCCTAAAAAGCAAAAAAAAAAAAAAAAAAAAGATTCCATTTTCTTAGTTTTAAAAAAAAGCCCAGCCTTTTACATTAGCGTTCTTTCCATGGTGAAATGGTGATATTTTCCTGGAATCAGGCACAAAGCAGTTTTGCTTTCTTTTGTTTTTTAATAGTATTTTGGCTAATGAGAAAAGAAATGGCATTAAATCCACACTAAGTTTTTCCTATACTATTACTCAAAAATCAGATCTTTTAAGAGAAAATTAAACTTTAAAGATAAAATAAATAAGCAAAACACACACACCCCTAACACAGTTGCTCTTCACCTTAACATATCTGAATCCTTTATTTCCCCACCAATCTCGCTGATGCCACTAATCTTCTCTCTCATCTCATCTCTCTTAGAAAGTTGAAAGTTATCTGGATATGTTATACCATGGACCCTTTTAGCCCAGAAGATTTTAACCATCATGTCTTTATGTGAGCTTTAAAGAATTTCATTTTATAGCAAGAAAGAGATAACCTAAACACCAGAATAAAAGACTGCTTTCTCACCTTTCCGGAACGCAATAAGGGTATTTATTTGCCTGAACCTTGGCCCAGACAAAGGAAAAGTTCGTTTATCTGCACTAGATATACTGGCAATGCCTGAATGAGGCTGATCTCCATCCTCTACCTGCTGTGTTGGGCATCATGTTTCTCTCCCTCCATCGGCTGCTGCCCAAACCACTGCCGGCCCCTGGCTGAGTCCTTCACATTCTTGTAAATAGCACAGTTTCTTCCAGAGCCCCTGCACCGGGGCCACAGCTGAGAGGCTGCTAACCCTCCCTACAGCACACAGCTCAATACCTTGTTTGGCTCATCCTTCCCAAAGACCAGAAAAAATCTGGGGTAGTCACCACCTCAAGTTTCAGTTAGGAATCCTAACGGATCTACGGTTTGTTTTTCCCCAAACACCGTGAGTTAAACCCAACATCACTCATTTACAAATTTCCTAAATGTAAGATAAGAGAGAGGAGAAAAAACTTTAAACTGGCTTCTGGGAAAAAAATCTAGCATGAAAAATGTTGATTTTAAATCTTTTGGGAAACTGTCTCATGTAATCATGTCTCTTTGTGGAGCATTAAAAAATATATCTATTCTTAGTGGAAGGGGAATATCATGTACAGTTGATTGTATTTCAAACCCCACCCTTCCAAGTCTAGAATTTGTAAACACACCACTCAATCAGACCATCCAGTGAAGTCACCGGACAAAACTGAAAATGATTCTTATGAGACTCTTTCGTCCTCAAAGAATTAAAGCCACTTACTTTTTCTTAAGGAAATCACCTGTATAACTAAACGCCGGGAAAAAGCACATTGGCCGATCTCCCAATTACGCGATTCCTTTGTCTGCTGGCTTCCTCTAAATCTTCAGTTCCACACTTGGATATTTTAGACAGCTTTCTCTTCACAGAAGAAATCACACACCACACCCCCCCAAAAACACAGATCCTCACTTGTTCCCCAGTTTCAGTGCCCACAACCAGTAAAGACCATTTGGTTTCACCCAGTCTTCTGAGCGAAGCTGCTCCAGGCGTGGATAAAAAGTCACCCTCCCTATGATAAGCCAATTTCTCCTCCCCTTTGAAATTAGTCACTGAATAACCTCAGCCACATCCAACCACAGGCTACCGCACAGGCTGACTCAGAACTTCAGCAACTGCTTACACAGAAAACACACACCGACAAATGAACTCTGAGAGGCCTAGGTAAATGGCTTAACAATGAAGGAAATATTACAAAGCAGATCTTACTGAAGCAGAGGATCACTGACACAAGCAAACGACCAGCCACCCGCCAATAAAATCATCAGAAAACCCAACTGCCTCAGCACCCACAGGACCAACTCTCAGATGAGCACTCCCAAGGGACTGGGGGCTGCTGAGAAAACCCGGGGAGGCCGGCGCCCAACACCCATTCTGCTGCCAGACTTTTGAAGTCCGTGGGTTGGCAACCGAAGGAAACGTGAGCCTCTTCCCCGGGCTTATAACCCTGCAGGGAAAACAGGAGGGCTGTCTATTAATTAACCAGGCTGGCTTTACCAAGCTGAACTTTGAGTAGCAGCCACGGATCAGTCCCATGCAGCACCAGGCCAAGCAGCTGCCGTCACTTTAGAAAACATACTGGAAATGAGGGGGAAGGGTAGGGAGGGCCAGCCAAGGCTAAGCAAAGAAGATATTCCAGAAAGATAACCTGAGCTCTTCTTTCTGCCCCATCCTTGACAAGACAGAGCAGGAGGGAGTTCCCTTTGTGGCTCAGTGGGTTAAAAACCCCACTAGTATCCATGAGGATGCAGGTTCCATCCCTGGCCTCACTCAGTGGGTTAAGGACCCGGCACTGCCGCAAGCTGCGGTGTAGGTCACAGACGTGGTTCGGATCTGGTGTTGCTGTGGCTGTAGCATAGGCTGGCAGCTGCAGCTCCCATTTGATCCCTAGCCTGGGAACTTCCATATGCCACAGGTTCATTTGGCCCTAAAAAGAAAAAAAAAAGACAGAGGAGGAGAAGGCCAGGGCAGGCTTCAGACACCCTCAGCCCCCCAACCATGGGCAACCGCTGTTAACACAGCTACTTTTCTTCCAGGGGAACAGGCTGGGGGAGGCCCGTGTTCCCAACAAGAAGTGGCTTGCACAGCCCTCCGCGGAGACAGGTATTAACACATTGCTGACAAAAGGTGAGAAAGAAAGGAATCCTTTCCTTAGCTCACGGGCAGGCTCTGTTTGATCCCCCTCGTGCTTTCCGAGCCGTTGGGGACTAAACAAGCAGAGAGCTCTTCCAGTGGGAATCTGGTGACAAATGACTCAAAACTCTGGGCTGGAGGCCCCGCTGGCCGCCCGCCACCCCACGACCACGCTCTGGGCAGCCAGTGCATTTTTCAAACATTTTTAGGGCCTTTAGAGGCGGTCCTTGCCGACCAAAAGAATTCCATGACGTTTCTTAAGTTCAAATCCAGTCAGCGTTGCAGGCTTTGCTTAAAAAAAAAAAAAACAAAAAACTGTTTATTGCCATCGAAAAGCTCTGTGGTTATTAAAGGAGGGAGAACCAGGAGCTCGTGACATTGCGGCACAACCGCCCCCTGCCAAGATATCTGATTTGAAACAATGTTTGGACCAAGAGGTTGTAACAGATGCCACCGAAGAGGTCGGAAAAGAGGAGATGGAATGTGAAAAGCCTTGTTTGGATTTTTAATCTAATCAGCAAGAGTTTGTTATTTCTCACCCGAGGATGGGAAACACTCGGTGTCAGCCCCTGACGCATCTGTTCTGCATTTGGCAGGTTTTGTCCCCTCGGTTAAACGCGTGCTTTCTCGGAAGGTGGAGGGAGAGGCTGGCCTCCCTGCTCTGATGAAGCCGCGACTCCAGCCCGCTGCATCCCTAGAGCCCCCATTCTAAGGGCACAAGATGTCCCGCCCGGCACCACCCTTGTACCCGTTTACCCGGGTTTATATGTGCGGGACTCTTGGGGAGTGAATGAACACGAAGTGTCTGGGTTCTGCAGCGCCCCTTGCCCCTCCAGGAAACAGGCACTGCGTTGTCATTGCTGTTGGCTCGGTGAGCCCCGCCAAGCTCAGCGCACAAGTCCGCATCAGCCACTTTGGAAGCAGGTGCTTCTGCGGACTGCTAATGAGAGTCAGTGGGTCCAAGGGGACGGATGGTCCTGGTCACCTCGCCTATCTCCTCCTCCCTGCCCTGTTCAGAGCAATTCCTTCCCCTTTCAAGATGCCTCAACACGCCGTCTGGCAGGACACGCACCGCTTCGCCAGGACTAGAGCAGGCATCCGCTGTCAGGAGTTGGAAAGCTGGTGCAGTCCTGCGGTGAATCAGGTGGAGTTCAATGCGCTCTCGTAAGGATTCAGCACCCAGCTCACCCAGAAGAGAGGGGAGGCCAGTAACCCCGAGCCGGCTGGGGGACCAGGCAAGCTAACTGCCTCCACTATATTCTGGGGCCCTAGCACTGAGCTTCACTTGGGTGGGCGGCTACTGCCCTCCAGAGAATGGCTCTTTCCGGCCAGCTGAGCCCAAAGCTTAGCTCATTCCAGGTGCAGCCGCGCACCAGCATCCCATGCTCCGCCTCCCTTACTTCACCCACCGGGGGTTGCTCCACCCTTTGCGAACCTGCTCCTCCCAGCAAGGCGTTAAGCATCTTATCCTTCCTTCTCTTGGTTCCTTTTGTTGACCGACATGCTAAGCCAAGCAGAAGAATTTCTTTCTAGTGAGCCTTAAGAAATGATACGCTAATAAATAGTCAGCACTACCTCAACATAAAATACTTTATTTTTTTGGCCACACCCACAGCATGAGGAAGTTCCCAGGCCAGGGACTGAACCTGCGCCACAGCAGTGACCCACGCCACTGAAGTGACAAGGTCTGATCCTTAACCCATTGAGACACAAGGGAACTCCGACAGGAAATATTTTTTTGTGCTCTAGTAAGGCTAAAAGTTTTGTGAAATTTATTCCTGTTCCCCTATTTGCACTCACTTCTTCATTGGCTTTTTAAAAAAAAAAATTACCTGTGCTAAAAGAAAATCTAAATGGTGCTTATAGACATGAAGATGCTCCTGGGAAGTGATCTGGATGCTGGACGAATGTCAACTTTGTCTTGCCTCCATTGTTAAAATTGGAAAGATGGTCGTCTGGGAGGTCTTCGCTAACCTATTAATGTTCCATTTGGCTCCCAGACACGACACAGACAGGCTGTTGCCAAAATTATTTAATTCTCAGGAAAGCAATGGTTAGCTTATGGCTATATTTAAGATGAGTGTTACTCCCACAAATATTTTGACATGGGGATCTCTGCTGAGCTCTCCAGGTCCAGACCCGCTGGCTGACTTGATACTGTGCCTGATAGTGAATTCAAGATCTCCGTGTGGAAGCGAATGAACCAGTAATGTTCAATAAATCATTTAACTTCCAAGCCACAAGCACTAACTGTGCCGAGCTGCTGCAGAGATAAAAGAAGAATGTTCTCTTCTCACCGATACCCATTCTTCTGTTGGGTTACTGCTGTATTATCCAGGCCAAGGATAACCTCCTCTTATATCTAAAATAGCTGCGGTTTGCAAAATGATATTTTCTTGCTACCACTCGCAACAGACAGTACAAAGTGCTCCTCATTATTTATCTCCATCTCTGCAGATCCACCCATTTCCTGGACGGACACTATCTTTTATACACAACTCCCCGCTGCTTCTTCTAGATAAGTCATCTCCGTCATCCTAATGTAAACTTTCAGTGCCTGAGATTTTGTTTTTCTTTTTAGGACGGTTCTCCAAAACTCCTATTTAACTGGTCAGCATACATTCTATAATATATGATATACTATTTTATCCCCCCTCATTTATTTATCTTTAAATTGTTACTATTCTTTTTTTCTTTTTAGTGCTGCATTTGGGGCATATGGAAGTTCCCGGGCTAGAGGTTGAATTGGAGCTGCAGCTGCTGCCCTATGCCACAGCCTTAGCAATGCCGGATCTGAGCCACATCTGCAAGCTACATTGCAGCCTGCAGTAACGCTGGATCCTTAACCCACTGAGCGAGGCCAGGCACTGAACTCTTATCTTCATGCACACTAGGTCGGGTTCTTAACCCACTGAGCTGCATCAGGAACTCCTATTTTATTTAGTTATAACGTTTTTTATTCTATGAATGATTTTAGATGGCTACACACAGAATCTAATCATCCAGCAGTTTGCAGTTTACACAGTGCTTTCAAATGTGATTTTATTTTACAGGTCTCAGAACACAGTGAAAAGCACAGGCCCCATGTCATCATCCCCATTTGAATGGTTAGAAGGTACAAGAACAAGTGTAAGGAGATAAGCAACCTGCCCAAGTGCACACAGTATTAAGCAGCAGAACAGCAAGGACCCACATCTTCAGCCTCACCACTATCACCTCCTTCTCTGTTTAAGGGTGAAATCTCGTGTCTCCCAGGACACTGAGAAGTTCTGAGAGGACCCACGCTCCCAAGGCCTTCCCTATGGAGATTACTGAGGGTTTATATGCTTGAGTTTTGACGGATGCCATTGGAGAAATTCCTCATCTGCTCCACTTTGAGTTACAGGACATCTTGGTGGGTTTAGGATCGAATTACCCAGGTACACTCTTAACTACTATTTAGTTACATCTTCTTGCCTCAAAATCAGTTATATAATTAACTATACAGTGTACTTCACTAATATACATATTAGTCCACATTACGATTATATGTAACTTACTTACACATACTCCTGTATTATATATCAGGATTAAGTCTCACTACATAGGTATCATTCCATCACGTGTCATATATGTGTAAATACGTGTATACACACATATACGTCGATGTATATACACAGACATGTCTTCATTGGTCACAGACACCAGATAACTTATGGGATAAAATATCTGGGCCTCATCTGATTAACATACTTTCCCACTGTGACCCCAGTCCCGCTACTGGGTGACATTCCTGGGACCGACCACACCTCCCAGAGATGCATTCCATTCTGCCTCTGGGCCCTCTGCCCCCTTACCTTTCATTAAGGAAATGGATCAAGTTGCTTGTGCCCTAAGTGAAAAAAAGCTGATACAATCTTCTAGAGCTTTAGGACGATCATAACAGTGTTAAGACTTAAACATTTTCAGTCTGATGATATAACATAGCCTCACCACATCTACCCTGAAACAGCGAACGAGAATTTTATGCTCTACAGCTGCAGCCTAAAGGACTGATACCCTTCCGAGACCACTGGAGAAAATCCTGTGAACAAAGTAGCGACTAGACGGTAGATGATGCAAAGTTGGAAAACAAGTGGTCTTTCGTTCCTGGGCTGCCACTGCCCTCGCACAATGTAGCTGCTAAGATCACCCCCTTTCCCAGGGCTTCAAGAGGCCTGGCTTTCTTCACACCAAGGGGTCCCTGGCAGATTTAACCCCTTCAGGCCTGCTGCCTGCCCCACTGTGCCTCCCCTTCCTTCCTTCACTGGGCGATGACCGTGGCTCTTTGCTAGAAATCCTCCCATCGCCCGCATACTGCTCCATGTCCCCAGCTTCCTATTACTTGGTCATAGAACCAGCCACCAAGATCAGAGGAGCTATGTCAGCAGAGCCGATTCTAAAGGGAATTTTATGGGTGGCTTCAGATGAAAGGCGTTTGAGTCGCGCCGTTATTTAGATTCTCGGCTAAGCAATGGGAGCGAACGTGTCAAAGGAAGAAAGGGAGAGCGAACAGCCCCAGTGGATAATTTTGAAGGACAATGAGTTCAGTCTTTCCCTCGCGACAAACACGGGAAAACAACGAGGGCGCCAAAACAGCCCTCGTGCCAATTTTTCCTGGGTTCAGAAGAGCCACTTTTTCTCCTCTGAACAGCAACTCAGAATGAAAAGAAGTTCCGTGGGGATCCCAGGTACACTGAGTACGTGAACTGGGACAATTCCCTCATGGACGACTGGGAATATTTGATATTTAATTATATAGGCTCCCAAACTTCCCCAGTTCTCATTAATTATGGAAGAGTGAAGATGCAGATTTACAAATGATATGAATATTCAATTGAAAATCCATCTGTTTTTCTTGGGTTGAAGTGTCTGGTGAGAAAAAGGGCATCTGCTAGCCTGGATCAGGCCAGTAGCCCGGATGCCCCCATCCAGGTATCTCTCACCTGTCAACGTAGCATGAGGAGGAGGGAAGAACAACAAACCCAGCATCATGGAGCCTGCCTTCTGATCCAGGAGTTAACATCTGGCCGTTATTTTTTTTTTTAATTTATTTTTATTTATTTAATTTTTTTGGTCTTTACCTTTTTAGGGCCACACCTGCGGCATATGGAGGTTCCCAGGCTAGGGGTTGAATCAGAGCTACAGCTGCCAGCTTACACCACAGCCACAGCAATACAGGATGCAAGCCGCCATCTGTGACATACACCACAGCTCAAGGCAATGCCGGATCGAACCGGTGACCTCATGGTTCCTAGGCAGATTCATTTCTGCTGTGTCACGACAGGAACTCCCATCCGACTGTTTATCTGTAAGCAAGACATCTGATCTCTCAGAGGGCCATTCCAACCACAACCTCTGGTGGGTGCAGGAAATAGTCACTGAATAGCAAAGCCCAGGGTTAAGGCTGATGAAGGGAAAAGAATCTTTCAGCCACGGTTCCTACCTTTTAAGAGCAGAGAAGACGAGGCATGTATGTGAATATTAAAGATAAGACAAAAGCAAGAATAATTTTGGAAAGTTTCAGATAAGTGCAGCAGACACACCATCTGGCCCAAGTGGAGAGAAGACTACGATGTTTCTGGCTGGGGGAGCTGAGGAACACTTCTCTGAGGAGGTGGGATTTAAGTGAGTCCACAGCAGAATTTCAGGAGGGAAGAGTGAGTTTCCAGAGTTCCTGCTGTGGCTCAGAGGGTTAAGAACCCGAAGAGTATCCGTGAGGATGCGAGTTCAATTCCTGGCTTTGTTCAGTGGGTTAAGGATCCAGCACTGCTGTGAACTGTGGCATAGGTCAAGGACGCGGCTCAGATCTGGTGTGGCTGTGGCTGTGACTGTGGCATAGGCTGGCAGCTGCAGCTCCGATTTGACTCCTAGCCTGGGAACCTCCATATGCCGCAGGTACAGCCCTTAAAAAAAAAAGGAAAAAGAAAAAAAGTTTCCTCTCTTATGTATTCCAGGCAGGCAGCTAGGCATGGCCTTGGACAAGGGGTGGAGAAGGGTCGAGTGTCCTGAGGGACGGATAGACCTCTGAGCTAACCAGCATATTATTCTAGGCCAGTGGTTCTCCACATTCAACACAATTCAGTGGGCGTCAGCAACACCTGGAGGGCTTACTCAACCACAGATTAATGGGCCCCACTTCCGAGTATCTAAGGTTAACAGGACTGGGTGGAGCTTGAGAATATGCCTTCCTAACAAGCCCCCTGATGATGCTGACCTGCTGACCCAGGGACCACTCTGATAAAAACTGCTCTCTGGAATAAAGAAAAGAGGTGATCTCACATCAACATCTCTGTTCCTTTGCGGGCTGGGTGAAATCCTCATTCGGAAAGCTGACTTCACTAAATTTTGGTTGACAATTATAATTACCTAGAGCTTCTCTATCTGCAACTATTTTTTTTTCTTTTTTCTTTTTTGAGTGGCGGTAGTGCACTCAGGAGGCATGCTGAAGTTCCCGGGCCAGGGATCGAACCCTAGCCATAGCAGCTACAACACCAGGTCCTTAACCCACTGAGCTGCCAGGGAATTACTGTAACTATTTTCTTCTTCTTCTCCTTCTTCTTCTTCTTCTTCTTCTTCTTCTTCTTCTTCTTCTTCTTCTTCTTCTTCTTCTTCTTCTTTTTTTTTTTGGTCTTTTGTCCTTTTTAGGACCGCACCCATGGCAGATGGAGGTTCCTAGGCTAGGAGTCCAATTGGAGCTGTAGCTGCCAGGCTACACCACAGCCACAGCAACATGGGATCTGAGCTGCATCTGCGACCTACACCATAGATCACAGCAACACCGGATCCTAAACCCACTGAGCAAGGCCAGAGATCGAACCCGCAACCTCATGGATGCCAGTCAGATTTGTTTTCACTGAGCCACGATGGGAACTCCCCCTGTAACTATTTTCAACTGAATCTGCCAGGAGGTGGTGGAAACGGGAGAAGGAAACATATTTTTGGAGACCTCTTATTTACCAAATGCTTTCCAAAATTCCCATTTAATTCCCAGCACATTCTCATCAGATCAACGATATAATCCCTATTTGACAGATGAAGAAACTGGGGTCCCAAAGTCAAATAACAGGGCCAGAACAACCTCAAACTCTGGAGTTAAGGTATCAGTGTGGAGACCTGACCTTCTTTGAATGAATGCTCTTCAGAGGAGGACAGTGGTTTAAGCATCACGAAGGTGAGTATTATTCTAATGAAATCAGGTCCAGAAATACTTGAACAAAGTCATCTGGATTGAATGTTACAAGAGGAGAGTAACAGAGAGCAGACCGTATTACCCTTATCTACAAACCCGGGGCAAAACCGCCTTCCAAATGATGACCCCAGGGCATCCAGGAGCCCCACAAGAGTGCTCCATTTCAAAGGAATAGCTCTGTGTTTTCAGTTCAAATATCAAGCCAGCCAGCCAGCGGACATGGCTCGGAAATCTGAGATGGTCAGCAGAACCACTGCTTCTCCTTATGTGGATAAATCACAGTCTCAAAGACAATCCGTTCAGGAGTCGAGCAGACCCTGAGGCTGAGCTTGGCCAGCTTGTCACCCACGCCCCGCCAGGCCCTGCCCTGTGCTGACAGCTGGGGGCGTTTGGCTAGTGGTCAGTTGGGCCCTGCTCGCCACCGGGTTCTGACACTGCCAGAAGCCTCTCCGCTAGAGACAAGATCCGCTTCCCTGCATCCCGGGGACACACTGCCAGGCCTCTGAGCATCCCCGCGCTCGAGGGACAGCCTGCATTTCTGACGCGGAGTAGCTCACAGGAGCCACAAGGACAGCAACTGGACCAGCAGGTAAGGAAGTCATCTCCACACGACAAATTGCCCACTTCACGCAAAAGGGCAGAACCGGTCTAGTTTTTCCCCACCCTCAAACATTGATCCTGAAGGAAAGGATCCCCTGTCCCCCAACGGGTGAGGCAGGTGACGAAAATGCTTCGTCACCTCCAGAGCGCCTTTCGAGGTTCATGACTGGCAGCAAGAGCTTGCAACTCACTTCAAAGAGAAACAGGCTCCAGGAGGTCCCATTGTGGCTCAGTGTGTTAAGGACCTGACATGGTCTCCGTGAGGATGTGGGTTCCATCCCTGGCCTTGCTTGGTGGGATAAGGATCTGGTGTTGCCACAAACTGTGGTGTAGGCTGCAGATGCGGCTCAGACCTGGTGTTGCTGTGACTGTGGCATAGACCAGCAGCTGCAGCTCTGATTTGACCCCTGGCCTGGGAACTTCCATTGGCTGCAAGTATGGTCATAAAAAGAAAAAAGAAACCAAACCAACCAACCAAACAAAAACACAAAAAGAAAAAGAGGCTCCAAAGTGGCTCATTTTCCCCCACCGCCCAATCCAAACTCCAGCCACCCCACCTCACCCCGCCCCATCTTTGTATTATCCTTTCTCTCCCCTTACTTCCCTTCTCTGAAAGGCAACCCAGGGGCAAAATTTCTCCTAGAGAGAACAGGAAGATATGGGTCAATAAACAGACAAAGGGAGTTTCTAAAACTGGAAGGTGTTGACTTGATTCTGAAGACCCTCAGCTCTCAACGATGTACTAAAGCCTACAAATTCGGTTTCAAAGATTGTTTTCTTCTTTTCAGGGCTGCACCTGCAGCATACGGAAGTTCCCGGGCTAGGGGTCGAATTGGAGCCGCAGTTGCCAGCCTAGCCACGGCCACAGCAACACCTGATCCGAGCCGCATCTGTGAACTACACCACAGCTTGTGGCAATGCCAGATCTTCAACCCACCGAGCAAGGCCAGGGACCGAACTGCGTCCTCACACAAACCTCATCAGGTTCTTAACGTGCTGAGCCACAATGGGAACAATTTTTTTTTTTTTTTTTGGGCTGCATGTGAAAGTTCCTGGGCTAGGGACTGAACCCTCGCCATGACAGTGACAAGCCAGTTCCTTAACCTACTGTGCCACAAGGGAACCGAAGTGTTTTTTTTTTTTTTTTAAGCATTTAATCATCCTCCCTCTTCGATCAGTACCCTTCCCCACCAGGACAGAGAAGGAAAAGAGCACGGTGTGGTGGAGAGAACACTGGATTATGAATGAAGAGACCTGGTTTCTGCTCCTGGGGCCCCTCCGAGGCTGTGGGCTCATGGCCGTGACTGTGGTCTTGCCACTCAGTGCTTCTGAGCCTCTGGTTCTGCTGCTGGGTTTGTCGGAGAATGCCTGTTCTTACCCTTCTGGTGCTGTGAACCTCAAATAAGCTAAATTATCCTTGCATGTCAGGGGCAGCAGAAGAGCAGGCTCAACATGTGGGATCGTTAATATCACCAGCGAATGCTCACGGGCTCACTCCATGAACTCTGAGAGCAAAAAGTCCAGTTATAGGCTATCATTCAAGGAGGTGAGTTTCCTCATCCCCATTTCCAAATTAATTGGTGATCCTGAGCCCAGATCAGGTTATATAAGCCTCCCCATCCACTTTATACCAGTTCAACTAGTAGATTCAAGTATTAATTGTTTATAACAATCAAGAGATGGGTGATTCCCTACATCTTTCTTTTGGATCGTTCTTCTTCCCTTCTTATCTTAACATCCCGGCAATCCTTTCTTTGGGGGATGAAGAGAGGATGCTTGTCATCACTTGCCTGTGGCTGGAATAAAAGTTTGGGCTGGTGAGGAGGAAGCCAAACCAATTAGCTGATGACAAGTTTTGGGATGTGCTCAGAATTTCAACTACGCAATCCATGCTGGTCCTGTCCCACATTTGTATTAAAAACAGGGACTTGTGTGCTTTAGAATAATTCTAGATAGAAAAACATTTATCATGTTATAGTGCTCAAAAAATAATTTTCGAACTTTTTTTTTTTTGGTATAGTAAAGCGTGGTGATTTAACGCAAACATAGAAATGCTTTGTTATTGTGCAGAACACGTCAAGATGGCCTTGCAAATGTATCCACTGTCTCTACATTTAAAATATAAAAATACATTTGGGTAGTTTTCACGTTGTTAAGATGCAGTATGTATATGAGTACCTAGCTGTAGATAAAAATTCTCTGCCCAAATTAAAAGTATCAAAATACCACACTTGACTCATTTTTATGCTCTAGTCACAAAGTGATACTGAACAGAAACTTATTAGCATTTCATCAGGTTTCTTCAGATCATTGTTATAAATAATAAAAAATACAGAAACATTTTAAAACAACATATTTCAGTCTAAAAAATGGTCAGATTAACATAATTATAGCCTGAGGTTGCCAGCAGTGGCACATTTCTCATTTTCATGTGAATGCAGAGGTTCTATCAGATCACAAGCTAATGGGCTCCTTGGTCTAAATATATACAGTAAAATCTGCAGCAAATTTCTGTAGCATTAAGATCTGAACCCTGGAGATATCTAGTGAGTAATTTGCGCTGCAGTAGAGCAGATTTTTTTTTTTTTTTTTGCAGTTACACAGCTGCTAGGAAATATATTTTTAGATTTGCTTTTCGAGGCAAGCAAAAATGATACCCACTTTGTGGATATGTATCCAGAATGCTCCCTTGGTCCCTCTGGCAAGGAGTAGGACCCACCTACAGAATGTTCCATTCAGCTGCCTTCCTCTTTGGAAGTGAATACAAGGAATAGAGCTAGAGGCACATCTAGATGAAGACATCAGACCCCAACCGCGACTCCTGACGCTTTAGAGGCGCGCGTTTGAGGAGAAACACGCTTTGAAGTGTAAGCTGTCGATTAGGTCCCCGCTATGCTGAATTACCTCATCACTGACATCCTTACGATTTCTTGTTTGGGTTTTTCTTTGGCAGCTCTTGCTACCATAACAAAGGCAAACAAAATGAAACAGGTTCAAAGAGTTCAATCAGAACAAGGGAAAGGGTGACCTCTGATTTCACAGGAGAAGGAAAAAAAAATAGAAAGAAAGAAATCAAGTACATGTGTTGATCCACCAACCAGGGGAAAACACATTCTCTGGATTTCAAGAATATGGAGTGAGTTAGCGCTGCCTGAGAGATGGGAAGCAGTCCCCCAGCTAAAAGGGTACACTTGACGTCCACGCCTTTTATTTGAACAGGTCTTAAATAAATGAACTGGCTCAAGAATGATGCACGGAACAGCTCTTCTTTTGAGCCAAGTAACAAGATGCCAAAGGTCTTGAGGATCTTAAACAAGAATTAGATTTTATTCTGACATTAAAACGATTCATGTTTGTCAACTGTATAATCTTTAATGGTGTTTTCTTCTGTCCCCACTGTTAAGTTGGGCTTTATCTTAAAGCTCTGGTTTCTCCACATTGTTCAATTACAAGAGACTGTCTCTGTTTTGGCCACATCTTCACACCAGCTGTACTATTACTACCTTTTCTTTTTTTTTCCTTTTTAGGGCCACAACTGTGGCATATGGCAGTTCCCAGGCTAAGGGTTGAATCGGAGTGCAGCTGCCTGCCTACGCCGCAGCCTCAGCAACACTAGATCCGAGCTGCATCGGCAAACTTCACCAAAGCTCACGGCAATCCCGGATCCTTAACCCACTGAGTGAGGCCAGGGACTAAATCCACATCCTCACGGGTACTATGTGGGATTCTTAAACCACTAAGTCGCAATGGGAACTTCTCTTTAGGTCAGTTTTAAGTTGACTTTTTTCATCCTAGTATCCATGAGGATGCGGGTCCGATCCCTAGCCCTGCTCAGTGGGTGGAGGATCCAGTGTTGCCATAAGCTGTGATGTAGGTCACAGATGCGGCCTGGATTTGGTGTTGCTGTGGCTGTGGCTGTGGCCAGCCGCTGCAGCTCTGATTTGATCCCTAGCCTGGGAACTTCCATATGCCGCAGGGGCAGCCCTAAAAAAGGAAAAGCAAATTGACTTTCTTCTTTCTTACTTAGTCATGACAAACAATAATATTCATTAACTCTCGAGTTCTTGGTGCTACTCATCTTTCCAATGTTTGATACAGCAACATTACATAATCATTAAAATGTAAGGATCTATTTTTCTCTGTGTGTAGAAAATCACTGGTTCCAAGTGAAGGACAACTTTGAAAGTAGTGTGAACAGGGATACGTGAAATTTTCCAAGGTTATCATAGGAGCCACTCGCTTTAGCAAAGAGGCTGCCTTTTGCAAATAATGCTATAATAATACCCAACCCTTTTAAGCCAGAATTGCTTTATTCAAAGCATCTCATAATTTGAAGCAGCTGCTTTTTTTCAGTTGACTTGATGGCCTATTCTCCTTCAATAAAAATATTGGATAATCTAAATCTGGTTAGTTCAAAATCCATTTATTTTTGGTCCAGGCCCATGCATTTCCAATTACTGAGCTCTGGCCCCACTGCAGGTTGTGCTGCAATCTGGACAGGAAGGGAACCCTGGGTGTAGTTAATTGCCACAGTGGGTGGCTCTGGGAAATCAGATATAGAGGGATTTCCTAAATCAACCAAGAAAACACACCTTGGGTAACCCAGTGGGGTAAAAACAAAAGCAGGGAGGTTCTGGAGATGGAGAAAGAGCTGGTCTGAGGGACTGGGGGCGTGGGCTCCAGCCTTGTTTTTGTCACTTTCTTATTTTGTGATCTTGAGCAAGTCACTCCATCCATGCTAGGCCTCCGGAGTCTCAACTGGCAGGTGAATGGGTTATAAAAGAGGACGTGTGAGACCTTCTTTCCACCTCTGAAACCCTAGGATTCCAGGTCAGCCAGGTCTGTTTCTTGAAGTAACGTCAGCGACACAAGTCTGTTGTATTTCCTGGACCACAAATCCACAGTAGCAGGACAAGTGGCTCAGGAGCCAACGTATCACTCCTGCAAATTACATGCTGACCCCGTGAGAAGAAGCAGCACAGAGAGGAACTGGCTTAGCCCCAGGTGATACACAGCTTTTTTTTTTCCCCTTTAAAAAAATTAACACGTGCTTTCCCGCATACACACACACATACACGTAGATATATATATAAAGTATATATCTTATAGATACTCATATATAAATTATAAGTATTTTAATATATATAAAAGTATATATATGTACATATATACTCATATATATATGTAACACAATTTATATAAAAGCATTTATATAAAATGCTGAGAAATGTTAGAAAAATTGTAAAGAATAGTTCCCAGATACACTCTACTACACTATAATAGATAAGTAACAAGGATTTACTGTGGCGCACAGGGAACTAGATTCAGTATCTTGTGATAATGGAAAATAATATGGAAAAATACATATATAATTGAATCACTTGGCTGTGCACCTGAAACTAACACAATATTATAAATCAACTATGCTTTAATTTAAAAAAAAGAAAGAAAGCCCTCTACAAAGTAGGATCTTGGGCTGAGGGAGCCTGTGCTGGGGTGGCGCGATATAGTTTGGGCTACCGGACAGAGACCCGCAGAAAGACAGAAAAGCTAAACCCTAGGTAAAGGTAACACGTAGGTGCAAAGGGTACAACCTGAAAATACCAGGACTTAAGCTCCCCATCAGAGGCAATTTCCTCTAACATCTATATTTACAAGAGCCAAACCTTGAGATGCAGTTTGGATCTCAAAGGGCAGAGGGTGTGGTGTAAACCTCTGCTGATCTCCCTGGCTTAATAACCCCAGCATCTGCTGAAAGGAAGAGGAAGGCCCTGTGCAGACAGACTCTCCAACGTGTTGGTTGTTAGCCAGCCCTGAATTTTATGCAGCCATGGAGTTGGAGGCAAGTCGCCTCGATCCTGCAGCCCAAGTTCAGGGCTGTGATGAGCAGCTGCATCTCTGTTGATGCTGTTGGCAGTAATTACTTCGCATCGCAAATCATCAGGATATTTTTGCAGCCAAAAGGAGGTCTCAATCTTTGGGCGGGGCGGGGGGTGGTGGTTTGGGGGTGGGTGTCATTGAGGAGAGCAATGGTCTCTGATTTTGGGGTGGCTCAGCTAGCAGCCCTGACTCCAGAACCCTTTGCCTTCTATGTTAACTTTCTTCCTGTCCCTCTCACAGTTTTGCCAGAAGGGCAGCAGGCAGGCACATGTAGGCAGTCTCCATTCAAAGACACTTTCTCACTTCCAAATCAGGCTCATGAATCAGCTCCCTGTCCCGTGAAAACGGCTTTTCTGAGTGACACAGCACATGAAGCAAAGAAGGCAGCGGGCAGGAGGACACGGTAGTTCCTCCGCAGTGCTTCTGGCTACCTGCACGCTAACGGATGTTCACTGCGCTCTTTTCACGCCGAGTTAAGTTGCAACCAGGTCCCCGGATTAAACAAACAACCAGTCTGATACCAGGTTCTGGTTGCTACAGATCAAACAAAGAAATTTCCAAAACTGTACAAAGTAATCTCTCTTGAAGGCAAATAAGCACTGCTTCTTTATATTATTATTTTCAAGCTAAGCTATCTGTATCTGACTCTAGACTTGGAGCTCTTAGCTACTAGTCAGGAAGGGCATGCAGTATGGGGTTTAAAAACAAGGGCTATAGAGATGGTCAGCCTGGGGCTGAATCCCAGCTTTGTTCCTTACTAGTGCGTGGTTTGTCACTTAATGGTTCTCAGCCTCAGTTTACTGACCTTACAATGGGTATGACAGCACCTTTGCCGTAGGGTTATAATGATGACTAAATGAAATAATATATATTATTTAGACCACACTGGTCTAAACAATTTCTCATCTATATTAACTCATCTACAAACTGAGATAGAGATAAGTAGATCTATGCACACATGTACCTTTAAAGGGAAACATTGATTTAAAAGGACATTGCTCTTATTACATTTCTTTAAAAGAAATAAATGCAAAATATTATGACTGAACTACTGCAAGAGTAAGACAGAAGTGTTATCTCAAGTAAAAATAATTTCTGCCAAAGATTTTTTTCCCCCAGGCAATCAGTAAACCTGATATCACATTTTATGTCTATTACATAAAACTTATAGATGTTTTTAAGGTTCTCCATAAAGCTTAAATTGATACTTCTTAAAGAATTTTTTTTAAACCACGAAAAAGAGCATATTATTTTTAAAAAGTTAAAGTGATTTCCACAAGGAAAAAAATAACAAATAGTTTTTCCCTTGAATGTTAAAGGACAAACATAACTCCCAGTTTGTACCACGCCTTCAAATTTTCACTTGTCTGAGAAACCGAAGGCAAGTCAATATCTTTGTGAAAACACTGAAAATTGTCACGAAACTCATAAATCAACGAGATCTGTACTAGCAAACAATGTTGACACTTGAAATCCTTTTCTAAATTATAAGGTTAAACAGAAACTAGATCACAAGATTTATAGACTGGAGACTGCCCAACGTAACTTAAGTGGATTTTAAAAAACAGAGTAACTCCAATAACAAAGAAGTTGCCTTCCAAGCAGTGTGTAAGATGTTAAAATCAAAACCGAGAATTTCAATTCCACATTGCCCTGAACCTGATTACTGAAAAGTTGACTCCCCTGGATGTAAATGTGTGATCGCAGGACAAAAAAAAAAAAAATTCTGAAAGTCACATTTTGTTAGAAAGACACAGTTCTTACCTTACATCTTCCATGAACCGTTCTCCTCTAGAAGAAACTTTCTAGACTCGTAGAGACCTTGAAACCACCCAGCTCTCGAACGCTTCCAGCTCTGCCTGTCTTGATGGTAACTAAATGCAAGGCTTGGGTTTTTTTTTACAGAAGGAAGCTTTTAGTCAAAATATGTGGTTTAAAGGAGCAGTATCCACCCTTGTTAAAACTATTTCACGGACATTCAGAGGTTTTGTTTCTACTCTATGAAAGTTAAATCTGAGTAGGAAGGCATTTTTCCTGTCCCGGAAATCAGCATAACTAAAAACCAATGCTGAGTTAACGAGAAATGTTTCTTCCATGTGTTCCGTCTGGCAGAAACTGCAAGCCATATCAAGGGAACACGTGATGTTTATAAATACAATATGGCTCATGTTGTCATAACCTCTCAATGACAAAAAGAAAAAAAAGGCGCAAGGAAAAGCAAGCAAGCTACACAGTAGGGAGATGAGGTTTGTATCACTAGGAGGCTGCCCATCAGATATGCATACATGACTCTTGCGTCTTAAAAAATAAAACAGAGCTGGAAGCAGCAAGGAAGGAAGAAACTACCTCCCTTGCTCTGGATCGCTGCTGTATGAAGATGGGTTTGGCAAGCTAACCAGTTCAGTCAGAGTCATTCCTTACAAACGGCAACAGAACCATCTTTTCGTCATAAAAGCGGCATAATTAGGCACATCCCTCATACTCCAGTTCCACCGTGTTAGCTCAAGCAAATAACAGGAAGAAGGCAAGATGTCACAAAGCCTGCAGCTGTTGTAAAAATTACAAATATCATTATCGCTTATTGATTCCACTAGACTGTATGGTCTGTGAGGGCAGTAATTATACTTGCAGCGATCAGGTATGATAATGACCCTTCGTAATCTTGTACAAGAGCCTGAACCGCAGCAGGGACTCAATGCTTAATGGTTGGGTGAGTGAACTAGGGAAACTTCACAGTAACCGAGCCAGGTTAACTGCTCCAAAACCATCACTCCGATTTTGTAAGTTTGGGTGTATTTGAAACACTGGCTAACAATTCAATCTAAGGCAAGATTTGTCCTGCTGAGTGATAAATACTGTACACAGAGATTCGTCTTATTTAATTTGTTATCCAGAGGTCTTCCTGCTTTCTACCACGGCTACTTTTAACTCTTGGAAATCAAATGCAGAAATGTGTGCATCTCCCACAATCACTTAGTTTAATCTGACAAATCTGTTATTCTCATCTTAAATTATAGGGTAATTAACTGCGATAAAATTATATTTATAGGATGGGTAGTTTGGTTCGAATAGACATTCTTATTTCTCATTTTGGTCAGGAATTACTCCTGGGATAAACAAGGGAATGTGCTGTAAACCTCAAAACGTTTACATGTGCAAATCACTGCCGCGGTCTTAGCAGAGAAGGCATTCACTGTACGTTTGTAATGGGAAAAGTGATGACGTGACCCCCTTTCCATCCAAGACCTTTAAAGGACACTGTACCAGGGAAATATGGAGCTTGTGAAGATGAATAGAATAGGCCTGGGGTTTAGAAAAAAACTCAGGATATGTACACCAGTAACTACAGTGTAGACAGGAGAAGGTGAGTGTGCTGGGGGGGCGGGGGCAGGTGAGGGCTCCATGGAATCAGAGTAGGGACAGTGGTGAGAGGACCTGGCAGAAGACGGGGTGGGAAGGCTTGATGAAGATGGTGGCTTTTGAGTTAGGTCTTCAGAAATGGGCAGCACATGATATGGAGAAAAGGGAACCTAGCACACTGCTGGCCGGATTGTAAATTGGTGCAGCCACCATGGAAAACAGTATGGAGAGTCCTCAAAAAAAAAAAGTATAGAAATATCGTTTGAGCTGGCTTTTCCACTTAAGGGTTTTTAATTTGAAGAGACAGCTGCATCCCCATGTTCACTGCAGCGCTCTTTACAATAAATAGCCAGGATACGGAAACAACCTAAGTGTCCCTCAGTGGGTGAATGGATGAAGATGGGAAATATACACATGCATATACACACATATATATACATACATGCACCGAATGGAGTACTACTCAGCCATAAAAAAGAATGAAACCCTGTCATTTGCAACAACATGGACGGACCTGGAGAGTATTATGCTAAGTGAAATAAGTCAGACAGAGAAATATGAATACTGTATGATTTCTCTCATGTGGAATCTAAACAAAACAGAAACACACGAATCAACGAACAGACGAAATGAAACAAAAAAAGTGACTCACAGATACAGAGAGTAGACTGGCGGTAATTACAGGGAAAGGGGGTTGGGGGGAGCGAAATGGGTGAAGAGGGTCAACCGCATGATAATGGATGGAAACCAGATGTGTGGGGTGGTCACTCTGCAATGTATACAGATGCTGTACACCTGAAACATAGTAACAAAAACAGGTGGTACATGGACAGTGATGATGAAGACAGGTGTGTGGGGAAGGACGGAAGTGACCACTGGAGTGATGAGAAGGCCAGTTCTGGAGGTGGCCTGTCTGACCCTGAGCTGAGCTGTGTGGCTCTGAGCACACTCCCTAACTTCTCTGATCCTCAGCTTCCACATCTGAAACAGGGGAGCATTAGGATTCTTCTCCCACTGAGTTGTTTTGAACCAAATGAGAGTGATTACAAGCACAATGCTTGGCATGGTACCTGGCACAGGGTAAGTGTATCATGCATGTTTGTTATTAATACTGCTGTCCACCACGAAGGGGACACTGGGGTAGTTGGTTCAAGTAAGAGCTTGAGTGAATGGAAGAATATTAGCCAGGAGTGGTTTCTGAAATTTCTGTTTTTAAAGGATTCTCGTCTTCCATTTCTATAAGGCCATTTCGTCTTCCCCCAAATCCCCAACCAGTCTGCTCAACCAGAGCACCACCCTGTAGAAAATGGGGCTCTGAGTCCAGTGGCTTGGCCACTTCAGCCGTACGTACTAAATGGCACGATCTTCTTTGTCTTTCATCTATTCCTTTTTTGGGGGTTGTGGGGGGCGGGGAATGGGTGGGATATTTTCTTGGCAGGTCAGAAGAGAACAGAATGGAGCATGCTAAATATAAAAAGATGCCAGGATATTTTACGTACTCTAAAATCTTAAGAGCATCTTTTTTTAAAACTTGAAAACCTGAATGGAAATGTCAAGGAAGGGAGGCTGTGTGCTGCGTACAAAGAAGCAGAAAGAACTGGGTTCAAATCTGATGTCTGACATATACTAGCTCTTTGGTCCTGGGAAAGATATCATTGGCCTCAATTTTATCATCTTGAAAAACTGAGTCAGTTTTCCTGCTTTGCAGAGTTGTTGACTAATTTCAATAACATGTAAAGCAGTTAACACATGGCCTTCTACGTGGACACACAAAAAGTCTATTATCTTATATCCAGAAACCCAAGCGTAGAGAATGAATACTACTTATAAACTGACTGATTCCACAAAGAAATCAAGAGAGTTCACACAAATTATTACAATTGTGCCTCCCTCCCCCCAAGTCAAAGTGGAACGAATAACAGAAAGAAGATGGAAGTAGGAAAACGGAAAAGAGAGAGCCAGGCACGAAGCCAGCACACAACCAACACACACGCTGTAAACGCTGTACGCTGGCTGTGGGTGGGCCACAAATTTAATTCTAAGCTTTAGAGTAGCAACACAAAGGGGGAAAATGATCACTTACAAGATTCAAAGTGTCCATATGATAAAAATAAACCAGGAGAAGCACCACTATTTCTGGTGATGAGAACAGAGAGATATTTTTGCAGTGGGTTCTCATTAATGACAGAAAATGAATAATACACCATTTGTAGCACAGTTTTTATAGTATTTGATGCATAGGCTTAACAAGCATTTACCCTCGTCGTGGGTGAGATGACATGACGGGCTTTCTGAGGGAGAAAAGACCAACATAAGCTGGTGTGTGCCTTTCGAGACCTTTCAGTCTTGTAGGATGAGAGAAGCACGCATCAAAATGATTAAAACACCAGAAGGTACAACCTGCCCCGCCCCCCTGCAAAGGAAAGAGGAAATCTGACAGGAAAAACTTGAAACCTTCATGGAGTAGGCAGTAATTTTTTTGGCCTCTAAAAGCAAGTTTTTATTTTACTTATTTATTTTCTTGGCTGCACCCAAGGCATGTGCAAGTTCCCAGGCCAGGGATTGAACCTACACCACAGCAGTAACAATGCCAGACCCTTAACCCGCTGCACCACCAGGGAGCTCAGCAAGTTTTTATTTTTTAATGTTTTATTATGGATCTCTTCACCATATAAAACAATCAGAGAAAGTAATATAACGAACTCCCATCATCCAGCTTTGACGTTTTTCAACATTTTACCAATTTTGTCTCATCTACTTCTACTTTGGGGCTTTGTTTTACTGGAGCATTTTAAGCAACCCCCTTCCGTCATGCCATCTTAGCTTCTAAATACTTTTGCGTCTCATTTTTTAAAACATAACCACCAAGCCATTATTATACCCAACGGAATTACTGGTTATCCCTTAATATCATCTGATTCCTAACACATGTTCAAATTTCCCAAATAGTTTCAAAGATGTCTTTTACAGTTGGTTTGTTCCAATCAGGATCCAAACATGGTGCACACATGGCCTTTGGTTGTTCCTTGTGTTTCCTCCTACCCTTTTTCATGCCAGCAGCTTGTTCATGGAATTGAGCAATTATCGTGGAGTAGGTTAGATGGGTGGAATTTTGACAGGCATATATGTGGGGAGGGAGGGTGCATTTCAGAGGCTGGAGTTAAGAAGTATGAGGTGGCTCTGCCTGGGTGTTGGGATGGAGATGATACTGATCATTGGCCTGTGCTAGTCTTTGCACAGTGGGGAGTTGAGCTTAGGGAGATGTCTAGGCAAACAGTTGATAGACTGCAGTAAGAAGAGTTAGGGAGGAATTCCTGTTGTGGCTCAGTGGTTAACAAACCTGACTAGCATCCAGGAGGACAAGGGTTTGATCCCTGGCCTTGCTCAGTGGGTTAAGTTTCCAGTGTTGCCGTCAGCTGTGGTGTAGGTTATAGATGGGGCTCAGATCCTATGTTGCTGTGGCTGTGGTGTCGGCCAGCGGCTACAGCTCCAATTCGACCCCTAGACTGGGAACCTCCATACACTGTGAGTATGGCCTTAAAAAAAAAAAACAACAACAAAAAAAGAAGAGTTAGGGAGACTGGTAAGAGGCTGTTGCCTAATTGACTGATAGAAAATAAAGGACGCCGTAACTACGGCATCAGAGCAGCATTGCTAGGAACCCAGGATCTGCAGCCATGCTGCCTGGATTCAGATCTCAGCCCTGGGGAGTTCCCACTGTGGCTCAGCAGGTTAGGAACCCAATATAGCATGTGAGGATGTGGGTTTGATCCCTGGCCTTGCTCAGTAGGTTAAGATCTGGAGTTGCTGCAAGCTGAGGCAAAGGTTGCAGACACAGCTCGAATCCAGCATTGCTGCAGGTGTGGTGTATGTAGGCTGGCAGCTGCAGCTCCAATTTGACCTCTAACTCAGGAACTTCCATGTGCTGCCAGTGCAGCCCTAAAAACAAAACAACAGCAACAACAACAAGAAAGGGCAGATTTCAGCTTTGCCTTCTTCTAGCTATGCGACTTTAGGCTGATTTCTTTAATACATGTAAGTGACTCTTTTCTAAGTTATACATACAAGGGCTTATATCAATACCTGCCTCAAAATGGCATCTTGAGGATTTAAATAAAATTATCCACGAACATGCTTAGTCCACGCACAAAAAAGTTGGCGATTGTAACGGCGCAGACAAGGGCAGCAAGGTCTTGTATAAGAGGCCCTGAAGAGTGAAGTGGATGGGCTCTGGGGGCTGAAGGAGAGCCGTGCTGAGAAACAGGAGGCAGACAATTGAAAAGTCACTGATAACTCAACTTTCCAAATCTCTTCTCTCCCACTCTTCAAAACACATGAGCGTGCACTCCTGTACCCACCATCATGGCCACACCATCGATCACAAAGAGAAAAACAAGGAAGAACAGGCTTGGGGGGGAAAAAGGTTAGGATTTTTTTTCTTCAACAGGATACACTGGAAGAGGGCATCCATGTGGAGCCAACCACTTGGAAGTTGAACGTTGGTCTTGAACTCTAGAGTGAAATGGCAGAGCTAGGGGTGGAGTTTCAAGGGTCATTCATGTTGACATAGCAGTTCAATCAGTAGTAAGACAAACATGACAAGTGAAAAGGCACAGGGAAAAGAAAGAAAAAGGGCAAACACACACACACACACACACACACACACACACACACACACACACACTGGTGAAGCCTACTTGAAGGCATTAGAGACCCTTTAAAGGGCAAGAAGAAGAAACGTTAGTGAATGAAGGCCTGGGGGTGTGTCTGCATGTAGACAAGAAATTTAGAAATGGCCTGTGATGTGAACCAAGGTTTCTAAGGAGATCGCCCATCACTGTCAAACTCAGGGCTCAGGCAGAAGAGGTCTAGGGGGTGCAGTGACTGATTTGGCATTAGGAAGTAACTTAAGATGCAGCGCCAGTTCCGAGGAGTGCATCCTCAGTACATATCTGGAAGCTGTCTTACATGCAAATAAAAATTAAAAACGGAGTTCCCTGGTGGCTTAGTGGTTAAAGATTCAGCATTGTCACTGCTGTGGCTCAGGTTACTGCTGTAGCACGGGTTTGATCCCTGGCCCAGGAACTTCTGCATGCCATGGGTGTGCCCCCTCTCCAGTCCCCCAAAAATTAAAGACACGAAGGAAGGAGAGGGCTGAATGACTGGAGCAAAGAATCTCGGGACGTAATCTCCAAGCACACAAGAAAGTGGAAAAGCCCGGAAACTGTGAAAAGCCCCTATATTTGGTGAACAGGAACCCTTTCCCTGGTGCCCTTGAGAGCCATGGAATGGAACGGCTCATGGTCCGAGCTGTACTCGTGTGAATTACAAAGTCTTGAGTACATTCACAATGTTGACAAAAGGGCCCATCTCATGCCGTGAACTCAGCCCCTTGGGAACTGAACAATCAAAGCTATTATCTAATGCAATGAAACAGAAGCCGAGCAATTCATTTAGATCAGGGTAATTTGCACTCACATGTAAAGAATCAAGAAATGCTCAGTTTCAGCAAAGAACCACAAGTTTCAGTGGATAGACAGGCCTCAAAATCACTCAGCTCTGGAAGAAAGGAAAACTCTGAATTGAAAAGATATGTGCACCCCAATGTTCACAGCAGCACTGTGTACAACAACCAAAACACAGAAACAACCAAGTGCCATTAATAGGTGACTGGCTTAGGAAGATACGGTACCTACACACAACAGAACATTACTCAGCTGTAAAGAGAATGAAATGATGCCATTTGTAGCCATATGAATGGACCCTAGAGAATATTAAAGTGAAATCAAAGACAAATACTATATGGTATCATTTCTACGTGGGATCTGAAATAATGCAAATAAATTTGCATACAAAATAGAAACAGTCTCGCAGACACGGAAAACAAACTTAGGGTTACCAAAGGAGACAGGGAGTGAAAGCAGGACAAACTAGGAATCTGGGATTCATCAGTACCAATTACTAGACAAAAAACAGATAAGCAACAGAGATTTACTACGTAACACAAAGAATTACATTCAATATCTTATAATAATCTATAATGGAACATAACCTGAAAAAAAATAACTGAATCACTTTGTTGTACACTGGAAACTAGCATAGTATTGTACATCAACTCTAACTTCAATAAAAAGTAAATAAATTTAAAAAATGCTCACCTAGATGCCTGGTGAAAAACTGTTTCCCCCCCCAAGCAACTACTCCACACACGCCGTGAGGCCTCAACCTCGGCGTTAGTGCCTCAGTCTCAGGTTCGGGACCGGTACCGGCAGCACCACAGCGCTTCTCCAGAGACCTGACTGTTTTAGATTCAGAGCCTTAGAGTTTTTCTTCTCCCCCCAGCAAGACACTAAACTCACTGTGAAAGGAAAGTCCCCCAAGACCACCGTCAAGTTCTGGGGTTGCTGATGTCCTCCCTCTGCTTGGCTCCACCCGTTTCCCAGGATACGGGAACGCGCGGGCAGTCGGGGTCTGTCCCGGGCTGCTCTGGAGGCCGGGGGCTGAACGACGTCGGGTGCAGGCTGCGTAACTGACTCGGCTGAGCAGTCCTCCTCAGACTGTCCCGCCACGTGCACGCCGCAAACCTGCGGGAGGGCGGAGCGCCCCTCAACCCACCACGTAGCCCAGTTTAGTCTACAGCAGCTGACCTTGGCCCTGTTCTCTGCTTCTGGTCATTTTATTTTATTATTTTATTATTCTTTTTTTAGGGCCACACCTGAAGCATAAAGAAATTCTTGGGCTAGGGGTTGAATCAGAGCTGCAGTGTCACAGCCACAGCAACACCAGATCTGAATCACAACTACGACCCACACTGCAGTGCACGGCAACACCAGATCCTTAAGCCACTGAGCGAGACCAGGGCTCAAACCTGCAACCTCATGGATACTAGCTGGGTTCTTAACCTGCTACGCCACAACGAGAACTCCTACTTCTGGTCTTTGATCATGAGCAATGGGCTTATGCAGCTGTGTTCCTGGCAGGGCTCAACAAAGTTTCATTTCCTTTAATGGCAAGGCAGCCACCTTCGCCAAGGAGGAGAGACAATTCCAAACCTCGGAGTCAAAAGGTGAGCCTGGAGGAATTCCTTGTCTTTCAGCTTCCGGAGCCCATGAATAGGGGCCAAGTGGCAAACTGCAGACACGCTCTCACTGAGTTGGTTTGAAAACTGTGTTCTATTTCTCATTTCTAAGTCATCGTCACTGAAACAGAAAAGTATTCCTGTGGGTTGGATGGTGAACATTTGTCTCTCCTCACTGGGGGATAACAGCTTGATTTTTTTTTTTTCCCCACAGAGCACTGCTGTCTAAAGTAGGCTGTGGAGGGAGTTCCTATTGTGGCTCAGCGGCAGCAAACCCAATTAGTACCCATGAGGAAGTGGGTTCGATCCCTGGCCTTGCTCAGTGGGTTAAGGACATGGCATTGCCATGAGCTGTTGTGTAGGTCGCGGATGCAGCTCGGATCCGGCATGGCTGTGGCTGTGGCATAGGCCAGCAGCTGTAGCTCCGATTTGATCTGTAGCCTGGGAACTTCCACATGCTGCGGGTATGGCCCTAAAAAGGAAGGGAAAAAAAGCAACAAAAAAAGTAGGCTGTGGGCAACTTGGAAATTGACCACAAGGGTCTAAAAGTAAAAACAGGGAGTTCCCTGGAGGCTTTTGTCGGTTAAGGACTCAGTACTGTCACTGCTGGGGCGTGGGTTCGACCCCTGGTCTAGGAACTTCCGCATGCCACGAGTGCGGCCAAACTGCCCCCCAGAAGTAAAAGTTAAAACAGAACGATGCTCCTGGAACCCAGCGAAAAAGTTGTGAATCCTACTGGGCTCTGTTCATATGGTTAATACTGATTTTCTCCGTGCTCACCGCTGTCCTTACGGAGATACCACATCTGCTTAAGAGTTAAAAACAGGTGTCCTTCCCAGCTGTAAACAAGACTTTCAGAGGCGATTCTGGGGTCCCCGTGTGGGTTCGGCATAACAAAAACAGAACTCTGAGCACATGACACTCCAGTCTGAAGGCTAGACATATCAACGAACAGGGCTCTCCAAGGGAACAAAGACACTTAAGAATGTCACTGAGAAGGAGAAGGATGAAGCCACGAAAAGCAAGGCGCACCGTAATCGTCCGTGTGCGCTCGGTGATGAGAGTGACTCTATCTGTTTTCATGCGGAGCTGGTTGACATGGAAAGCGGAGCTGCCTAAAAATAAACCTCAAAGTCCTAGCTTTCCTGAAGGAGCAGCACAGCCTCCACTTGAAATCACGCATCACTTTGACATCCAAAAGCAGCCATGGAGCGCATAGGAGACCTTCTCCTCCCAACGGCTGGAGGCTCTGAGCCCACAATGTCATCACTCGCCTTCCAGTCCAGAATGACACAGAAACTCCCCCAGCACTTTCCCTGGTACCTCTTGCCTCTGGGTCCTAAACTCAGACCTTGTCGGCTGGCAGAGCAAAGATGCTGTGTCCAAACCCACCTGTGACTACAGGGGAAAGGGGACAGAGGTGGCCAATCAGCTGACCGGAATGCAAGATTATTCTGGAGTACTGGGCCCAATATAATCACAAGTGTCCTAAACAGCGGAAGAGGGAGATTGGAGACATGATGAGGGAAGAAGGAGGGTCAGAAGGAAGCTGTTTGGCTGGGTTTAAAGGTTGAAAGGAAGAGAGCTGCAAGCTGAGGAATGTGGGTGGTCTCTGAAGCTGGAAAAAAAGGAAAGTATTCTCTTGGGAGCTTCTGGAAAGGAATGCCAGCGACCCCCTGATTTGGGTCCACCGGAGTTATGTCAGTCTTCTGACCTCTGGGACTGTAAGGTAGTAAATCTGAGTCATTTGAAGCCACTAAATGCATCATAATTTGTTACAGCAGCAAGAGAAAAACGAATATACCCACCCTCAGGAGTCTCACTTCCAGAACCCCACTGCAACTCTAGGACCGGCCGACGCTGCCTGGGGCCTCTTGGCCCACAAAACCTACTCATTTACTTTTTTCCTAGTGAAACCCCAGCATCTCGTGCTAATTCTGGGAAAGGATGATATAAAATGTCCAGGCACCTTCTAAATTTGTGTGAGGCCATGGGGTGGACGAGGGAGAAAGTGATCTGGAGAAGCTGATCTTTTTCTTTTTTTTTCTTTCTCATTTTTACCGCAGAGGAATGCAGCACCATTGTCAGAACCTCAACCCCATTCTAGGGGGCTTGCATTGATGTGATTTTTACAATCCGCCCTTTCTGTTTCCCTGCTCTTTATTCTTCAAAATGTCCCCTTGTGCTTTGACTGTTTAAGAGAATTTTCGCTTCTAAAGCATGCCGATTTTTGTGGTTTGCCCTTGGCGCGATTCAGGTGAGATGTGATAATATTTAACACAGCAACCAACAGCCCTGAATTACAAGGTGAATAATTTAATTAGAATGCTAGAACTTGGAATAGCTGGTATAAGGATATTAATAGATTCTACATACATTTGTGCCCAGATTTTTGTGACTTGGAGGTTAGTTTTATTTTAACTAGCGAAAAAAATAGCAAGAGATCCTCTGAGTAAGTTACCACATTATGGACCAAGGACCCTTCCACGTATGGATTTTCAGGACACCCTTGGAATGAAGACACTTCTGAGCATCTCTGTGCTTAGAGATGAATTACAAGATATCAAGTGCCTATTTCAACCCCTTTGCTTCAGAGGATCAGGGAATCTGGTTTTGCTACTAAGGAACAAATAAGGAGTCATCAGAACTGAAGGAGAGCAGGAAGAAACCCCTAAATCTGGTGTTGGGGTGCGATTACACCAGGAACACATGCCAGAGCAAAGGATGGTTGGACCCACTGAATAAAAGTAAAAATAGAACCAGGACACTCACCCTCATGTTTCCGGTCACAGTTTTTGGTGTGTGGTTGAACGCGTGGGCGGGATCCTTGTTGTACACTTTGAGAAGAGATCTGTCCTGAATGTTCCTGGAATCAAAAACATCCATAACTATGGCAGATGAAAGGAGCCTGATTTTGGCCATTTCCTCTGTCCGCCCGTAAGAATCAGGTAAAAGACATCCACAGACAATCCAGCCCTTGTGTGCAAGCAACCAGACAAAAACTTCTTTTACACTCAAATTCAGCAAAAAATAAATAAGGCAAAGGAGGAGAAATGACTTCAGCTTTTCTTTCCTTTTTTTTTGTTCCTCGGGAAACTATTATTCTGTCTCTGTAGCTTTCCGCCCATAAATATCGGTAGCTTCTTTCATGATTCTGAGCAAGGAAAGCTAACACTTTAAGAAACAATAAAGCGCCCATATTTACAATACGTTCAAAGGGATGTGGTTAATATTTAAATATTTAATTGTTTACTTTGCCCAGACACCTGGTTTCCTGCTTATCTCACGAATGCACGCAAACGCAAAACGCTTTTTCCCTTCAAACACCTTTAGCAAGAGAAAGAAAACGTATTTGCAGTGTAGGGGGAAAAAAAAGGCCCACGGAGATCAAAAGTAGTCTTTTTACGCCCCCCCCTTTTTCTTTTTTCCTTCCACAGTGGATCTTTTAAAAGATTGTTCTACATGGAAGCTGAATGACTGGACGTGCAAGGTATTTACAAGGAAAGGCAACGGATGAAACCCTGGAGTCAGTCGCATTGCAGCAGAAGACAGAACCACATCCGGCCAAGAGCCTACCTTAAAACTGTATCAGAGCTTATGAATGTCTACGAGGTCCTTGTCCCTCCATCTTCAGTTTTCATCAGCAGAAGGGCTACCCCCCAGCCAAGGCACGCACAGCCCCGTCTACACCGTGTTCCCTGCCGGAACCATTAGCTCCAGGGCTCATGTGCCGGGAGTTACATTCCTTTCCTCCAGGTGCAGCCACACGTTTTGTGGGCTGATGGCAATCACGGAGATGACTGGGTTGTGTTTGTGTTTCCCGCAAAGTGGGGATCCTCGGACTAGTCCTGTCTCCCTCTTTCCAATATCCGGCAGTAATTGCTTTGAAGCAACAACTAGCCCAAGCTTGCACGGGTGCTCCAGATTTCAAGCAGCTCGTTAGAAGTCGGCTGAAGTGGGTGGGGGGCAGCCCTTGTTATTAGGTGACTGGGAGGGGAAGAGTTCACAGGAGGCAGAGAGGTGGGACTGGCCTGCAGAAACTCACCCCGAGGCGGGGGCGGGCTGGGGGGGGCAGGGTCCCGAGGGACGATGGGAAGGAACCGAAAACCTTGCTAGAGACACACACACACACACACACACACACACACACACACAATCCAAAAAACTTCCTGTGGTTCTGAAGGTATTTTAAAATGATGAATTTAGAAACACGTTCATCCAAGATGAACCAACAGTAAAGGCCCAGATTGCATTTACCATGGCAACATTTACAACACAGAATTTCAGCCTAAACTCTCTGTAGCATTTCCCTAAGGAAAATACGGAGACCCCCAACATGACAAGAGAAGAGCCAAAAAAAAATGTGTTTAACAAATATACCCTCAGCCCAAAAATACTGGCTGTGGTGCAATACGATTGGCAGTGTCTTGGGAGCGCTGGGATGCAGGTTCTATCCCCCACCTTGTACAGTGGGTTGAAGATCCAGAATAGCCACAGCTGCCACCTAGGTCGCAAGTGCGGCTCCGATCTGATCCCTGGCCCAGGAATTCCATATGTGGCAGTGCGGCCAAAAAAGAAACAAACAAACAAAAACACAGACTGTGAAACGCAGTCTGTCTCTGGATTTAGAAAATTGAAGCCATTGTTTTCAGGTATCTACAAAAACCAGGGGGCGAGGTTCTCCCATTCAGATAAAATGGAACTGAGTTATTTTCTGCATAAAAGCGAAGAATAACAATTCCTTGGAAAGGACACAGATGTGATCATGTCATATAAATATTATATTCACTCAAAAAACACATTTACCAATTATATATAAATGGATAAAACAAAACACTGAAAAGTAAAATTGCAGACAAATTTATAAATGAGTGACTTTCCCCTTAAACATTTAAAGTGAGATTAAAAAAAAAATCAGGCTATCAGGGGAGTTCCTATCATGACTCAGAGGTAACGAACCCGCCTAGTAGCAATGAGGATGCAGATTCAAACCCTGGCCTCACTTTGTGGGTTAAGGATCCGGCCTTGCCATGAGCTATGGTGCAGGTCACAGACGTGGCTCAGATCCCAAGTTGCTGTGACTGTGGCGTAGGCTGGCGGTTCCAGCTCCGATTCTGCTCCCAGCTTGGGAACTTCCATATGCTGCTGGTGCAGCCCTAAAAAGCCAAAAAAAAAAAAAAAATCAGCCTATCAGAACTGCACCCTAAGGATCAACAAACCATCACTTTTGCAAATAGAAACCAACCAACTGAAAATTATTAATATTTTACAGTGATCACTTCTCTCGAGCCTGCTTTCATCTATTTTATCAACTGAACAGGCATCAGGAAGGATCGTACCTGTCTGTAAATTTGGGGACCTTTTCCTTTGTCTTCACTCCCATGTCTCTTGTGACTAGGTCACAGCACTCCTGAAGAACGAGTAGGGAAAGCCTTAGCAGTGATACTCCGAGGCTTGGGAAAGCCTCTAGAAAATTGTGACTCATTGTAACAGAAACATCCTTGCATGGGCTGTAAGACAGTGGGGGTCCAATGGTTTACAACAATCACATCAGCCTTGAACTCCATAATCAAAACTGGCTTCGAGTAGTTTCATCAGTATTTGTTACAATCCTATCTCTCCATTTTCCTAACTGCAAAATGCAGACATTCAAGACGTGTAAAACAGCACGTCCATGTAAAAACACACATGAGATTATATTACTGTGAACACAGTGAAGTGTAACGTGACGAATTCATGTTTAAGGGCAAGCTTTGTAAATTCGGTCTTTTTTTGGGTGACAGCTTGATTAATAATTTATTTCAGAAAAAAACAAACATGAATTTTCTGATACCCATGAATATTTAAACGTGTTTTTCAAAAGCAAGAAGGTTGGGCAACAGACAGAGCACCTCTGCCTTAGGGCTTGTGTCAAATGCTGAAAGTTCTAAATTACTCACACATTTTGGCACATGCCTAAATATATCATTTCTGATCACTGTTAGATAGTTATCAGTTTACCTTTATTATGCACTAGAGGCATTTTTTTTAAGTGGATCTTATTAATTCCATGATGGAGAAACAGGACAGCCTGCTATCCCTACAAGAAAGGAATCCAGAAATCCAAATGGGGGGGGGACCCGGATGAATCTGGGAGAGAATATTAGGAGGGAATAAAAAAATTCTTTACCAGGCATGTGGGCAGTCAGGTTTGGGGCTGGGCTTGGGAATTAATTGGCTGCGTGATCTTGAATAAGTCTCTCTCTCTTCTTTTTTTTAGGGCTGCACCTGTGGCAGATAGAAGTTCCGAGGCTACAGGTCAAATCAGAGCTGCAGCTGCCAGCCTACGCCACAGCCACAGCAATGCCAGATCTGAGCCGTGTCTGCAACCTACACCACAGCTTAAGGTAATGCCAAATTCTTAACCCACTGAACGAGGCCAGGGATCGAACCCGCGTCCTCATGGATCCTAGCTGGGTTTGTCAGCACTGAGCCACGACGGGAACTCCCTTGAATAAGTCTCTTAACTTTCACGCATCTGAGTTTCTAGTCTCATCAAAATGAAAGGACTGGATGAGTCAATCTTCTTTTTCTCAGTTCTAAAATGTTTAGCTGCACTACGCTATACTAGCAACAGCTTGTTTCTGTTGATTTAAATTCTGTTTCTCAGACTTGTTTGGCTGGAAAGGGACAGAGGGTCCTTTCTGCCCGATACACATTACCACATGGTCGATAAATACGCTTTTCTTTCCGTGCCACCTGCCAGAGTGTGAATCCATTTAGCCTTTTTTCAGAGCGTATTTTACCAGGAGCCCTGGAGAGAGGCCACCTGGAAAATGGTATCCTTTAGGGAAGGCCCACTACTTAAACAAATGGAAAAGGAGAACGTTTCTCAGCCTCATTTCTTATGGACAAGAGCACAGAGTTCACTGCTTTTTTTTTTTTTTTTTGTCTTTTTAGGGCTGCACTCACAGCATATGGAAGTTCCCAGGCTAGGGGTAGAATCGGAGCTGCAGCTGCCAGCCTACACCACCGCCACAGCAACGTAGAATCCGAGGTGGGTGTGCAACCTACACCACAGCTCATGGCAATGCCAGATCCTTAACCAACTGAGCGAGGCCAGGGATCGAACCACAACCTCATGGGTACTAACCTGGTTTGTTACCACTGAGTCACTACAGGAACTCCAGAGTTCACTGCTCTTATTCTAACTCGTCCATGTAAATAATGGCCTGGTGGGATCATTACCTAAAATGCCCATAGGCTCTGCCTGCGAGGACAACAATCCTTGAAAAGGACTTAAGCTCCCCCTGTAAGTAGAACTTTCAATTTACATGATCTTGGCTCTTTCTGGGCCTTAGTTTCCCTAACTGTTGGATGAACAGTGGACTGGCTCATCTCTCCCATTCTTTCCCGATGTAACATGTGAAGGTCTATGTGGAAGTCTGTCCTCACTTTTGTGAAGCAAACCTTGTCAATGAGTTTGAGAAAACCAGACAGTGGATTCATAGCCAGATAAAGATACGACTGCCAAGCAGGACAGCAGCTGTGCTTTCTTCCCTGGGACCTGGAGAGATGAGGACTTGGTACCAGAGGTCAGTGCACGAGGGTGGACGCACACTCACACACACAGACAGACACACACGGTGTAACTGCTTACCTTACATCATTTAATTCATAATAGACATTTCTGCTTTCGTCTTTGATGTAAATGGCGACACTGGGGGACTCCAGCATTTTCATGGTGAGTTGCTGCGGAAAGGCACTTACGAAGAGAGCACGGATTGTGTCTGCACTTGTGATTTCGTTCGGCATCCTGAGCTGCTTGGTTTCATCTCCATACTGGAGATAGAGAACCCCTGCAGGCAAGGTGGACACAGTTATCAGTCACAGATCAAGGCTCACCGGCACACAGCACGAGCTAAGCCACATCTGCCCTGCCACTGGCAGGGTGTTCGGGACAAGCTTGCAAAGCTTGTAACAAGAGATGTGAGTTTGGAATTTCCAAGGAATGTACCCTCTGGTTATGACGTAAATACCCATTTTTATTCTTTGGAGTCCAGGCAGGTGTTACAGAGGCTAATTTTCACTATTTTAGAAACAAACAGCCACAAAGCTAACCTTTGATAGCCTAAAGCAAAAGACATTTAATCCCCTTGAAAGGTATATTTAGGAATTTGATGCTGTAGGGTGATTATTTTTTTCCCCTACGTCTTTGACTGACTAGGAACACAGTCACCACTGCAAGAGATAAGCCAGTGTTTTAAGTGGAATTGCTATACTTTTTTTTTTTTTTTTGCTTTTTGGGCTGCACGTGCAGCATATGGAAGTTCCCAGGCTAGGGGTCGGAATCGGAGTTGCAACTGCCGGCCTACACCACAGCCACAGCAACTCAGGATCCAAGCCACATCTGCGACTTACCCCACAGCTCACTGCAACACTGGATCCTTAACCCACTGAGCAAGGGGATCAAACCCGTGTCTTCACGGATACTAGCCAGGGTTGTTACCGCTGATTTACGACAGGAACTCCTCTATCATATTTTAGATTCCTCTCTGCTCAAATATTTATTTATTTATTTATTTATTTATTTATTTATTTATGTATGTCTTTTTAGGGCTGCACCCTGGGTGTATGGAGGTTCCCAGGCTAGGGATCCAGTCGGGGCTGCAGTTGCCGGCCTACACCACAGCCATAGCAACATAGGATCCATGCTGCACCCGCAACCTATACCACAGCTCATGGCAACACCAGATTCTTAACCCACTGAGTGAGGCTGGGATCGAACCCCCATCCTCATGGATACTAGTCAGATTCTTAACCCACCTGAGCCACAAATGGGAACTCCTTGAATGCATATTTATTGAATATTTATACCAAATGAAAATATCTATCAGAAAAGAGTCTGGTGCCCTGAATGTCTGAGAAAGAAAATGGAACCTGTCAGTTACGTGAAGAGAAACACACGCATAGGATCACAGAATTTAGAGTTCCGGGGGGCACGTGACGGCCCGTGAACCAGGCCTCCCAGCCGTTACGTCCCTGGGGAATGCTGTCCCTTCCCACACAGAGTCCGGGCTTGGCCGTGGGATTTGCTTTGGCCAATGGGACGTTAGTAAGTGTGATGCCAAACGGAGGCTTGATCCGTGCTTGCGCACAAGAGCTTATATGTTCCCTCACAGAACCAAGCTTCTGGGAGTCCATCGGAGGCACGTGTGGAGGCCACACGAAGAAGAACCGAAGCCCCAGTGGACAGCCGCCCCCGAGCACCCGTTCCTCAGCCAGGACCACCGGCCAGCCGGGTGCGTGCGGCCTCTTGAGAGGGGAGCCCTCAGCCCCAGGGGCAAGGAGCTGCCTCCGCCACATGGAGCAGAAACGCCAGGACTCCTCCAAACGCAGCCCAAACAGCAGCATCATGAGCAAAGCGACAACTGTGGTCGTTTTCACTAGGTTTAGGGTCATTTGTTATTCGGGGATAGATAACAGAAGACGGTATGGAAGATCCTGCCATCTAACTTGGATCCTACTTCTTGTGAGAATCTGCCGAGTCACCTTTCTCCTCTGAGCAGAGCAATCTTTGGCAGGACAGACTCGAAAGAGAGCAGAATATGACTCTCGGTTAAATATGGCCATTCACGTGACCAATTTATTCTACCTCTTTCTGAAATCCCATTCAAATGTCCGTGAAGAATAAAAAAAGCATAAAATCAAAGAATTAAGGGAACAAGAAAAGAAACAATAGCAGGCGAGAGAAAGTTGACCGCTAGGTCTCCAAACGTGGAACTCCACATAATTGCAGGGCTAGGAAAGCACAGGAAACGAGGCGCAGACCCTTCTGGATGCAGAATCAGTGGGGAAGCATTAGGGCTGACTGAACTTCTTGTTTGTTTGTTTTGGCAGTTGCCTGCAGCATGTGGAAATTCTTGGGCCAGGGACTGAACCCGTATCACAGCAGTGAAAATGCCAGTTCTTAACCCTCTGAGTCACCAGGAAACCCTTGAACTTTTTTTTTTTAATTATAGTTGATTTATAACATTATGCTAATTTCTGCTGTACAGCATTGTGACCCAGTCATATATATACATACACACATACATATTCTTTTTCTCACACTATCTTCCATCATGTTCTATCCCAAGAGACTGAATACAGTTTCCCGGGCTGTACAGCAGGACCTCACTGCTATTCGAAATGTAATAGTTTGCATCTACCAACCCCAGTCAAACTCCTCATCCATCCTACTCCCTCCCCCTCCCCCTGGGCAACCACAAGTTGTTCTTTACGTCTGTGAGTCTGCTTCTGTTCTGTAGAAAGGTTCATTTGTGCCATATTTTAGATTCCACATGTAAATGATATCCTATGCTATTTATCTTTCTCTTTCTGACTTATTTCACTTAGTATGAGAATTTCTATTTGCATACCTGTTGCTGGAAATGGCATTATTTTGTTCTTTTTATGGCTATATAGTATTCCATTGAACTTCTTTTTAATGGTACAGCAAGCTTCTCACATGTCCCTTTCTACCCACTTCAGCCAAGCAACTCCCCACATCCACAGGAGAACCACTGAAGAAGCTGAGCCAAGCGGCTGGATTCTGGCTCACCAGGCACACGGGATTCTGGCAAAGGGGCTGACACCTCAGTCAGGAAACCGGAGGAAGCCCTGGAAGAAAGCTGTCTCCTAAGAAGAGACCAACAGATTCTTGAGGGTAGTTCAGGTTCTGTCTGAACTGATGTGAAGCAGCCCAGACCAAATATAGAAGCTTCCAGCGAGCACGATCGGGCTTCACTTCCACATGAACAGACTAGCAAGGATTAGCGGACATTTCTGAAAAGCCTCTTTCGAGTTCGAAACCAACAGAAAACAGAAACGCAGAAGAGATGAGACAGTCCAAGAAAAGGGGAACATTTGGAGAGCAAGAGCGGGCTCTGGGAAGAGAAATGACAGAGTCACTGGAGAAGAAAAAGTGGACGAGATCTCAGAAAGGGGAGTCAAAAGACGAAGGGATGGAGAAAAGGTAAGAACCAAGAAGGAAAATAGAGAAGGACTTCAGGGCCTCTCAATTCCTGATAATGGGGACCCAGGTAAAGAGGTCAGGAAAAACAGCAGTTTTCTAAACGTATTTCACAATTTTTTTCCTTTCTCCCCAAGCGGAAGGCCGTGAGATTGGAGGGTGAAAAGGTTGGTGAAAGGCTGAGCGCGATCAGGCTTGTCTTTCCAGGTGGTGGGGGAACCCAGCAGTTCCTCTGAGGCCCCCTGGGGAGGGCAGAAAAGTCACAAAGGAAGGACTAGGATTCAGGAGCAGCCCAGAAACCAAAGACAATGGGAAACAGCCTTGAAAATCTGGGAGGAAATATTTTTGATCTAAGTCTCTGTTTACCCAAACTATCAATCAGGTCGTTTATTAAAGTCAGCCTCTCAGGAGGCCTTCCCTCACCCCCTTCTCTAAAATTTCAGCAGCCATTCTGCCTAATATTTCATAGCCCATCTCTGCTTCACTTCTGTTCCTGAGCGCTTTTCATTATATACCATTATTCATGTTTTGGTTATTACTATTGTTTATTGTCAGTATCTCTTGCTAGAATGGAACGCTCATAAGGCCAGAGATTTTTTTCTTTTTTCTTTTTAGGGCTGCACCTGCAGCACATGGAAATTCCCCAGGCTAGGGGTCAAATCGGAGCTGCCTTTGCAGGCCTATACCACAGCCACGGCAATGCCGGATCCCTGATAGAGGCCAAGGATCGAACCCGCATCCTCATGGATACTATGTTGGATTCTTAACCCACTGAGCCATAGTGGGAACTCCTGGATTTTTTTTTTTTTTTTTTTGTCTTATCTAGGGCTGTACCCGTGGCATATGGAGGTTCCCAGGCTAGGGGTCTAACAGGAGCTGTAGCCACCGGCCTTCACCACAGCCACAGCAACACAGGATCCGAGCCGCGTCTGCGACCTACACCACAGCTCACGGCAACGGCAGATCCTTAGCCCACTGAGCAAGGCCAGGGATCGAACCCACAACCTTATGGTTCCTAGTTGGATTTGTTAACCACTGAGCCACAATGGGAACTCCCTCCCGATTTTTTTTTTTTTACATTTTTTGTTGTTGATATTCACCGTGGTATCCTTAGTCCCTACGATATAAAAATAAATGTCTATTAAATGAGTGAATGAATGAATGAATGAATGACTTAGTCACCCCAAAGGAATGTTCACTTTGGGATCTACCCAGGCTATAAGAGCTTTTACTGCGTAGTGTAAACAGCCTAGGAGTCTCATTCCTGGTTTGGACACTCATGAGAACCACATTCTGATCGTTTCCTTGATTGAAATGGGCCTCCCCTCTGTCCACCACCGTTTTGATTCTCAGCTTCTTCAGGGAGTGACTTTTCCAGAACTTCAATGCTGTCACATGTTCTTCAGAGCACAGAAAAAGCCTTTCAAGCCTGTCTGATCACGGTGCAACATTTTTGCCCCAAACGGGAGATGTGGTGACTGTCCCTCTGATCACTAATGTCATATCCAAAGGCCAAAGCCACCCTTGAGGTCTGAGCCCCAGCCATGCCTGGGCGGGGCCCTTCACTCGGGCCACTCACGTCCCCACTACAGGCAAATCTCACAGCCCCGCTGTCCCGCAAGAGCCTGGTTCTCATTCCCACATCTGTACTCTGTACGTGGATGTGCTTGAAATAGAATTTGAAGGCTGCTCCGAGTCGAAAAAAAAAAAAAAATTGGGCCTAAAAACTACAGTTACCTCAGGGTCTGGCTGGTGTAGCTGCCAGCTGGGTACACAGTCCAGTTACAGATCGTGAAAATCTGAAGACGGGAAAAATGCCTTTACAAACAGAGGAGAACCGTCTGTTCACACTTGGTTCTGTTTGCCTGCAGTTCAGGGAAAGGTATTTAGAAGTGCTTAAACCCAGAAGGAATTCTCTTAATCTGCGATGGCATTTTGTTGGCACAGTGATGACGCTCAGCACGCCTTGGCGTTCCTCCCTTGCCCCGAGTTAGTGCCCGCGGTTCCAGATTCGGGGGAAATCTGCAGAACTTTGGATTCCAGGCTCCCTTTTTACTGAAGAAGGGAAGAGGACAAGGCCAATGCATTTAGAGAATGTCTGCTCTGCGTCAGAGATGGTACACACGTGATTTTGTTGAGCCAGCATCTCTGATGAAGTCAGTGTTGCGGCCCCATTTCACAGAGAGGGATAAGGAGGCTCAGAAGGTCTATGTAACTGGCCTCCAGTTACAGGCGGTAAAATGGTTTAACTAACTTACATGTCCAGTGCAGTCAATCCACAGAAGCCATACGCTCTCCCTGGAAGCTGCAGCCTCTGAAGACTGGCATTTATTCACATTCATCTCCTCCACCCAGTCTCTCCGAACCATCCTAGCTGGCCTCAAGCTTTTAGCCTGACCATCTATCTGCTCGAAGTTGTGCAAGTGTGATGAGTGCATCTTGGAAAAAAGATTCCTGTCTTGAAGTCTACTGAACTCAACGATTACCCATGGTCAGAAACCATCCTCGTGCTGCGGGGAGCAGGGGAGCTGGGGGTGGGGGGAGGCCAGAGGGCTGAAAGCAAGAGTGCTGAAAGGAACCTCACTCACAACACTTGGAGACCTTCTTTTCCTTCCCCCCTTTTCAGGACCGCACCTTTGACATAGGGAAGTTCCCAGCCAGGGGCTGAATCAGAGCTGCAGCTGCCAGCCTACACCAGAGCTCATGGTAATGCTGGATCCCTAGCCCACTAAGCAAGGTCAGGGATTGAACCTGCATCCTCATGGATACTACATGGGTTCGTAACCTGCTGAGCCACAATGGGAACTCCTTGGAGACCTTCTCATAAGCGTGACAGCTCAAGAGTTCTTCCATCTCAATGGCTCTGCAAAGGGAACATGCTTTTCTCAGCAAGGACTCCTGGTGACATTGTGCGAAAAACGAAGTGCCCTTGGTAGGTTACCTTGTGAGACACATCCTCATAAACTTCTGAATCTCAGAAGCAGTCCTAGAAGGTGGGACATCTACAATGCTCTTGATCTGAATGTGGCACGCAAGGATTTTCACTGTGTGACTTGCTGTGAACTGAATATCTGTGTTTCTTCAGAATTCATGTTAAAACCCTAGTCCCCAGTATAACGGCATTTGGAGGTGGGGCCTCTGGGGGTAAAAGGTCATGAGAGTGGAGCCCCCCAATGGAAAGATGGGGGAGAGTTTCTTTTCTCTCTCTGTTGTCACTTGGGGACGGAGGAATACAATGAGACGATGGCCAGCTGCATATCAGCAGGTAGGGCTTTCCCAGACACTTTGAACTTGGACTTGCAAGTCTCTGCAACTGCGCGAAATACTCTATTGTTTAAGATACTCTGTCTTTGGTACTTTGTCATGGGAGCCCATACAAACTAAAACAGACATCAACCTCCTATTCCTCTCTTTCTACCTCTAATCATGCCACATCCCTAGGACATCAGACCTGTCCTGGAAATCTTGCTGCCCCTTGAATTTATCAAGCATGCCTGCTCTCCACTCTGTGCCTTCCACTTCTTTGCTGGGCACATGCTCTACCTCGGAGCCATCTTCCTCTAACACTCCTTCAACACTTTTCCATTAAGAATTGAGAAACCTGGGGTTCCCATTGTGGCTCAGTGGTAATGAACCCGACTAGTATTCATGAAGATCCGGGTTCAATCCCTGTGCTCGCTCAGTGGGTTAAGGATCCAGCGTTGGGTCTGACGTTGCTGTGGCTGTGGTGTAGGCCAGCAGCTACAATTCTGATTTGACTCCTAGCTGGCAACTTCCATATGCCGCAGGTGCGGCCCTAAAAAGACAGAAAAAAAAAGAGGAATTAAGAAATCTGTCTCAAATATGTTTTACTGAAATTGCAAGCATGGCTTTTAATTCTGCATTACAATTAGCGATATTCCTTAGAGGGTAATAGATTACTACCTAGTATTAGGCATACGTAGATGGCAAATATCTTAGTTGAAATGAAATCGGTTCTCCCTGTAATGTGGTCAACTTAATCTGCTGGACATGCACCTTCTGGAATGCTTTCTACAATGTCCCCTAAATGGCATTTTCCACAGGCAGATGATGGTGACAATTCCAAATGACCTCAACTCCTCAGTTTCTCCAAATTCAATGTAAGATGAGGGAAATCAACACGGGCATCATAACTAAGGCAAACGGATAACGCCTTAAAAATATAAAGGGCTCTTCCATGACTGCCTCAAGACCTGCCTTTCCAAGAAGCATCAAGGCATGGGAGCGCCCCTCGCAAAGCCTGCACAGCAGCAGCCCAGCAAGGGGCGGAAATGGAAGGTGTCAGGGGGCAGTGCCATGAGCTCGGGGCGGGGCGGGGGGGGGTACAGCACCAAGAACAGCAACAGCAAGAAGAAGAGTTCTCTCCAGCCAGGCACCTGATAAGACGATGGTGGGGGAGCCCACCCTCATGGGCGGGGAGTTCGGGGACGAGGCTCATTACCTGGCTGGAGGACACCCAGTCTGACACGGCCAACAGCACTGAACAACGAGGACAACTCTAACAACTCCCCAGCCTTGGGCACCAGCAGCCCCTGGAACAGCAAGCCTCTATCCAGCCAAGACAGCAAATCGGAGAGCCCCAAGTCACAGGCCTCCCAGTAAAGACCTGGCCATGGCCACCCAGCACTCTGCCTGCCCGCCCCACTCCTCGCAGCCCCAATGGAGACACTCAGCACCTAAAATGGGCAGCCTCATCCACTCACTTCAAGGAGGAGCTGGACTCACTGGGGGCAGGTGCCAAGATCTGGCCTGCAGTGGCCCTGGGCTGGTGCTGGCCTCTGCAGAACCTTTTGGGAGAAGGTGGCACTCAGGTGGATGCCTGCGTGGACCCTGGGTCTCTGAGAAAGGTCGTGACCATCCCCCAAGGCATTTGCCTCCATCCTCACCCCGGATTCTGGGTTCCCCCATCCTAACTCCGCCCCCTTCAAGCCTGGGGTGTCCATACCCACAGTCCTTAGGGACTTATGGGGCTTGGCTGACTGTCCCTCCCCAAAACCCTCCCCTTAGGTGGCTGGTAGTAAAGGAATAAAGCTCTGGGCTCCTCCCTCTGCCACCTATTTCAGCACCAAGTTTTAAAAAATAATATTATTGAAAATGTTAAGTTAAAAATTACATATATATATATATATATATATATAGTTTTCATATAATAGTCTGTGATGGAAAAACCAATGGTTTTCAACTTAATAAGAAAGACACAAATATTAAAGTAATTAGATAGTTTTTATACCCATGAAATTAGCAAAGATTTTTACAATAAAATAAGCAGTGCTGACAGGGGTTGGGAAAATGAGTTCTCCCACATACCACTGCTGGGAAAGTAAGCTGACATCACTTCTCCAAAGAGCTATTTGTCAATATGTGTCAAAAGGCTCCAAAATATACATACGGTTTGAGCCAGTAACTCAGTGTCTACACATTTATGTACAAAGAGGCTCGATAAAGCATCATTTATAAGAATGAGTGTGAGGGGTGGATTCCAACATCAGAGGGTTCATTTCATGAATCAATTCATGGAATAAATTCATTCAATGGAACACTACACTGTTATTAAAAGGAATTCTAAAAGAAAATGGTATTGAGGAAAAAAATGCATATTTTGCCAAGTGGCAAATATGTTATAAAAGAGAAAGGAACTAGATTTTTAAAAAATCAGTTAATCACCTTGGAGTTCCCTTCATGGCTCAGCGGTTAACGATCCTGACTAGGACCCATGAGGTTGTGGGTTCGGTCCCTGGCCTCACTCAGTGAGTTAAGGATCTAGCATTGCCATGAGCTGTGGTGTAGGCTGCAGAGGCAGCTTGGATCCTGCGTTGCTGTGGCTGTGGTGTAGGCTGGTAGTTGCAGTTCCAATTTGACCCCTAGCCTGGGAAACTCTGTATGCTGTGGGTACAGCCCCAAAAAGACAAAAGATAAAAAATAAAATAAAAATGAAAATTGTTGAGCCACCCATGCTAGAATTGTGAAAGAATGTGCACAAAAATAAGTCCGTATAAAAGTTAGAGTCCTGCTCACCCAACAACTGGACTAGTAGCAGTCACTGGACAGGGATCCTGCTGGGGGCACTCCTTCCCGACAGAGGCTTAGTTATGGTACCTTTGGTGCTTAACCCACCCTTTCCCGTTGTTTCATTCCAGACAAACTGGTACAGCTGGGACTCAGGTGAAATGAGAAAACCATTGAAGTGAGCATCTCTAGGCATTTCTCTAACAAACACTTTGAAGGAACTCCTGTTGTGGCTCAGTGGGTTGAGGATCTGGCATTGCCATAAGCTGTGGTGTAGGTCCCAGATGTGGCTCGGATCTGGTGTTGCCATGGCTGCAGCGTAGGCCAGCAGCTGCAGCTCTGATTCGACCCCTGGCCTGGGAACTTACATACGCCTCAGGTGCGGTCGTGAAAAGAAAAATGAATAAATTTAAAAAAAACATGGTGAAGAATCTGTCGTTAACTTTCGGGATTCAAGTCATGTTAGAGACGTGAATGGGTAAAATGATGGTTTCTGGTGCTGTGATCCTATTCATTCCCAGTGGGCCTTACTGCTCTCTTATAGGGATAGTTAGAAACTTGTCTCTGACAAAATTATAGTGCAAAGTCACTACAGAACTTGCAGCAACATCAACTGAGTTGATGATTTAACCTTAACGGCTACTCAATAATTAAGGCAGAACATATTTGAAGGAAATGCTGTGAGAAATATTATACCTGGTTGTGGGTTCACTATAACTGTAATCAGGTTCTTTCCCTACACTTAGGGGGAACTGCTGGTTAAATTAAACACTGCAATGTCAACTCATTTCATAAGGCTGGTATTCACCTAGATATTAGGAAAATGATAAAAGACTTCAAATTCAAATGCAGCCTCCCCCCAATTAAATACTAACAAGGCGAATCTAGCAATGTGTGAAAAAAATACATGGTGACCAAGAGGAGTTCATCTTAGAAACGTAAAGATGGTTTAACACTAGAAAACCTAGTACTAATATGTTCTGTAACAATAAATAAGAGAAACTCTACAATGATCTTGATGGTGTCACAAAAATGTTAAAAATCCAAAATGCATCCATAATGTAAAAAAAACCAATAATTTAAGAATTAAATAGGCCTTCCCTAATGTATTACAAGGCATCCACCAAAGCCCTCAAACAACATAACATTTAATGATGAAATCTTAGAAGCATCCTCTTCAAATTCATCGTCACATCTAAGGTCCTGGCTAGCCCACTTAATTCAAGAGAAAGGCATATGGATTAGTAGGGATAATCAAAACTGTGATTAGTCTCAGATGATAGGGAATCCAGGGAAATTTGCAGACACAGTATTAGAACTCATAAGGATTCAATATGAGTGAATGATATAAGGTCAAGATATAGACTCAAAAGCAACCCCAAATACTGGAGAAAAAATGAGAAAATATGGTTTGATAAAACACATACCACTTATAACAACAACAGGATAATTCTGAAGAACAGCAGTACGAGAGAGCACTTTTCTACTGGATATCAACACCATTAAGACAGTGTGGGTTTGGCACAGGGACAGAACAAAAAGGACTATGGAACAAAATAGAGAGCCTGGGAAAAAACACAGGTTTTATGAATGACATGACAGAGGGGTTGGCACAAGTTCACGGAGAAACAACTATTCAATAAATGGTGTCAGGAAAATTGGTGCATTGTACAGAAAAAGTAAAAACAACATATCCTTTCCTTACAAGGTAAATAAAATAAATTCCTTATGGACTAAAGACCTATGTGTGAGAAGCTAAACTGTGAAACTTAAAGAACAAAACAAAACATGGTGTTATATCCTTGCCTACTGGTAGAGGGAAAGACTTTTCAAAGAAATAAAAGCCGTAAACCACAGAGAGAATATTGCTTAATTAAAACGAATAGTCTGTACTACAAAAGACATTGAAAACAAAGTAAAGAAGACAAACCAGAACCTGAGAGAAGATATTTATCGCTCACCTGCTCAAGGATTAGTAGTCAGAATAATTAAAGAACCCTTATATATTAATAAGAAAATAGAATGGACAACATTGAATATGCAAAAATGGATATTTATATAGGCAACTCATAGAGGAAGAAACCTCAGCAGCCAAGAAAAGTAAAAATGCCCAATCTCACTAGTAATTATGGAAATAAAAATGGAAACAATGACATATTATTTTATAACCATCAGACAGGCAAAGGTCAGTAAATCCAAGAACCTCAGTCACTGCCAAGGTCATGGGAAAAGGGAGTCTATTATTCATTGCTGGTGAAAGTGCAAATTTGCACAATCATTTTAGGACACCTGGTGACGTGAAAGGTGTGCATCCTGTAACCTGGCTATTTCTTTAAAATTATCCATCCCAGATAAAAATCTCATGTGTGGGCACCTGTTTCACAATGCTCACCATAGCACCACTTCTCACTGATTTGTTCTCAGTGCTTCACTCATATAATGGAATTGTCCACAGCAGTTAAAATGAATATAGTAGAACTACATCTATCAATGAGGATAAAGCTCCAAAATATAAAGGTGAATGAACACAGAAAGTTACAAAAGGATACATGCAGTAAGACCCCATTTGGGCAAAGTTTTAGAACACACTGAAGAGTAACATGTATTGTTTAGGCAAGTACCAAACATAGTACCAGCTCCAAACTCGCACGACAGTTATACTCGCCAACTTCAGCAGGTGGTTGGCTCTGAGGAAGAAAGAGGAGGAGGAGAGAAGACGGAGCTTTACATTTTACTTCTTTATTTATTTTGGTCTTTTTGTCCTTTTTAGGGCCACACCCGCGGCATATGGAGGTTCCCAGGCTAGGGGTCCAATCGGAGCTGCAGCTGCCGGCCTACATCACAGCCACAGGAACGCCAGATCTGAGCTGTGTCTGTGACCTACACCAAACCTCATAGCAACGCCAGATCCTTAACCCACTGAGTGAGACCAGGGATCGAACCTGCGTCCTCATGGATGCCAGTTGGGTTCGTTAACCGCTGAAACACAATGGGAACTCCACATTTTACTTCTTTAAAAACACAAGAGACCTGAAGCTATTATAGAACATCACTTTTCTTTTTAACACTTGACAATAACTTATATAATGCTTGCTATGTGCCAGGCACTGATTTAAACCTTTTTCCAAATAGGAACTCATTTAATCTTCTTTCTGAGGTTGCTATTCCAATTATCCCCATTTTACAGATGAGGAACACTGAGGCAAAGAAAACTAACTGGCATGATTTACCTATGCAAATCTGTTTATACCTACGGTAATGTCCACTATATTCTTATATTGTTATGCTTTCTGTACTTTTTCCATCCAAAAAACTAATCATTTTTTTAAATGTTAAAATAATACTATCTAAATAGTGTTGCTTCCCTCAGAATACCCAGACCTGATCTAGGAGCTTAAACTCAAATGTATTTATAAAAATTTGGCAGATTTCCTTGGCTGTTGTTAAAAAAGTGGGTGTAGAAATTCTATAATGCAGAACCAAAGAGTAAAGGTCCCCAAAGGAAGGAGATTTTCTATTTTTAAAAATTTTATTTATTGATTTACAGTTTCAGGTCTATGTACACCAAAGTGAGTCAGTTATAAACAGTTATGTATTTTTCGGATTCTTTTCCATTGTAGGTTATTACAAGATACTGAATATAGGTCCCTGTGCTATTTGGTATATTCCTGTTGTTTACGAAGGAGCTTTTCTTCAAGAAGAGAACAAAAGTATAAAAGTACAAAAATTATGGTCCCAGAAAAAAAATTAATTGGCCTTTTAGGGATATGAAAAGTGCAACTTTTATAGAACTGAATGAATGTTTTCAAAGCATCAGAAAGACTGGCTATAAATTTTTTTTAAAAGATTTTTATATTGTGCATAGTCTTCAACCCCACTGATTAGCAGATTTAAGCCCAGAGATTATGGACATTAGCGAGAACCCATCTGAGTTAATCTGAAATTTGTCTTCTTCTCTGCTAAATTATTAGTATTTACATAATAAGAATCAGTAATTATTATGGATGAATGAAGATATCTTTAGAAAGCTTTTCAGTACGACAGGTTAGTTTTTATGTAAGTTATACGTAGATTAAAAAAAAACTCCAATATATAGAGTTCTGAATTTTACTGCGCATGATTTCTTTTATTTTCTTTTATTACGTGAAACTCATTCTACCTGAAAAGATACAATCTGTTTGGTCCCTGAGCTGGGGGAGAAAGACATTGGGAGGTATTGTTAGGACAAACTTCTTGTCTCCTCTGCTAGGTAAACCTCAGAATCATCACCAACAATTTCCAGAGGAATCTTTCAGGGTAAATGAGAACAGGGCTCCCTGCCCCCCACCCCCAGCTCAGTCCACGGCCTGTGGACATTCCCCAGCCAGCGATCGAACCTGAGCCACAGCAGTGACAACCCCAGATGCTTAACCCACTGAACCACCAGGGAATTCCAGTGCTGCTTCTTCGTAGTTTTTATACTTTTACACCCTACATCATTCGAATGACAAAAATAAAGAAATCCCTTTGACGACAAACGTATAAGCAAATGCTGGTAGACCCGTATCTGTGGATTCCATTTTATGAGGCAGCATATTCTCAAGCGCAGGCGTTAAGAGCCGTATGGGTGGGATGCTTGGACCCCAAAGAGCCGGGCCCTTTGGCACCACCTCTCCCCCTCCTCACTCCCCTTCCTGGACTCCACACCTTGGTCTCCCGAGGCCCAGCCTCCCAGTCCCAGTCAGCCTGTGACTCATGAATCCCATCCGTTTCCTAGCACCTTCGTGCAAGATTTGGGGGAAAACCCATCTGTCTGCAAACAGCTGGCCTTTGCCCCCCTTTGCCCCCGGGGGTGCAGCCACGCATGTTCTGCGGCCCCAAAGCGGGGACAGCCTCGGTGCAAGGGTGAGCTTCTGAGCACGGACGTTCAGGAGGAACACTTATTTCTCACTCCCTGCTCTTCTGCTCCGGAAAAGGCGGCACAGCTGGAAACGTGACGAAGAGGGGGAGGCAGGCGCTGGGCAGCTGGTCCTCTCCTGGGCTGCTTTTTCTCGGCTTCTTCTTTGGTGTCTGAGGGGGAGGCTCTGATTTTTTTCTGGAGAGTGGTGAGAAAGAGGGGGTGGGCAGTTAGGGCGATTCATGTCTCACTGGCCTTCGTGTGGGGAAGCTCTTCTGAGACCTGCTCCATCACGTGAGAAACTTAAAGGAACGGATCCATCCAATGCCAGCTCTCATGGGTACAATCAGCTTCCTCCAACGTCCGTGATTCGAGTGGATAGAAAGGCAGGGCCTCTGTGTATAAGTCTCGATTTTTTTAGGGCTGCAGGTGCAGCATATGGAAGTTCCTAGGCTAGGGGTCTAATTGGAGGTGCAGCTGCCAGCCTATGTCACAGCCACAGCAATGCCAGATCCAAGCCACATCTGCAACCTACACCACAGCTCACGGCAATGCTGGTCGCTTAACCCACCGAGCAAGGCCAGGGATCGAAGCCGCACCCTCATGAATACTAGTCTGGTTCTTAATCCCCTGAGCCACAGTGGGAACTCCTATAGGTCTGGATGAAGTAAGGATTGAACTGTGTCATGGGGGAGGAGGAGGCAGAGGGGCCCCGTCCTGGGGGGGGTTACGCTTTGGAGCCCCTTCCCACTACCAACACCAGCACATGTACCCCAAGTTCAGAGTGGTGATGCAGGCTGGGCTGTGCGCAGGGAGTGTCGATGGTGCTTGTCTCTGCAGGGTGCGCATCACTCACAAGCGAAAGTGACAAGAGCTGAAGGGAGAACCAGGAGGAGGGTGGGCTGCTACAGGTGGAGGTGGAGGGGGCCCTCCTGCATCTCCTGAGCCAGGAGAGAATGAGAATTTCAAAGATACTAAAATCAAATCTGCCTTTCTAGGTTACAAAGGTATATATGAGCCAAAGAAGGAGGATAGAACAAATTCTATCTAACAGCTGGATAGCTTAATTTGCAGCTTTAAAAATATTTAAAGACACAGTATAGGTGCCTCTGTGCTCTTGCCCCAGGCAGGCTTGTGTGTGACCCAGTTGTGTGAGAAATGTTTCTTGAATATCGGCATCAATAGCCAGGAATAGAATCTTCCATCAACAGGTGATTCGATGTTGATTTTTTGGGGCAGGCCTAACAGATGTGGGCACCTGAGCGTCCCCTCCTTCTCCAGAGGTTTGCTTACATTTTTGGTTTAATCTTGGTAGGAGAGCCCAGTCTTGTTGAGCTGCGTTTTAGCGTCTCGGTATTTCACACACGGGCGAACTGCTTCTGCGACTATTTAAAAGCGTCACGTTTTTTACCACGGTTATTATGCATGTGCTCATTATTCTGTTATTTGTTCATTATTGGATTCCCCTGGGCTTGCTTTCTCTTATTTTCTTATTTTTTTTTTTTTATTTTACTTTTTTTCTTTGAGCATTCGATAGGTTTTCCCAGTCTGGTTAGAAAAGGCCTCTCTGTCACAACAGGCCACCGCTACCCCGTGGACACTCCCAGGCAAAGCCAGCCAGACTCCAGGCTGCGGTGGGCGGGGCCCGAGCACCAGGCGGGCGAGTCCCGCCCCAGGCTTGGCCCCGCCCCTTCCCCCTCCCCGTGTCTTCTCCGCTGCCCCCGTCCTCCCCGCGGCCCCCGCCCGTGTCCTCCCGCCCTTGCCAGAGGGTGTGGCTCTCTGGCAGCCTCTTCTGCCTCTCTGGTTTCTGGCCCTCTCCACACCCTGCCCCTCTGGGAAATTCTGGAACGTCCTTCTCTGAGCCCTGGCCCAAAGAATAAAGGGGTTCCCACGTGACACTGCAGTGGCACGTGCCCCAGTCTCTGAGGCCCAGACGGGCACTCGGGGTCACAGTTGTGTGTGCAAGGGTCGGTGAGCTGGTGAGAAGGGAGAACGGGGTTGAGATGGAGCTGTCCGTCAGGTGTGCCAACCTAGGTCACTGGGTGGCACTTGTCGTGGTCAGAAGGCATTTGTACAGAGCTTTTGTAAGGCCTATCTAGTCGATGTGAGATGTACACCTGTAAGCTGGTTCTCGCTTTACGAGCAAGCGCAAGAGGATGGCGTTGCTGCCCGCTGAATGCCAGGGGCAGCAGCGTAACCAGATCCGGCCACAGTCTCCGCCTCCATGTCTCAGGCACTAAGGAAGGGCTGTTGCGGGCACGAGTTCCTGTGACGTGAATCTCCAGGGCTGGGCTTGACAGTCCCAGCTTTCCCATCGGTCCTCAAAAGGCCCAGGAGACCTTCCTGCGCCTTCACCTTCTGTTTTCCTCTGGTGCTCTCCGAAGGGGCATGTAAGACACATTACACATGGCTGCTTCCGCCTCCTCCCCACTTCCCTTTGAAGTTCCACCGCTGCCTTTTGAAAGCGCTTCTGTTCTCCACTCCACCATCCCAATAAAGAACAGATGCCCAGGAGTGGCAAGAGCAGCTCTGGCAGTGGTGGGTGGGGAGGGACCGCGATGACAAAGGGGCCCTGCTCAGTGTCCCCAGGTCTCCCCATCACTGCTGACAAAATACGACCGCTGTTTCCAGCTCCACCATCAATAACCTTGCTCCCTGCTTTCAGAGGTGAGCATCTCCCCACTACACCCCAAAATCAAGCTGGCAATCGTCGGCCTTCTCACTGAAAGCAATACACACATAATACCTCTACTTGATTTTATAGCTAATGAATTTATCAAGCTAAGATTTCTTGGGCTGCCCCATCACAACATGCATTGAACAGCCCTCTACCCTGAGCTGGAGGTAACCTGAAGAAACAAGACTCAATCCTAATTAACAGTGCATCCAGGCATCTGTGCATTCTCTCAGCTTTATCTTCCATACTAGCAATTCATCTGATACATAAACATTATGCTTTAAAACAAGAAGGGAGAATCAGAGACTATGTCCCCTTCCCACAGGACAAATACTTCAACCTACACAGTGTGCTTCTGTAAGTTAAAACAACTAAGAGCAAAAGCAGATTGAATTGTTATTTTGACCCTAAAATGAAAACTTTAGGAAGAGAGAGGCATTGATGAAACTCAGGGCTGTTTCAGATTTAGAGTTGAAGCACTGCATTCACTTAAACAAAAGTCGTACTTGTTGGGCTCAAGGTCCCTTCAAGGAAACTTAACTCAAAGTCTCTGGCCAAGACAAGAATTACCACATCCTTATCATCACCTGCCCATCTCACCGTAATGGCCCCCTCCCCCATCTCACTGTAATGTCCCTTGAGCAACAAAGCCTACTCCTTCCTACTCCCTCTTAGGAAAGTATGTGGCCCACTCCTCACCCCACTCCTTAGAGGCCTTATATGACCCCGGCCAGCCCGCAAGTGTATCCTAAGACCCCTCTTTGCCCAACCAATCAGTAGGTCAGCAGGTGTATTGAGACCTGTCTTCTCCCTGAGTTATAAAAGCAGACTGCACACACTCACACTCAGGGTCAGCTCTCCCTGATTGTCTGGAAGTCGTCCCGATGTGCCAGCAGCATCTCTTATCTCAGTAAACTCTACTTTCTCTTCACCTCGCCATGCCAGAAAATTCTTTTTTATGACTCACATGCGCAGACCATGATAGTACCATGAAAGACAGACTTCATTGCTTCTAGAAATATTTCTCGAATACCTGTGTTTGCCTTCTAAAGGCTGGGGATACAACGGTAAGCTCAAGGACCTGAGTTTCTACTGATGTACAATAGACAGTAGGCTCATGGACAAGAGGGAGAGTGTGCCAAATGACAGGGAGTAAAATAACACAGGGTGTGGAGCAGAGAGCAGTGGGGTGGGAGTGGGTGGATGGCTATTTTATTCATAGCAGTTGGATGTCCTGCTGATAAGAGAGTTGAAAGAAGGGTGGGAGTGAAGCTTGCAGATATCTGGGCGGGAGAACAATCCAGAGGAAGGAGCGAGTTTTCTTGGGGCAGGAGGGTGCCTAGTGCAAGCCAGGAACAGCAAAGGACTAGTGTGTTTGGAGGACAGTGAGAGGGGTGGTGAATGGACGAGATGAGATCAGAAAGGAAGCAGGTGGTCAGATGGTATAGACCCTTCACCCCTGATGAGCTGGGAAACAACACAGGGTTTTGAACAGAAGTGCGACAGGATGCGATTTGGTTACCAGAGCTGCTCTGTTAAGAACTGACGAAAGGGGACAACATCTAACATTAGGAGACCATGGGAACCTAAGGCGTAATCCAGGTGGTCTGGACCTGGGCAGAGTATTAGAGGTGGTAAAAAGTGTTCAGATTTCTGGATCCAGTTTAAAAGGAGAGTGAATAGGATTTTCCAACAGTTTGGATATGAAATGAGATCAGAAAAAGAAGCTAAGGAGAAGGGCAGGGTTTTGGTGTGAGCCACTAGCAGGAGATGGTTGCAATGTACTGATGTTGGAAGAAGTAGATTTTGTTGGGGGAATTAGAAGTTCATTTTCAAGTAGGTGATGTGAAATATGTGTCTGGGGACATCAGGGGGAAAAGTCCAGGCTAGAGGAGACCTCAAAGACCATCGTGGTTATGCAATGAACGTTTGTGTCTCCCCTTGCCCCCAAAATTGTATATCGAAGTCCCAACCCCCAATGTGACAGTATTTGGTGGTGGGGCCTTTGGGAGGTGATTGGGTTTGGATGAGGGCACGAGGGTGGGGCTCTCAGGTTAGGATTAGTGCCCTTATCAAAAGAGATACCAGAGAGCTTGCTCTCGTGCTCTCTCCATGCACAGGCATCCAGGAAAGGCCATGTGACGACACAGTGAGAGAGCAGCCATCTGCAAGTCAAGGAGAGAGCCCTCACAAGAACCTGAGCATGCTGGCCCTTGATCTTGGATTTCCAAGCCTCCAGAACCAGGAAGAAATACACTTCTATTGTGTAAGCCACTGGGTCTATGGAATTTTGTCATGGCAGCCCGAGTGGACTAAGATAATCACATAGGCGACATCTGGCAGCAGGAGACTCGATCAGATGGCTTAAGGCACTAGCAGAGTTGAGAACAGAAGTGGTCTGGGAGCTGAGGCCAGGGTTTGAGGGTGAGAAATGGAAAAGGAATCAACAAAGACCTAAGAGGAGCAGCCAGGGCGGTGGGAAGATGGCTGGGAGTGAGAGGCAGCCAGGACACCAGGAAAAGTTCCTAAGGACCGGAGGTCCTGGCATGGCAAGTGCTGACCAGTCAGGTAAAAAGAGGGCTGACTAACATGAGGTGGGCAGTCACTGGTGACCTTGACCTTAGCTGTTTGAATGGGAGTGGTGGGAACTGCAGTTCTGAATGGATGAGTTCAAGACAAACCACAGAGAGGAACTGGAGACTGTGCCTACAGATAACTTTCTGGCCATTGTGCCACTGAGCTGGAAGGGGATTTTTTTTTTTTGTTTCTTTTCAAATATGGAGAAGAGCTTAGGCTCAAGCACTGGGTAATTCAGTCTCAAAACAGTCTTACAGGATTGAAGAAGACTGGCAAGCAAGTCAGATGACATTGCTCAAATGCCATCAGTAATAAGAGAAATATCTGGGGAAGATTCAGATTTCTTTTTCTTTCTTTTTTGACTAAACACTTTTGTGGTCTTGTTATAATTTTAATGGAAAATTATAACAAACATAACAATGGCAACAGATCTTTCTTTTAGAATTCTTCAGACACAAAGTTTGCTTACAGTGCTATCTGGCAAGCCATCGAGGCCTTTTTACCATACAGATATTATGCCTCTACCCTCAGCAATGACTTCTCTTGTTTATAAGGCATGTTCTGTGCATTAGCTGGATGTTACCTCCATGATATTTTGGTGGTAGCTTGGCCAGGAGCAAAAGCATCAGTTTCCGTTAGCAACTTCCTACTATAGTATCTAGTATCCAAACTCTAAAGAGAAACTAAAAATATTCAGTGTTCACAGCTAGACTCAAGGAAACATGCTAGAGTCTGTTTAGATGTGAGACACGATGCAAATGGAAAAATAATCATGTTGGAGTTTTAATTTTCCATTCTTTTCTTTCTCTCTGTTCAAAGAGACTAGCCTAAGATTACTGAGTGATGCTTGCACATATAATGGAAAAGGTTGTTCCAATTTAAGAAAATCGTGTGTGTGTATGTATATATATAATCTGCATATACACAATTTCTCATAAGAAACACCAGGGAGTAATTATTAATATTATGAAAGAATTCACCAAGCATACCTTTTAAATAGTAGTTAGTATACAAATGGACTTATTATAATCACAATTATAAATTATTTGACCAAGAGTCTTGGGAATACAAGTGAAATAAAGGGGATATAAACCAACTAATCAATTTAAACCTAAAAGGTGAAGATTCAGCAACAATTCAAAACCAAAAAAATGGTCTTAAAAATCTCAAAAATAGTATGCTTTCCTTGCCTTGGAAAATACTTGACATTTGTTCTAGTCTCTCTCCTTGAGAGTTAGGCTGACGTCTCTATCCCCTGCATTAAGTAGGTACTCAGTAGCACATGGCAGGAAGTTTACAAAATGTGTCCATTTAAATGGAAAAATAATGATCAGTTTGCTTTCTTAGGAACAGATTTATTAATTACAGTGTGGCTTATCTGACTATATTCGGTGGAATTTCCGCCTTAACTTGACCTGACACATACATCTTGCTAGTATCTTTCCCGACTTCAGTTCTATTGATATTTTTTCCAATGGGGTGCTTCTCTCAAGTAGTAAAATTTTTAAAAACATCTTAATAGTGAGTCTTGTATGTGATGGAAGGCATTCAGAACGCCTCATTCACGAGAGAAAAAGAAAATGTGCTCAAAGGACTTCGAAAAACAGAGATTTTCTGTACTTTGGGGCTAAAAAGTTACAATTGCCAATAAAGAAAGGAAGGAAGAGAAATGTGGCTTTTATGCTGAGAAACAAAATTCAGGGTTATCCAGTTTCTAATTCCTGTGCCAAAACTGCTGTGCTAAAGGACTTTGGTCAAATCATTTTATTCTCTAACTTGCGTGTCTAAAAGTTCTATAAACCTGCAATTCCTCAAATTACTTCTGGCTATTTGATTTTCACTTAATTTAAGGGAGGGAACTTGACACCTTGAAAATTTAAAATCAAAATTAATGAAGAGAACACCTTGAAAATTTAAAATCAAAGTTCCATTTTCAACATGAAGGAATATGTAAATAAAGAGTAAATCAGGTATTGCTACTGATAAGGACCAAAAAAAATCTGCCCAATGGGGCTCCAGTCAAACTTTGCCATTAAAATGTTGTGTGCTCTTGAAAGTTACCTAATATTTTCTTTCAAGGCAGCTTTATGGAGGGAAAATAACATACGATTATATATGTATATATATAATGTATAACTTGGTAAGTTTTGACATATGCACATATCCATGAAACCATCATCCCAATGAAGAAATGAATATCTGATTGCTCCCAAATGTCCCCTCGGTGATCCTCATCATCCCCAAGTAACCACCAATCTGCTGTCACTGCGGAAACGTTTTTGGGATTAGACCCATTGTTCACAGATGCATGTGCAAGAAAAGAAACGCGCCCCCCTGTTGATTCCTACTTCGTGTATGCAAAAGTGCTTTCCCAATATAAACTGCATCCTCAACTCCAGTTCATTAATTTATTCAGCACGTATTTACTGAGCATCTAACTATGTGGCGGCACCGTATGAGCAGTTTGTAAAATAGCAGCAAACAAAGCAAGACATCTGCTCTCCTGGATTTTTTACGCAAGTTGGAGCGAGGCAGGGATAGACTAGTGCCTGAGCATATACTATGTCAGGTGCTAATTACAGGTAGTCCCCAAATTAAAATGGATCGACTTATCATAATATTTTCACTTTATGATGGTGCGAAAGTAATATGTAGTCAGTAGAAACTATATTTCAAATTTTGAAATTTGACCTTTTCCTGGGTTAGCGGTATGTGGCAGATACTCTCTCCTGATGCTGGGCAGTGGCAGTGGCAGTGGCTGTAGCTCCAGGTCAACCTCGTGGTCAACAGAGTGGACAACCAGACACAACCACAGTGGACCCAGACAACCATTCTGCTTTTTCACTTCAGTACAGTGTTCAAGACATGCCAGGAGATATAAAATAGACTTTGTATAAGATGATTTTGTCCACCTGCAGGCTAATATAAGTGTTCTGTAGGCTGGGCTAAGCTGCAGTGTTCAGTAGATTAGGGGTATTAAATGCATTTTCAATTGAACTATATTTTCAACTTAAAATGTATTTCCTGGGACATAACCCAAATAAGCCGAGGAAGATAGCAATAAGTGAGGCTGTTAAAGAAACTACCAAGATGTCAGTAGCTGGAGCAGAGGCACGAGGGCAGGGTGGCAAAAGATGAGTCCAGATGGCGGATAAACTTGAACTCGTCCAGAAGATGATGGCGCATGAATAGATGATGGGCCGTGAAGCACATAGGTCAGAAGAGTGATGTGATATCACTTAGGGGTTGGGATGAACACTCAGGCTGCCCTGTGGAGATTGTGGTGGCAGGAGGGAAAGCAGGGGAACCAGTTAAGAGGCTATTGCAACAGTCCTAGCAAGAGGTGGTGGCAGGCTAGCAGCAGAGGAGGTAAAAAGTAGTCAGGTTCTGGATGCATTTTGAAGGTGGGCTGATAGCTCACAACTTACTTGCCCGCAGTGATTTTATGCGATGCTTAATAATGACAATATTCCCAACTATGTAATATTTTCTACAGTTCAGGCACTATACTGAGCAACCTGCATAACTGAATTTATTCCTTGCAACAACGCTATGAAGTAGGTTCTGCTTTTACACTTATTTACAGATGAGGAAATTGAGGCAAAGAGTAGTTAGGTGACTGGACCAACATCCCATAGTGGTTGATGATAGAGCTGAGCTGTGATCAGAGTCTGTGCTTTAACCACATGCTCCCTGGCTTCTCAAAATTAATGTTTAAGAGAATTAGCATCTATTTTGATCCAGGTGAACCTTATCCAATCAAAAAATTGAGAAAAAGGTTTTAATGGCGATTCATTGAAAACTCAGAGTCGCACAAAAACATTTCAGAAATAACCTCTTTAGGGAGTTCCCATCATGGCGCAGTGGAAACGAATCCGACTAGGAACCATGAGGTTGCGGGGTCGATCCCTGCCCTCTCTCAGTGGGTTAAGGATCCGGTGTTGCCGTGAGCTATGGTGTAGGTCGCAGACGTGGCTCGGATCTGTCATTGCTATGGCTGTGGCGTAGGCCGGCAGCTGTAGCTCTGATTGGACCCCTAGCCTGGGAACCTCCATATGCCGCAGGGGCGGTCCTAAAAAGAAAAAAAGAATAACCTTTTTATCTTTAAGATAATCCAATTCTCAGTGGAGCCACTCTTCATGGGTTCCTTTGAATAAGGCAGAGCTACCTGGCCACGCTTCCTGACCGTGATGGTGAGTTTTGCTGAAGACTCCACTGGAGGTGACCCTTTGGAAAAGCACCGACTCCGAGACGGGGCTAAGCACAAAGAACCAGAGCACCATGGCATGGCTGCTTGCCTTTTGCAGAGTCCTTTCTTACTGGCACTTCCCTTTTGTTTTTGCCTTGTTGAAAGAGTAGGTAACTATTTTCACTTTATAAAGGACACTGCATAAACCAATGGTCCCCCCCTTTTTTTTTTAACATCACTAAGAATTTCTGGGAGACATCCTGCTTTTCATAACCATTTCTCTAGTACTAATCTTTTTCTCAGGAAAATAAACGGGTCGAGATGGGATGAATGAGGAAATGGAAGCCTAAGAACGACGCACAATTTGCCCAAGGTCTCTGAGTCGTTCCGTGACAGAGCTGGGATCAGAATGTTCCTGATATTTTTATAGATAGTGGTGAGCTCAGCCCATGACAGGTGTTTCTGTTGTTTCATCAGATAAAACTGTCCTGGAAGAGCTGGGCACACATTCTGAAGTCTGCACACACATAGGTGGGCGATCATACGTGTTTGCAGAGTTTGGTTTCATTTTGCTTAATGCTCTGTTTGGGTTTATTTCAACACTTCCTGCCAACACAGAAACCTGTACACATTAAGAAAAGTTGGATGGTTCAATAATACACCTGATTATAATTCTAATTTCAGGAAACAACACATTTCAAATCTTTTCCCAGTACATTCACTAGAGTCATCCTAAGTACAACAGATGAGGCATAAAATCTTTTATGAGCCAGTAAATAGAAGCTTCTGCCAAACGATGTTTCAAGTAAGACAAAAGTACTCGTTCTTTTCAATCCTATAAAATGGAGAGCTTTAGTCATTTATTCCAGACTAAAAGGAGAAAAAGCCAGCAAGATCAGAGATGACTCTTCTGGTTTCTTTTATTCATACCTGTCAACAAACAGGAGAAACTAAGCCCTAATACCTCTTTCCAAGGGACCCATCACTAGTGTGTGTGTGTGTGTGTGTGTGTGTGTGTGTGTGTGTTCTCTCCACATGCTCTGTGGATATGTGTGTGTGAAAATGTATCTCAGTATACTTGGGCTTCAAGATCATCTTAACATCAGGAGAAACAGAAACAAAATTTACAAATGGGAAATTAACCAAACGTTACAGAGACCTGTGGTTTTCTTTGATCTTCAAAATATTGCCTCCTTGGAGTTCCCTGGTGGCTCAGTGGGAAATTACCAAAACAAAATTACCATTGTCATGCTGTGGTTTGGTTACAGCTGTGGCACAGGTTCTATCCCTGGCCTAGGAACTTTCATGTGCCATGGGCATGGCCAAAAAAATATGTACACACATATCACCTCCTTTTTCTCATTGACACAGGTTAAGATAAAAAAAATGTATTTCTATGCTCATGTCTTTACTGAGAAAACACTAAACTCCAATGTTAATTGATGCTCTTTATTTTTCTAAGTAACATAACTAGTTGAAAGAGGGGCTCCTGTGACAACCAGCTTCACAATGACTGTTTAGCACTGACAAAGGAAAAGGGAAGATATGAAAGCTTTCTATTTTGCAGTAAGTTTTTGCCCACAGTTTGGGCAATGGAATGAAATTGAAAGAGTGGATATGAAAGCTTTTGTTTTGCCTAGAGTTTAGAAATGATTCCTATTTCATCCATAAAAGGTAAAAATATTTCATCTTCAAAACACTGCAGGGAATCTCTTTAGAAAATTAACTTATTTCAATATTCATTATGCCCGGGAGGGCAGAGTAGAGTTATAAGAGCATATGCTAAGGCATCCGAGAGCCCTGGGTTCAAATCCCGGCTCTGCCACTTCCTGTGACCTTTCATATGTCACTCACCCCTGTTTAAACTCTGTTTCATCATCAATAAAAGGGGATAAAACCACCTTCTTGCAGGATTATAATAGGAGTTAGTGATGTCAGTAGGTTTCCAGACTCACAGCAAATACTCAGCAAATGATTTCAGTATGAATTAAAATCGCTTTGTTGGTTTAGATGCCACTCTACTTTGTCATCACAAAGACGTTTCAAACATATGGTTTTCTGCCCTCCTAGATAGTAGTAATTTTATTTTATTTTTTGTTATTTTTGTTGCTTTTTTTAGGGCCGTACCCGCGGCATATGTAAGTCCCCAGGACAGGGATCGAATTGGAGCTGCAGCTGCAGGCCTATGCCACAGCCACGGCAACAACGGATCCAAGCTGCATCTGCAACCAATGCCACAGTTTGCAGGAACTCTGGATCCTTAATCACTGAACGAGGGCAGGAATTGAACCCACATCCTCACAGATGCTTCGTTGGGTTCTTAACACTCTGAGTCACAACGGGAACTCCAAATTTTAGAATGTTTTTACTCTGACCACCCTCTCTGATCTTAGACTGTTTCTCTCTGGTATTTTTATTTTATTTTGCTTTTCATTCCCTTAAAGAATGCATTAGGATTGACGCTTATTTACAGTTTTGTGGACAACGAAAGTTCCAATTTATTTTTCTCATCATCAATCTTCCTCCTAGGTTTATTATACTTCTTAGTAAATTTTTTTCACTTTTTATTTTGAAATAATTATAGGTTCACAGAAAGCTGCAAAGAAATGTTCACAGGGTGGTCCCAGGCACCCTTCACCCTGCTTCCACCAATGCTGACATCTTGTATAACTATGTACAATTACAAAGCCAGGCCACTGACATTGGAGTCATCCACAGAGCTTACTCAGATTTGTATGGCGTGCGCGTGCGTGCGTGCATGCGTGTGTGTGTGTGTGTGTGTGTAATTCCATGAAATTCAACTCTGTATAACTACTACTCCAATCATAATATGTAATTGTATCTTTGTAACAAGTCTCCCTCATGCTTTCCCTTTGTAGACACCCCTCTTATCCCTGGAAACTACCAATTTGTTCCCCATTTCTTTTTTTTTTAATTTTTAAATTATAGTTGATTTACAATGTTCATCAATTTCTGCTGTACAGCAAAGTAACCAATTATACATATATACGTACACATTCTCGTAAGAATCTGTATACATATATATATACACAGCAGGACCTCATTGCTTATCCATTCTAAATGGAATAGTTTGAATCTACTAACCCCAAACTCCCCGTCCATCCCACTCCCTTCCCCCTCGACAATCACCAGTCTGTTCTCCACGTCTGTGAGTCAATTTCTGTTCTGTAGATAGGTTCATTTGTGCCATATTTTTTTTCTTTTTTATGGCCACACCTGCAGCATATTGAAGTTCCCAGGCTAGGGGTCGAACTGGAGCTACAGCTGCTGGCCTACGCTACAGCCACAGCAACACCAGATCTGAGCCACATCTGTGACTTATGCCACAGCTCACAGCAACACTGGATCCTTAACCCACTGAGCAAGGCCAGGGATTGAACCTGCATCCTCAGGTACACTATATCGAGTTCTTAACACACTGAGCCACCATGGGAATTCCATTTGTGCTACATTTTAGATTCCACATATAAGTGATATCATATGGTATTTGTCCTTCTTTTCCTGACTTCCTTTAGTATGAGAATATTTAGTTGCATCTATGTTGCTGCAAATGCCATTATTTCATTCTTTTTTATGGCTGAGTAGTATTCCATTGTGTATATGCACCACATCTTAATCCATTCATCTGTCGATGGACATTTAGGTTGCTTCCATGTCTTGGCTATTGTGAATAGTGCTGCTATGAAAATACAAGTGCTTTTTTAGGACCGAATCTGTGGCATATGGATACTACTCAGGTTTGTTTCTGCTGAGCCACAATGGCAACTCCCAAATGTATCTTTTTGAATGGTAGTTTTGTCTGGCTATATGCCCGGGAGTAGGATTGCTAGATTATAGTTCTATATTTGGTTTTGAAAGAATCTCCATACTGTTTTCCACTGTCTGCCCCCCCCCTTTTAATGGCTGCACTCGAGGCATATGGAAGTTCCCAGGTTAGGGACTGAATCCTAGGCCCAGCTGTGACCTACACCACAGCTGTGTCAACAATGGATCGTTAACTCACTGTGCCAGGCTGGGGATTGAACCTGCACCCCCACAGCACCCTAAGCCACTGCCCCTGGATTCTTTAGCTGCTGCGCCACAGGGAGAACTCTCTCATTTCTATAACTGTATTTTGATAATGTTTAATATAAATGGAGTAGTACCTTCAGAGGTTAATGCTCCCCCTTCACCCTGAACTCGGCTTAATCGCCTCCATGTGCACCCACATTGCTGTGTGTATCGAGTTTGTGCCTTTGTATTGCATCAGTGTTCCACGGTCGGGCTGCACCTCATTTTACTTAACTATTTGCCCACTGAATGACATTCGCACACTTTCCAGCTTTGGGTATTACAAAGCTGCTGTGAACACTCATGTACAAGTTTCTGGGTGAATATAAGTTCTCATTTTCCTGAGATAAATGCCAGCAAGTCTAATGGTAAAGTCATACTGTAAGTCCATTTTTTAATTTTAGAAGAAACTGTAAAACTATTTTCCAGAGTGACTGTACCATTTCATACTCCCAGCAGCACTGTATGAGTGACCTGGTTTATCTGCGTCCTTGCTGGCATTTGGTGTTATAATTGTGTTAAGTTTCTACCACGTTGGCATACGTGTAGTAAGACCTCTGCGCTACACTGAAATCTGTGCTTCCCCTGAAGCTAGTGATGAACAGGTTTCCATGCCTCTACTTCCTACCTGCACATCCTTTTCAGTTGAAATGTCTCTTCCCTTATTTTGTCCAAGTTCTTTTTTTTTTTTTTTCCTTGCCTTTTTAGGGCTGCACCTACGGCATATGGAGGTTCCCGGGCTAAGGGTCGAATCAGAGCTATTGCTGCCGGCCTACACCGCAGCCACAGCAACGCCAGATCCGAGCCGTGTCTGTGACCCACACCACAGCTCACGGCAACGCCGGGTCCTTAACCCACCAAGCAAGACCAGGGATCAAACCCGCAACCTTATGGTTCCTAGTCGGATTCATGTCCTCTGAGCCATGATGAGAACTCCTTCTCCATGTTCTAATTGGACTGCTTACTTTTTCACTGCTGAGTTTGAACGTTCTTTATATATTTTATTTTTAAAAATCAATTATTTTGGCCACCTCGTGACATGTGGAAATTCCCGGGCCAGGGGTTGAACCTGTGCCACAGCTATAACCCAAGCCACAGCAGTGACAACACCAGATCCCTAACTCCCTAAGCCACCAGGGAACTCGCTTTATGTATTTTAAATATTAGTCTTTTGTCAGTTATATGACTACAAATATTTTTCTCCCAGACTGTAGAATATCTTTTTGTCATCTTAACAGGTCCATTTTTGGGACCCTTTTTGGGGTGAGGTCCATTTTACCAATTTTTCTTCCTTCCTTCCTTCATTCCTTCCCTTCCTCCTTTCTTCTTTTCTTCCTTCCTTCCTTTCTTTCTTCCACACCCTTCCTTCCTTTCTCCCTTCCTCCCTCCCTTCCTTCCTTCCTCCCCCCCTCCTTCCTTCCTTCCCTCCCTCCGTGCCACACTCATGCCTGTAGGAGTTTCTGGGCAAGGGATCAAATTCATGCCACAGCACTGACCTGAGCCGCTGCAGTGATTGACAATGCCAGATCCCTAACCTGCTGAGCCACAAGGGAACGTCACCAATTTTTCTTTTTATGGACTGTGCTTTTGCTGTCATGTCTAAGAACTCTTCACGAAGCTCAAAGTCCTGAATAATATCTCCTATTTTTTCCTAAATGTTTTTATGCTTAAGTGCATGATCCAGTGTGAGTTAATTTTGGTACAATGGTGAGGATTAGGTTAAAGTTCTCTTTTCTGCCTGTGGATATCCAATTGCTTTGATGACTTGTTGAAAAAGCTGTCTTTCTTCCAGCGAACTGCTTTTACAATTTTGTCAAATATCATTTCACCATAATTTTATGGGTGTATTTCTGGGTTCTGTACTCTGTTTCATTGATCTATGTGTTTCCCTCTGGCAAGACCATAGAGTCTTGATTTCTGTAGCTCCAAGGTAAAGGCTCAGAATCAGGGAATTCTCCCATTCTGTTCTTTGTCAAAATTGCTTTAGCCATTCTAGCTCCCTTGCCTTTTTATATAATTTTAGAATAAGCTTGTTTATATTTCCAAAAAAAATCTTGCTATGACTTTAATAGGAATTATTTTAAACCTAGAGATCAATTTGGGGAAAACTGACATCATTACTTTGCTGAGGCTTCCAATCTAGGCAAACAAGTTCTCTTCACTTACCAGGTCTTTGATTACTTTCATCAGCATACTGTAATTTTCAGCATACACATCCTACACATGTTTTTTGCTAGATTTATACCTAAATATTTAATTTTCTTTGGAGCAACTGTAAATGGCATTGTACCTTTTCTTTTGGCTTTCACGTGTTTGCTGTTAGTATACGGAAATGCAACTGAGTCTGTGCATTAATCTTGGATCCTGTGACCTTGCTAAACTCACTTAGTACATCTATGAGAGGGTTTTTTTTTTTTGGTACATTCTTTGGGATTTTCTATTGTAGATAATGTCACTTGGAAACAGAGACAGTTTTATTTCTTCCTTTCCAAATAGCATGCTTGTTATTTCTTTTTCTTGTCTATTGCACTGGCTAGAACTTCCATGCTGAATAAGAGTGGTGAGGTTGTACATTCCTGGCCTGTTCCCAGTTTTAGAGGGAAAGCCCAGTCTCTCTCCATTTTTTTGTTGTCCTTTTTTTCCCGTCTTTTTAGGGCTGCACCCACGGCATATGGAGGTTCCCAGGAGAGGGGTCTAATTGGAGCTGCAGCCACCGGCCTACGCCAGAGCCACAGCAACACCAGATCCTAGCCTTGTCTGCTACCTACACCACAGCTCACAGCAATGCTGGATCTTTAATTCACTGAGCAACGCTAGGGATCGAACCCACAACCTCATGGTTCCTACCTGGATTCGTTTCCCCTGTGCCACAAGGGGAACTCTCAGTCTCTCTCCATTAAATATGATGTTAGCAGGATTGTTTTTTGGTTTTGTTTTTTTGGTAGATGAGAAAGTTCCCCTCCATTCCTAGTTTGCTAGAATTTTTCCTATCGTAGCTCGGTGGAAACGAATCGGACTAGTATCCATGAGGTCGCAGGTTCCTTCCCTGGCCTCGCTCAGTGGGTTAAGGATCCAGCAACGCTGTCAGCTGTGGTGGAGGTCACAGACGCAGCTTGGGTCTGATGTTGCTGTGGCTGTGATGTGGGCTGGTGGCTACAACTCCGATTCGGCCCCTAGCCTGGGAACCTCCATATGCAGCAGGTGTGGCCCTAAAAAAAAAAGACAAAAAACTAAAATAAATAAAATCATGTATGGGTATTGGTTTTTTCCAAATACTTTTTATATGTCAGTTGACATAATGATATGATTTTTTCTTCTTCAGCTTGTTGATATGATAATCACACCGACTGTATTTCAAATATTGAACAGTCTTGCATACCTTGAATAAATCTCACTCAATGGTGATGTATTTTTTTTTTTAATGTATAGTTGGGTTTGATCTGCTAATATTTTCTTGAGGATTTTTGTGACATACATATTACTAGTTCTTTCAGTCAGAGTCTGAGAATGTTAAATACTCTTAATCTGTTTACCTGAAAATGTCTTCTATTTGCACTCCTTCTTTGTTTTCTATTGGGGTACGGCTGATTTACAGTGTTATATTAGCATCATGTTTACTCACAGCAGCGTGGATCAGTCATACATACAGTGATTCTTTAGCCCCCATAGGCTACATTGAGTAAACCTCCCTGTGCTAAACAGTAGGTCCTTGTCAGTTATCTGTTACAGATAACTCTCACTCTTAAGTGACAGTTTTGCTGGTTAAAGAGACCTCTGTTAAAAGTGATATTTTCCCTAGGATTTTGAAGATATTATTCCTTTGTTTTCTGGCTTCTTCTCACTTTCTCTTTTAGATACAATGCAGCGGTTTAGCATGCAGGGTCTGGAGACAGACTGCCAGGGTTCAGACCATATAGTGTGTTAGATTTCGAATATTTGGCAGAGTAAGTGGCTTTGTAAATGTTAGCCATCATGGTGATTTCTTATATGAGTACCTCCTTCACTAGAGCCCCTGGAGGGCAGGGATCTCGAATTTCAAAATACCTATAGAATCTAAATTCTTCTCACTGCTTCTACTGCTAACACTCTCATCTCCCTACATCCCGGCAAGACTCCTAACTGGTCAACTTCTGCCCAAACCCCCTCTAGTCTATCCCAAACCGAGCAGCCAGAACACAATCTTTAAATCAGAAGCAATGCCACCGCTCATGACTCTGCAATACAGCTGTTGCCATCGCCATGAGGACAGTGTAGCCCACGCCCTTGCTGCTGTCAAAGCCCTACATGATCCAGCTCCCACGGCTTCTGCAGCCTTTCCCTGCTCTTCCACGACTGCGCGACTCCAGTCACAGCGGTCTCCTTAGTGTTCCCTGAATGCTCCAGGTGTGCCCCGGCTCAAGGTTTTCGCACTGGCTGATCCCTCTGCCTGGGAGTCTCCTCCCTCAGTTATCTGCGTGGCTCACACCTTCACGTGCTCGGGGCCATGGCTCAAACGCCACTTTCTCGGGGACGCTCTCCTTCTCCATCTTTTTCAAAGTGACAACTCTCGCACCTTCATTTTTTCAGCACTCCCTGTATCCTTGACCCTATTTAATTCTTCTCCATGCCATTTAGAGCATCGATTCTATATTTGCTTTATTTAAGCTCTGCTCCTCCCAAAAGAACAGAAGCTCCAGAAGATCAGAGGGTTGTGACTTCTCTGTGATTGCGCTCAAGGCTACCTTAGTAGGAACGCAATAAGTATTGGTGAAAAGAATGATTTTTCCTTCTTCCTATCTAATGTAGTACCATGTGTATTGTAGGTATTTAATACATATTTTGTGAACATGTTACACTGAATTCTTTTACCCTTAAAAAGGTTCCCGTATGACTTGACGCTCCTCATGAAGGCAAGTGAAAGCGTAAGAAAGAACGCTGCCCCAGAATCAGGCAAAACCAAGGGAACTCCCTCCTCCACGAAAATCCCTCGTGGGATGCTGCAGTGGCCTTGTCCAGCTGCCTCTGCCTTGTCAGCACCACAAGCAACACCAGTACCTGGGTGTTAACTGATCACAGTTGGGGCAGAGAGTTCCCCCGGGGCAGACAAGGACAAGACTCTGGTGGGAGAAATCCCTGAACTGAGCGACTGGGACTAGTACAGAGATGCATGAAGTCCTATAAAAAGGCCAGCCGCCTTTCCCATGGTTGACTCTACCTACATTTCCAAGAGTGTCAAGCTGGGTGATGAGATGGCAGATAAAGGTGGTTCACCGAGCAAAAGGTGGTTCAGAGGTCAAAAACAGGAACCAGCACCCAGTAGAGGGCACGACAGACCTTGCTTGGCGGGTTGGCTCTACCTAGTTTGCTGCAGGAAGGATGCACTTTCCTATGCTTCTGGTGAGGGTCCTGCGAGTCACATGTGCTGGAGTTACATACTCTAGTTCAAGGGTGTGATCCAGGACAGACATTTGAGGCCTCCATATTTTCCCGCCAGAGTAGGACTACTTTCCATCCCTTACTGGGAACCGATTAAGGCGCCCTCATGTGGTGATACATTGTAATGACACTTTCAAATCTGTCCCAGGGCTTCATCAGACCAGCAGTGTCAGCAGCACCTGGGAAACAGAGCTGCAAATGTTTGGGTCTCACCCCAAATCTACTGAACCATAAATGCAATAAGCAGAGCCAGACATCTGTGTTTTAACAAGGCCTCTAAAATTTGAGACCCACTGTCCGAAACGATGTGTGGTGAGAAATGACGCAAAAGGGATCGTTAGGGTGGGTGCCATCTCACTCAGGGGGGGCGCTCTGATGAGGCAGTTTGAGCACGGTTCTGAACAAAGTGAGGAGGGGGCCAAACAGACAAAGGGGGCCCACAAGCAGGGGTTGAATCCAGGCAGAGAGCACCATGGGTATTAGTTCTGATGTGGGAGATGCTGGAACAGCCAGGAGGCCAGTATGGTGGGTGTATGCGCAGCTTCATCCATGCTGCCTTTGATTTATGTATATTTTAAAGACCTTACATGGTTACCATGTGTCTTTAGTTATAGTGAAAATTCCTTCAATACAAGAACCAGATTTCATATATTTTTTAAATAACACACAATGGCACCGTTAACAGTGCTGGGAGCTGAAGAGATCATTACTAAGTGCATAAATACATGAACTGAGGAAAAAACTGAGAAATGGGAAAAATTTGTGGAGAAAAAAAAGGGAAGGATTTAATTTTATCATGTTTAACTTCATATTATTGAGAGCCATTTAACCGGAGATGTCCGAAAGCCAATTAAAACCTTAGTGGAAAGTCGGTGGGGACACCATTTTAATGACATCACGCCAAACTTTCGAGAATTCAACCTCAGCAGGATGAAACTTGGAGCTCTTCTTGAGGGGATACAGTTAAATCACTTAGATGTGATCCCACTTTCATTTGCTGAACGTGAGGATGGAGCTTGGGAGATGCCAGGCAGAAAAGGAGGAGTCATGGAGGTTGAACCTGTCTCAGGAGTTGGAGAATCTTCCCCTTGGCACAATACAAAGGAACCAAGTGGTTGCAAGGAGCGAAAGGGGGAAGAGGCTAGAATAAAACCCGAATTAAAATAAACAGTACAGTTGATGAATCTAATTTTACTGTCCTGAAGAAAGACTTGAAGAAAGTTCGTGACAACTGCCATGAGACTGTCACCTGATGAGAAAGGAAGAAGAAAGGAGAAGGGTCCCGAGTTGGCTGGGGCTGCCATGACAAAGGCCCACAGACTGAGGTGGCTTCATAACCGAAAGGTATTCATTCTCTCACTGTTCTAGAGAGAGGCTGGAGGTCTGAGACCAAGGCGTCAGCAGGGCTGGCCTCTTCTGAGGACTTTCTCCTTCTGCAGATGTCCGTCTTGCCCCTGTGCCTTCACCCAGTCTTCCCTCTGAGCCTGTCTGAGTCCTGACCTTCTCTTCTTATAAGGACACCAACCCTACTGGATGGGGACCCACGCTTATGACCTTATTCTAATTGCACTACCTCTTTCGCGGCCCTTTCTTGGCATACAGTCACATGCTGATGTACTGGGAGTCAGGTCTTCACCACATGAACTTGGAGGCGGGGCACTGGAGGGCAGATACAGTCTGGGCAATAACAGCACCTAAGGGAGTGCCTAAAAACTAAAGACCATCGTGGTTGTGTCCCAAAGCAGCTCCTGGATGGAGACTGAACGCCCCAGTGGTGCAGACGGGACCTCATCTGCAGACCCTGAGGCTGCTTAGCTGCAATCCCCTGTCACAGAGCTTACTTCAGAAATCTGCATGGGAATGCACTAGTTCCTTTGCCTAAGAAGACACGCATCTACCCTCTGACAATGCAGATGTGTTCTTCCCTCTGCTCTTACGCTCTGCCTGAAATAGAAGAAGCTGCCAAAACTCTCGGTTTCCAGATGTCAGTAGGCCACGTCTAGGATGAGGGCACCAAGGCTGGAATTTCACTTGGGTGTATGACATCAAGCTAGCTTGCCTCGTAATATTATTTTTAGAAACTCACAGAGCCATCTTTAAAAGCAGGTGCAAAAAATGTGTATGGGCTCTTACAGGCTTAGATGAACACAGAGGATTATATTTTAAAGTCAGAAACTACCAATTTATTTTATTTTATTTTGCCTTTTTTTGTTGTTGTTTTAGGCCCGCACCCACAGCATATGGAGGTTCCCAGGCTAGGGGTCTAATCAGAGGTGTAGCCGCCGATCTACGCCGCAGCCACAGCAACGCGGGATCCAAGCCGCGTCTGCAACCTACACCACAACTCACAGCAATGCTGGATCCCTAACCCACTGAGCAAGGCCAGGGATTGAACCCGCAACCTCATGGTTCCTAGTCGGATTTGTTAACTGCTGCGCCACGATGGGAACTCCAAAAACTATCAATTTAAAGTCTGAAAGACCAATTAATTTGGCAAGAAACTCTTAAGAGTGCAATGAATTTTGCATTTACAAAAAAAGAAAAAAAACCCCAGCAAGGTCAACAGATTTTAGAGTTTTCGGGGCAAAGGAAAATAACATACCATCTTCCATCATGTTCTACTCCAAGAGACTAGACATAGTTGCCTGTGCTGTACAGTAGGACTGCATTGCTTATTCATTCTAAATGTAATAGTTTGTATGAGAAAAAGAATATGCACACACACACACGGACTGGGTCACTATGCTGTACAGCGGAAATTGACACAACACTGTAAATCAACTATATTCAAATTCGGGGGGGGGGGCAAAGTTCAATCCCAGGTACCCATTGTAACAAATACCAAAAAGTTTCTTTCTTTCTTTATATATTTATTTATTTTTTTTAGGGCCACACCCACAGCATAGAGGTTCCCAAGCTAGGGGTCTAATCGAAGCTACCGGCTTATGCCAGAGCCAGATCTGAGTTGCATCTGTGACCTACACCACAGCTCACGGCAACACCAGACCCTTAACCCACTGAGCGAGGCCAGGGATCGAACCTGCAACCTCATGGTTCCTAGTTAGATTTGTTTCCACTGTGCCACGACAGGAATGCCACCAAAAAAAATAAATAAATAAAGCCAACATTTGGGGACTCAAAAAAAGGAAAGAAAAGAAAAAAGAAAATAACAGCAACCGATAAACTAAATCTTTCCCCCAAAAGTCGTTCAGGCCACATTCCTTAATGCCTCATCTCGTGTTCCAACCAAACCACAGAAAAGCATATCAGGGTACGTCATCTGAATCCGGATACTTCCAATCTCATCCCCAGAGAGAGCTGGTATTATCAGAAATTGGAAATTTTGCAAGAAATCCAAGTCTCCAACTCTCATTTGCCTTTCAAGCCTTCCACAGTGACCTGCCTTCCAAACTCCCTCTCTATCAGACGTTGCCTCCCCTGGAGACTATTAACAGCCAAGGGCCAGTCACCTGGGGGCCAGGTCAGTTAAGACTATAGCAACTCTTTCCATGCATCGGATTACATCATTAGAAACCTAAAGAGTCCAAAAGACATAACTTCTAAGAAGATGGTTTCATACTATGTCCTTGGATTTTGAAGTTTTCTACAAAGAAACTTTCCATCAAACAACTGTTAAATATAACTGCCTATTACATAATATGATGTCAACAACTCTAAGATATGGGAGTTCTTGGATTATAATGCTCTAAAATGAGCTGCTATAAATCTCTTCTTAAATAATGAAATCCATTGAACTCATTACATTTCTCCTTTTATCTTTTTTTTTTTTTTTTGGTCTTGGCTGCAATTACAGTAATTATTCTTATCTTAATTTTCCTGGCACACATATTGTACCCAACTGCTCCTTATATTAATTCTTGTTTTAATGGTTCTTCTACACTTTTATTGTTTTAAGACAAATCATATCTATTTTGCATATACTGAAGTATAAATAATGGATAAAACTTGCCTTACTTTCTTCTGTTGTCTTATGAAACTTGATGAAGAGTTCTTTTTTGAATAAGGGTAATTTTTACATCAGAAAGAAAAAGCATAAACATTATCTAGGTGTCTGGGTTTGGACGGGGTTTCACAGCTGTGGCAGAGAGAGAAATATTTCATACTAGCTTACTGGCCGACTGATTTTTCTGAAATAGCTTTGGAAATTTAAGTCATCTTTCCAGTTCTTTAACCCTATAGCTCCACCTGCAGTATAGAAACGTGTATGATTAGCTTTACCCAAAGGTGACCTGTGATCCAGGTTTACTAACACCCCAACCGTAAAGGAAGAAACAGAAACAGCACACCCCGAATCTTCCCCAAGCCTTTTCACTGGCATCCATCCAACCAAGGACAGACCCTGGAAAACAATGGTGGCTTGGGGAGGGCTCAGACCCTCAGATTCCACCAAATCTCCCAGTCACCTTCGCTGATGCTTTCCGCACCTGCATCCTGTCTGCAAAGTAAACCTCAAGAAGTCGGTAAAGGGCATGGAACCCCTTAGGTACCACATTAACTAAGCCATTCCCTCCAAGTCTGAGAAACCCATTCTAAAGTTTCAACCCAGGAATGTTAATAGCGAGGGATTGCAAAAGACATCTGACTAACTTCACTTTTTAAACTAAGTACAAACAAATCCTGGGTCTACACCATCTTTTACAAGAACATTCTTTCTGATGAGTGATTTGAGAGCCAACTTGGATGAGTGCTCCCTTCTTTCAGAAAACCTCGCATACGAAAACCCACAAAATTTGGAAAATCTAGGAGATCTGGGGATGGTTACTTGTATCATAAAAAGAAGTTTTGTGGCATCAGGGGATTTCTTGAAGTATTCCTTTCAGTGGCTAATTCCCAGTCCCAAACCCAAGACTGATTCACTGAAAAGCAAACAAACAAACTTAACTTTCAGGACATTCATTACATCAAGTGCAAAAAACCTAAGAGGCGATCTCGATTCACCCAATACAGCCAAAGACTAGCCCTGGTGGACTCCTGTTGAGAGAGGGTATTTCTTCATAACTTCTCTCTTTCTTTATTCTCCAGCGCCCCTTGGTCTACTTCACGTTTTTTTTACTGTGTGTTAGCAGTCTGGCATAGCTCATTTGCCAAATGAAATCTTATATGAAACTGCAATATTTATAGAAGAGAAAACTCCACAAAACTCCAGAGTTCTGAGGGACATAGTTGGAAAACCACACCTCCAGTTCATTCTCTGATTCACTGCCAAGTCTCTAAAAGTCATCAGTCTGTACCCACCACTACTTGTCATATTTTCTGAAATGCACCAAAGAGGCGGCACTACAACTTCTACAAATGCAGCAAATCAAACCCCTTGTATCAGTCAGGGTTCACTTGCAGAGAACTGAACCGACTCTGGCTACTTTAAGCAAAACACGGGAGTTCCCTTGTGGCGCAGTGGGTTAAGGATCCAGAATTGTCACTGCGGTGGTTGGATCACTGCCATGGTGAGGGTTGGATCCCTGGCCTGGGAACGTCCACATGCCATGAGTGTGGTCAAAAAAGAAAAAAAAAGAGCAAAAAAATGATTTATTAATTGGCTTGTGGAATCATTGGGCTGAATGTTTACTGTAGAAGTGGGACACTGCAGAGCTTGTTTGACAAGGATGAAGCTTCTGGCCACCCTGGACCACTGTGACTCCGCTTTGGATGTCAGGAAGCTGCTGGCCCTGTTGGAAAGCTAGACCACACCTGCGCCCTAAGTAGCAGGAAAATGGATTCCTTGCACCTGACTTTCAACCCTTTCAAGCAAATAGCTATGCCCAGAGACCTCAAGCAAATGATGCTGAAGAAAACACAGCCTCCACAAATGCCTTGGTCCCTACCTGTGCAACCAGTGCATCTGATATTCCAGAAGGAGCCTGCTTCCCAGCCTCCAAAGTAAAGGGAGGCATGTAAGCGGGACACCCGAGTGGACCACGTCGGCCAGTCCCCATAGCTTCTGACCCCTGTCGGTGGAGTTCCCAAGCTACAGACAATTCTCTGGCCTTTCCTTTGATTGCACCTTAAAAACGTGGGGAATGCGCTCCAAAGCTATTGACTTGCCATCAAACTCTCCTCGGTAAATTTTAGTTTTTATAATATCACATTTCAATCACCACCAGCACTTAGGAAAACAAATTCCATAAGTGTTTCACTTATTCTACAGAGCCACATATATCTTCCCATTTGTCTGAAATTCATTTCCTTTTTTCGCAATCAAGGGACAACTCTTCTTGCTCAAACAATCTAATCCGAAGCTCACAGTCTTTGCCCATGAACCTTCTTGGTTTTCTACTTTTTTTGAAATTTTTAAATTCTTTTTTGGCCCCCCCAGCGGCATATGGAGTTCCTCAGCCAGGGATCAGATCCAAGTTGCAGTTGCAACTTAAGCCCCAGCTGCCACAACGCTGGATCCTCAACCCAGTGTGCCAAGCAGGGGATCGAACCTGCGTCCCGGCACTCCCAAGACACCACCCATCCCGATGTGCCACGGCGGGAACTCCGGTTTTCTGCTTCATAGATGTACACCTCCTCCATCTTTCTCTCTGACCTTCTGCACCGGAGGGCGACTCTGGCAGCGGCGAACGTTCCGTACCTCCCAGCCCCCCACCAGGAAATGGTCACAGTCCTTTCATCACCCTGAAGTAAAAGAGCGGCGCAAAGATACTCAACACGTCACGAGGTGGGCAAGTGCCCCCTCGATTAGTCTAAAATCCTTCTGAGTCTTTACAAATCATGCTCGCCTGTTGAGTCTGAGTGTCTAAGAGGTAATTTGTCACGGAAATGGCAGCTCCGCCAGCAGCAGGGCTGGTAAGGGAGGTCCCTTTCGAAAGCGAGCCCTTCAGAAGACGGTCAACAAAGGCATCTGGCTGCAGCGAGAAGGAAGCTGCTGTCCTTGTTTTCACATGAGTTTTATTTTCAAATTCCTGAGGGCACACAAGGGCGGGAACATCTTGTGGCCACCACTTCCCCCAGGCCGACCGCGGAGCAGCCAGACACAGCCCCTGCCCGTGGTCACATTCCAGACAGACATTTATAAGACAGCAACGATTCAAAGGAAACGACTCCTTCATTAAGGCCCAAGACCTAATATCAGCAAGACGATTTTTCATGGACATTATTTCTAAAACCCCCAACTCTGCTGCAAGGCGGTTGTTACTTTCTTTTGTCCACGTCCCTTCTCCTAATCGGCTCTGTTTCCACGGAAGAGAGAGAGAAGCTGAAATGGCATAAATTCCGCTAAGAAGAATTTCATTTGGCTCCGGGTGGGTGGAGCAGGCAGGGAACCCACCACTCCATACAAGTAAAGATTTAGAGGCAATAGATCTTTGGAACCTGGTCAACGTTATAAATCAGAGCCACTGCGCAAATTTCTTTCTTTACTTGCCTGCTTTGTAAATCTCCGAGACTGGCAAGGTGGCCTTCAGCATCAGAAAAGATTTCTGGGTTTTGCTGTCATTTTGGCCCTGCCTGAAGTTCCAGGATGAGACGCTCACATCTTGCACGCAGGACAGCATGGAAGAGAGAATATTATACAGATACCAGCGATGTCTAACTTCTTTGTCCTAAACAACGGCTTAGGACTTTCCCTCTCTTGCCTGCATGCCTCCTAAAACCGTCTGCGTATTCACCAAGCCCAGCCTCCCTGCACTCCTCCCACCCCCTAAATACACCAAAGGGGGGATTATTCAAGTGGAAAAACGATTATGCGCACAGGTTTATCTCCAGGCACAGGCTGCCTGAAGTGAGAGCAAGGATGCATCTCCTCCAGGGAGCGGGAATGGTTTGAGCGCTGGTCCAGATCCCCATCCGGGGCCTGGGAAGGGCTCCAGTGACACACTGCGCATGTGCAAAAGCAAAGCCCGGGAGCCGGGCTTCTCTGCTCTCTGGCTGGAAGTCAATATTCCTGGGCTCCTGGGGTGGCACACAGGGCAGTTACTGGGGTAGCTACTGGGCACCCCCCTCCGACTCAGTAATCAAGATATATACTATTTTTATGAGATATATTTAAAGAATCAAAACTCATGCAATAATCCGTGATGAACCAACTATGGCTTTGGGGGGGAGGGGGGAGCAGAGGCGGGCTTGCAGCATGTGGCAAGAGATCAGACCTGTGCCACAGCACTGATGACACCAGATCCTTAACCTGCTAAGGAACCAGGGAACTCCCCAACTATGACAACTTAAAATAAACACAAGATCAACAGGACTTAGGGAGAGGAGTTCCCACGGTGGCTCACAGGTTAACAAACCCGGCTATTATCCATGAGGATGCGGGCTGGATCCCTGACCTCTCTTAGTGGGTTAAGGATCCGTGTTGCAGTGAGCTGTGGTGTAGGTCGCAGAAGCTGCACGGGATCTGGTGTGGCTGTGGTGTAGGCTGGCAGGTACAGCTCCAATCTGACTCCTAGCCTAGGAACCTCCATATGCCATGGGTATGGCCCTAAAAAGAAAAGGGAAAAAAGAACAAGAACAACAACAACAAAAACCCCACAGGATTTAGGGGAGATCTGAACATTTTGTGGATTAAGGTAAATGACATTGTATAGATCCCAAAAGAAACCCAGGGCTTCCAGATGCTACCAAGAATGGATTTGCAGGAGGTCATAGCTCGGTATCCATCTGTAGCCTCTGAGGCCAGAGGTCCTAGCAGGGCGTCACCACTGAGATGTGGTACACGTCCGCTGTGCCCTGTCCTGGGCTCTCTGGGGAGCCCGCTCTTGCCGGGAGCCGGTGTCTGTGTGTCCAGTACAGCCAGGCACAGGGGGATTTTCCCGAACACAAGGCCAGCCTGGCACGGAGATTGTGTTTAGACTCTCCCTGACTCACATTTTCCTGTTTATTTCCTATCAAGGCTCAACTGAATTATATCACGAAGGCCAGGTGCAGCCGGGAGGACGTTCCCAAACCGGCCACAGAGAGGTGGTCAAGGGCAGCGCCAAGCCGCTGGCCCAGTGCCAGCCTCATTTTCTGGCACCAGGCTCCCCTCGCTGGGGCAAACTTTTAATCCCTCTCCTCTCCATGTGTTCCTTTGTTTCCATCCAGGAGTTGCAGAAATCACTGGCCCAAAAGTTCCTCCTGGAGCTGGAAGAACAAACGCGTCCTACGCAGTCTTTTCATCTGCTGTGACTCCCCAGAACTTCACAGCAAGGTGCGCTGAGAGTAAAACTTGGTGTCTTGCAGAAGCACTGCCACCCCATGACAAAACACCAGCTACCCTCAGCAATTCCTAGGGCAAGGCTGCCATCAGCTCCTGCAGCCCAGGGGCCGGCAGGCTCCTTCCTGAAGCTGCGGTATCTACCTGCATTGCCAAGTGCACTTGGCTGCGGAGGGAAATTCCTGCCTGCAAGACAAAGGGTCCATTATTCAGCAGACTCACTGTTCCCCAGGTATGGGGGAAGGCGCTTAGGCGTTTATTCTTATCTTCATTCTATTTTGCAAAGCACAGGCTATCTTTACAGAGACCTGAAGCTCGTTCATTTCCTACCAAGCACAAAGGAGAAATTCCACTCCTTGGCTGCCTCCCATGCTCCTGCGTCAAGCATGAGCAGGGTTAAAAGAACACAAAGCTCTGTAATCCAGATGGAAAGCCCCAGCCGGTGTCACCAGGACACTGCCCAGGCCCTCTGTGCTCCCGGGGGTGCACCACACCCCCGCACATACCGTGCCTTCACTTGTAAATGGGGTTAATAGGAACTGGAGGGACTTCCCACTTCTGCCATTTAATCAACTATGTGACCTCGAAAAACAAGAGCAGATTTTTTTGTGGCTTTCTTCTCTCATTCTTAAAATGGGGACCCTGAGTTATTAATCTGAAATGAAGTATAAACAATTTAATGTTAAAAACTAATCAATAATGCAAGCAAATAATAGGGGACTTTTTTGGGTTGCTTTGTGTTGTGTGTGTGTGTGTGTGTGTGGTTTTTTTTTTTTTAGAACAGCCAGGACAAAGTCTGAACCCACTCTGCTCTGGTTATCATCTGCAACTGAGGAAACAAAATCAGGATACTTCCCGAGTCTCTTTTCTTCTATAAGGAAGGCATTCGTTCGGCAGAATTCAGCCGACTTCTGCAGGGACAGGACGCTGGAGCCTCCTGCGGGCTGACGCTGTTCCTGCCCCCTCTTTCCCTGACCCCGCTTGTCTGCAAACACAGGTACTGAGTCGGAACCTTGAGATCGCAGGTTAAGTATTTGGAACACAAACACGATTTGCGAAAAAGTCTAAATCTTCGTGGCCTGTACCTTTTGTTTAAGGGCCAGGAAAAAAAGCAAAGCAAGACAGAAAGCGAATACCCAATACGAAAAAGCAAATGATAAGTGGCGAAGGCAGAAAGCTAGAATCCTGGTTTTCTTAGAAGCGTGTTGAAAGGCAAGGCTATGCCAAATTCTTGCCAAGCCATTCCACCCTTTTATGAGGTGGTGGGGACAACAGCCCCATGTTTCTGGCTCTGATTACCAGTCGTGGGGGTGTCGCCCACATTGCGTCTCTTCTTCCCGCCACTCATGTCCTTCCCCGGACTGTCAGACAGTGAAGGGGGGCTCATACTCCAGCCGTCCACAATTCTGAACCTGGGGAGGAGGTTCCCCGAGAAATGACGTTCATTCTGCAACCTGTCCCTCGTGCTATTCGCTATCCCAGGCACACAAGCGAGCTCGGCTAGTCTCTGGTTTGAGGGGCTAACCCAGCCAGCTCTGAAGGTGCTCAGCCCAGAGACAGCGTGGACTTGCTATTTCCTCAGGACTTAGGTCGTTGACGCTTGATGTTACATCAGTGCAGTTTCTGAGTACTTGTGTTTTTACGAATCAAGTTAACATTCCGATGCGCAGGGATGTGTTCAGAAGTATAAACATATACACAGATGCAGAAATAAAGAGGCATCAGAAACTGCCTTCGGAAGCTTACCCAGAGATCTTTCTTTCGTCTGGTTGGTTGACCTCACCACCGGAAGGCTGGCTCGAGTTCGGCTGCCTCTGGAGAAAGGACTTGGAGCTTCTCCCTCGGACATGGCTTCCAAAGAGTCACCAGACGCCTCTGATAAATGCTCAACTGGGTCGCCCAAGTTGGGAGGTTGAGGACTGTGAGACAGTTTGGGGCTTCTTGTCTGCAAAAGATATTTGAAAGGAAGTGGGAAAACAGACTATTATTAATTATGCTGAAAATATTTTCAATGCCGTCAAGGTCTGCTAGTCTGGAAAAACAACGTGGCGACGAGAAGAAATCCATCGAAGGACTAGGTACAGAAATAAAGACCCAGTGGGTCAAACCATCAGTTGTGAAAGTTACTGAAAAAAAAATTTGTTTTCCCCGGGTATTCCATTAAGATGTTTATCACTGGACATCTACCATGCAAATGCCATTTCAAGCAAGCAGCTGAGGACAAGCCACGTTACAGGAAAGAATGATGACACATCAGTTCCTTTTGCCAGACAAATTCTAGCAGTTGTTATTATCACCACAGATGAAATTGGGCATGTTTATATAACTGGACATGGATGGTGCACCCGCACCACAGTGAACTGAACAGAACCAATTCCTCAAACTCTCCTATCAGGACAGTTCCCAAATCCCTTTTCTTGCTAAGAGCACTAGGAGACCCCTCTTGGCAGGAGCACTGCTGGTTTATCCGGACGCCTGCGCCTTGCTGCACCTCTCAGGCCGTTTCCATAGAGGAAATGAGCAATAAGGCCAGCACATACCCCCCCGCACCCCTTAAATGCGGGATGTGGCTATAGAGAGGTGGCGGCCTGGGCATGCCGCAGGAAACTCAGCTCAGATTACATGCTGATATCATGGCCAGAAAGGACACCCATGAAGAGTTAACTTGTCTCTTCGATTTGGGTTAATTTTTCCATGCAAGGCCTCAACGTGGTTTATTTTTTCATAAAGTCTGCTTCTCTTACAAAGATTGGGATCTGGCTTTGGCAGTCTTTAAGAATATTATTAGACCAAAAAAATCAAATCAAATCAAACTTAAACCACTGGCCAGCTCACCAAGTTACATAAATTCATATGGTCTTCAATGAAGTGGCTACCTGGTTGTTATGCGCAGCAGAATATCAAGCTGAGATGCCCTCATCTTTAACTTAAAAAAAAAAAAAGGAAATTACATTCAGTTTAGCAAAATAGCCAAGAAATAATATTACTTGAAGCACCATGGCTACAATTACAACCTCTGCTGTCTGGTCATCTTTGCAGCCTACGGCAGACGTGATGCATTTTCCATGGCATTTTCCATGGCAAAAGGTAATAATCCTTGAAGAAAATCAAAATCAAATTTCTATTTCTTGTTCAGGGTCATCGTGGTGGGAGTATGTATAAAAATAAAGATATAAGGGCTAAATGTTTTTTTTTTAAACTTCCTAAAAGCAGCCACTCAGTTCCAAATATAAACTCCTGCTCTCGATTTATGTCATTCCCTTTCTCAGTGTAAGCTATCACCGCATATTAGTAATCTCCTCACACGGTCCGCTCCCCTCAGACGACAGTTTGTGGCTGAGACATCATTTAGGGCAGAGAAAAGACAATGAAAATTGCTGACACTAGTGTCAGATACCCTAGGGTTTGACATATCAAGAAAAAAAAAAACTCTAAATGCACTTGGAACAGGGACTCGGTATTCAGCACAGGGCGAGGCTTAAAAGTGCTGTATGTGGTTCTTGTGCCCATGATGCATTTAAGGTATATATATGACATATGTGTACCAGTTGGACAAGAAGCGCCAAGAGGTGGGTCCCTGGGACGGGGTTTGGGGTGGGGACATTAAATGATGGGCTGGGAGAGGAGGAGGAGCAGGGCTGAGGAGGCGCTAAGGGCTGGTCTGCGCCAGTCACCACCCCCGTTCTCAGGTCTGTGCGCACTCGGGCACACAGGAGGAACAGGAGCGACGACTGGTGGCCTGCAGAGCTCTGCAGGTAGTCACTCTGCGGACACGCTGAGGTCCTTCTCCGCTCTCTCACGAGCTCACCAGTACACCATCCAGAAGCAGCTGAAGTACCAAGTCATCTTTCTCCAGGCGGGAGGATTCTTGAAGTACTCTCCAGTAACAGTGACTAATGAGCAAGTTCCACTTTCGTTATCTGACCCGACACTCTGCCATCTCTGAAAGGGTCTGGGCCCCCAGACACTGCCTCTCTGAGGAACTCCTTCCTGCGCACACGACACCCAAGGTCCCACATCCAGGGTGAACGTGGATTGTCGAGTCCCTGGGACCGTTCTGTTCGGCAGAACCCGCTGTCCTAGAGTAATTATTACTAATAACTCCCTTTTCACTGTCCAGGGTAGACTGGTTTGAGCCCAGTCTCAGCTGATGGGACCGAGCAGCAGTCACCCGATCTTGGCTGGACCAGTCAGTTTCTCTTCCTGGAAATGGAGGTCTGGGACAGAGGAGCTTTTAGGCCGTGTCCACGGAGAACTTAAAGTGTGAAGTCATTTGAAACTGTGGCTCATATGGACAGAGAATGGGGAAGAGGAAGAGAGAGAGGAGTACAGAGAAAGGATGAAGCAGGCGTGTGTAGGAAAAGGGAGACGGGAGACCGCCGTGACTCCAATGGGAGAACCCGAGAGAGAAGAACAGCTGTCTGCGCCCCTGGGCGTCCCAGTTCTGAGTCCGGTGCACTGTTAAGAGCCTGCCCATCAATTCCTCCATTAATTCCGGTCTTGTTCTTAAACTAGTTGGAGATGACTCTGTGTCTTACAAGCAAACCAACACCAACAAAGACCAGTTCTCTGCCATGAGGCTCATATGTTCATAAACGTTGGTAATAACCGTGCAGAAAGCTAAGCTTTCTTAGAGCAAGAGTTCTCATCATTTTGTATTTCACAGATTAAACATTCTTTTAAAAATGATAGGGGAGGATACAAAACAGGGTTACTAAGATTTTAGTTTGCAAAGTAAGGGGCGTCCAAAAATGCTGACTCTATTGAAATTTTTCCTCTGGATGGTGTCATTATTGCCACGAGAAAGGTAAGATATTTTAATACCAAAAAAGGAACGAAGAAAGAAAGGGAAGAAAAAAGAAGGAAGAAAATTAAAGGGGGGGGGGCAGGACACCCATGCAATTCAGATTTGGCTTAATTTTACAAAGTCTTTATGATGGGAGTTTTGTTCTCATTTTGGCTCAGGAGAAGCCCTTTCTCAGTCATGCATTGTCTACAACATGGCCTCTGAGGCCCCTGCTCTAAGCTTCTGAGTGGGGCGCTGCCCCGGCTGGGAAGACGAGGGAAGCAGAGGATGGAGGAAATGTTCTCTGAACACATGGGCAGGATTCAAGGGTCCGGAAGGGTGATTTCCCCTCAGTGCTTCATGGACACCCACGACACCAATTACCTCCCTTTGTTTCCATCACAACCTTCTAGAGGTGTCTGTAAATCATCAGGTGACCCCAAACCTACAAACCCAGATGGGAGGTCCTTTGGGGTCAGGCAGGAAAGGGTGGTCTGTATAACCAGGCCACCTGGACCCTGTTCATCCTTTCCAAGACTGAACTTTTATCACTCTAAGATACACACCAAAGAGAAAAAGTCATGTCACCCAGAAAACTTGAGTTTACTGAGATTTCCTTTAACTGATTCTCCCTTTTGCACTTGCTCTAGAAATACGTAGCTAGCTAGCACCAAGATCTAAATTTCTGCACTGATATTCTCAAGTGCATGCAACATAGCTGCACAGCACGAATTTTTAAAAAACTGCTGCTAATGCATTTTATCATCATAAACATATATCTGCTGATTAAAGCCAAAGATAAAAGCAAGGTAGAGCTGGAGGCATTGATGATGCTGTGCCATTCCGATTTTTCAGACCTTTCAAACTCAAATTTGAAATGCTGAGGTAGAGAAAATAAAACCTGAAAATGTAGTTTATGTAACATGCTAACTCTTGGCAACATGCCTGGTTAGCCAGGGCTTGCGCTTTGCCTCAGATTACGTTCTATTTTGAAAAGAAATCTCAATATTGCCTAAGTGAAGTTTTATTTCGTTTTAATGAATCCCCAATTTCCACAGAGAATTCGGAGATAGACTAAAGCTTCTCACATGCAAATACAAATGTATTCAGAAAGAACTCACTATCCCAATACTCATTAATTGGCACAGTTAACTTAATCATGACATTCAGACACTTTCACCCCATTTCTTGCGCTTGTGAAGCTTTCAACTCAAAACTCTCAGTCAAAATTCTGACGTCAACTGAAGAGAACTTTCTAGGTGTTATACACATTTATGAAAGATACAAGGAGCAAAATATGTGAAGTTAATAAACACTGGATAATCACCAGACTTTAGTTTTCCTTTTTTTTTTTTGTCTTTTTGCCTTTTCCTAGGGCCGAACTCGCAGGCTAGGGGTCTAATTGGAGCTATAGCCGCCAGCCTACGCCACAGCCACAGCAACGCGGGATCCGAGCCACGTCTGCAACCTACACCACAGCTCATGGCAACGCTGGATCATTAACCCACTGAGCAAGGCCAGGGATCGAACCTGCAACCTCGTGATTCCTAGTCGGATTCGTTAACCACTGAGCCACGATGGCAACTCCCAGACTATAGTTTTCTTTGCCATCCCTGCTTCACACTCCTCTGACCTCAGAAGAATTAACAAATTGTCACTTATGGAAGGTTTTAAGATTCGAAATTTGCTCAGAGTCCTTTGTGGAACCACAGCGCAGTCACTTTGCTCCCTTCTCTGCCCCTCATTCTTTCTAAAGTTCAAGGCCTCTGCTGGGTTTAGGTCTGAGATGCGAAGACCAAGAGTTCCCATAAGGCATACCCCACCTTCCGTCCTCATACAAACGCATCCAGGCATCCCCATCAGCTGAGAACCTGCCCCCTCAGGCCAGCCACCTGCCACTGTCAGGTGAATCCCAGGCCCTGGTCTCCCCATGGCTCTTCGGCTCCGTATTGCAAGTTTGGTGGCTGATGGCCAGCATAACGGAACCTGAGCCAGCATCTCTCCAGGACCATTCCTATGCTGCTGGCCAATGTGGGGACATCCCAGGCTCTAGAATATGACAGACTGATGAGAGAACTGGAACACAAGCATAAGAGAGGGCTGTACTTAGTTTTGTAACAATCAGGAAAGCTTTGGATGGTGCTAAGACTTCTACAGAGGAGAAGAAATCAGTTTTGTTTTGTTTTTTTTTGCTCATAGAAAACTTGGGTGCAAGCACTAAAAGGTCCTGCTGGTAATACAAACACACACGACGTGTTGAGTTAATGTGTATCGGGGTGCTCTGTGGAGGCTGTCCATGGTCACGTGCCAGGTTCACTGGTCACTACGAACTTCTGGGTCTTAGAACAAGAAGGACGTACATGCACACCCAGAACCTCATTCTAATGCCAACTTCCAACTACGCATATCTGAGATCCTCCTAAGGACAGGCTGAGGTTTAACTCTGAAAAATCACAATTTCCCTTCACCAGCTTGGACGAAGGGGATACATTCTCTCTAGGATTTATTTTGATGAATTATCCCTGATAAACTCAGTTTCTACCCTGTTTCTTCAAGGGTAATATTTCAACCCCTTCTCCTCTCTTTGCCGAAAGGGTACCCAGACATTTTTCATGATTTTCACCTGTGAAAACAGAAAGATGTTTGGTCTGGAGTAAAATCAGATGATTCAGCAGTTGAGCTAAGTACAACCATGTCTTTTGTGTCCCCATTTTCCTTCCCTGGGCGTATTACTTAATTCTCAGATCAGAAAGAGGACAAGGTCATGAGGGTGAGCAGTCACGGCCCCACCCCTCGCCTCCCCATCCAGAGCCGGCCACGGGGACCCATGTGGTGAGGCGGGCACCTCGCTGAGCTGACCAAGCCAAGCAGGACCCCTCTGCCAACCTGCGCTTGCCATGCAAAGCTCCCTCCTGCAGATAACGGGGAACCCATGACAAGGAGACTTCTGTGTAGACCAGGATGCTTCCTCATTATTTAAAGAAGCACCACATGGCGCACACACTGTGCATCAGATGGATCTTCCGAGATGTTATCAATTGATCTTGTCTTCATAGTTGTCAGCAACAAACAAAAAATTATGGAACATTTATGCCTATCCCCAACTTCCTGGAGGCACGGCCAAGCCTTTGTGCTCTAAGACCTTCCCGGGGGAAGGGCTGTGAACGGCATCTTAATGCTGCAGAGGCCACCCTGAAGTCTCCCTCCCTGGCCTGGGCTCAGAGCCTAAAGGCATTTGGAAGATGAGTCTGGGGTTGCCCATCCCCGCAATGGGAGAGAAGGAAGGCTGCTCATTAGGGAGGAAGAGAGGGGTGAAGGGCTTTCCAAGGTCAGGAAGAGGATGCTGCTGCTGCTGCTGTTCTTCCAGTCACGCAGACCCGGATCCTATTTACAAGGAGTGGCCCCAGTGGGGAGGAGGGAAGTGTGGGGTGCTCAGAGCAGCTTCAAGTCTGTGCCCGGGCTTAGTTTGGCAGATAGTCCTGGATGCCCACCTACAAACCAACATTTTTTGGAAGCCATTTGTTGAGTCCCAGGAGACCCAGAAACCTCACCCAGTTCTAATGGACTAGACATTCTCCCTAGGATTTTTTTATGACTCCAGGTGATGAGAATAAATGTCTCAATAATTGCTGAAGCCAAGCCAGATTAACTCAATTTACAAAAAGTAAGACAAGTGATACTTCCTACACAAGAGGGTCAAGGAGCAAATCTGTATATATTACATCTTTTTTTTTCCATTTTTGGCCGCCCCACGCCATACAGAGTATCTGGGCCAGGGATCAGATCCAACCTAAGCCACAGCTGTGGCAATGCTGGATCCTTAACCCACTGTGCCAGGCAGGGATCGAACCCACGTCCCAGTGCTTCCAATACACCGCTGATCCCATTGCACCACAGTGGGAGCTCCATATTACATCTTTAATAGAATAAGTAAATCTAGAAACCACTTAGGACGCTGGTTAACAAATTACAGTGCAGCCATACTCTGGAACAATATCCAGCCATAATCAAGGTATTTTAAAGATCCCTCCCCCAGCCCATAATTTAAGAAATGGAAGCAATACACCTAAATATTAGCATTGGTTTCTTTAACACAGTAATATTATGAGTAATGTACTTTCTTCTTCATTTCTCCACAATGAGGGTAATACTAAAGCAGAGAATTACTAAGTAAGCACAATATTTTTAAAGAGTGGATCAGGGGAAGAGCATGCTTTCTCATAAAACAGCTAGTATCTAGAAAGTTTCTTGTCCACAGGGACCTGAAGATACCCACACCATTCCTGTCTTCTGGGTGTTTTGTATGATAAGAGTCCAGGTAAAGGGATTTATCCTCATACGTGGCCCCTGAAGTGACAATACAAATTCATGGGGAAAACACTGGAACAGAGACACACTTCTGCTTTCACATCATGCAGTTTTGCAGGAATCCAGAATTGCATGGACTCCCACTTCCAAAAAAGAAAAGGAAGCAGGTAAAGCCATGAATGAAATCTGGGGGCACGTGATCACGCACTTCACCTTTCAAGGAGACAGACTCTCCCCTCCAGAGTTCTGACATCACTGCAGGAACCGCACTTTAAGGCTCTTAAAAATTTGATTCCAGGTCAGTTTGGGATTTTAGCAATCTGCTATGATCTCTTGGATATTTCCTACTTTTCAACCCCTTCATAATGTGTAGCTGACGCAACTCTTTTTATTTTTTCCTTTAAGGGTGTGTGTGGAGAAGCAGCCAGAGCAGACTGACCCACAGACAAGATGTAGCTTCTTCCACTTTCAGGGTGTTTTTGATGTCTGCCTGCCTGGTGTCCTTCCCACCTGGACCATGGCGTGGACTCACTTCTCAAATAACACCTTGAATCGGCTGCTCTCTGACTTTCCTTCAAAGCCAGAAAGAGAGAAATCCTATTTAAGGACGTGAAGGCCCAGCTTGCCAGCATCTCTATGCAGCATCCTTATCCTTCCATCAAGTTAGAAAGTTATACCATCAGCAAGTTCCAAATCTGGATCTCGTTAACTCAGCCCCTCACCCCTTGCAGACACCCATTCCTGCGATTATTATTGAGTGTTGTGCTTTCCTCTTGAAGGAACTGATGTAAAATAAAAAGCTGGATGAAGAATACGTTTTCCTGTTGCCCCCATCTGTTACGTCTATGGATGTTCCTTTCCTGAAGCCAGAAGCAAACAATGTTTCTTTTAAAATTTAACACCGGGAAAATAATTTTGTCTCATGAAAGAGTAATAAGTATTACTTTACCCTTTAATAAGTATTCCTTTGGGGCGTTCCAGTTGTGGTTCAGAGGGTTAAGAACCCAACAAAATGTCCGTTAGGATGTGGGTTTGATCCCTGGCCTTGCTCAGTGGGTTAAGGATCCGGTGTTGCCACTAGCTGCAGCGTAGGTTGCAGATGTGGCTCAGATTCGGTGTTGCTGTGGCTGTGGTGTAGGCCTGCAGCTGCACTAGCTTCAATTTGACCCCTAGCCTGGGAACTTCCGTGCTACAGATGTGGCCATAAAAAATAGTTCTTTGTCCTAGACATGAAATATAACATCTATCGGAAAGGCCAAGACTAAATTTAATGTTTGAGCCAGTCATAGTTGGTTATATCCATAGATTTGTCTTCTCCTTTGCATTTTGATTTTCAGTTTATCCTCCTGAAGGTAGATGTCTCTTTATTTCAAGCTGCTTTAAACTATTCAATCGGCCTCTCTCTCCCTCTCCCTCCTCCCTTTTTTTGGGCTGTAGCTGCAGCATATGAAAGTTCCGGGGCCAGGTATTGAACTCATGCCACAGCAGCAACCTGAGCCCACAGCAGTGACAGTGCCAGGTCCTTAACCTGCAGAGCCACCAGGGAACTCCTCCCTCTCTTTACTTTTGAAATAAGAGTGTGTGGACTATAAACAAACAAACAGTTTCTGAGGCTTTGGCTCCACAGTCCCCATTGGCAGAGGCCTGAGCAAGGCGACAGATGCCTTTGCAATTCAGAGATCCTGGAATGCACTTAAAAAGCTTCAGGATAAAAGGTGTCTGCGTGAGGACTGCTGTTATTACAGTGATGAAAGGAAAGGGACCTGCTTGCAGGCTTTGAAATTTCAAGTAGAACAGAGCCAGCCTAATACCTAATGCTAAGACGCACTTAGAAGGCATCTTTACAAAAGCCATTATTAAGCTCATTCCTGCAGCCCACACTTCAGCTTTAGGAGGAGATCTGGAGACCCAGGCCCAGGGGTGATGCCCCTGGAGCTGAACTGCATTGTTGTTCCCTAATGGCAGAGCCCCCTTCCTCAGCCTGTCCTGGGAGAGTGGACAATGTCATCGCCGTCCCCACAGTGAAGAAGGCCACAGGGAGCTGGATCAGAGGGCACACCCTGGTGCCCAAGCCTTCAACACTGGGGGCCTGACCCTCTCCAGACCCCTTGGGAGGAGAGGCTGCTGCTATTTTCAGACTCGCAACAAGCACAGCCAGTCACCACCACCAATGGCTCTCCCAACTTCCTTGGAAGAATCTTCAAATGAAAAAACACCTTGTGAAAGTTCTTTCTTTTTTTTTTTCTTTTAAAGGCCACACCTGCAGCACATGGAAGTTCCAGCTAGGGGCTGGATAGGAGCTGCAGCTATTTGCCTACACCACAGCCACAGCTACGCCAGATCCAAGCTGCATCTGCGACCTACACAACAGCTCATGGCAACGCTGGATCCTTAACCCACTGAGGGAGGCCAGGGATCGAACCCGCATCCTGGTGGATACTAGCTGGGTTCTTAACCCACTGAGCCAAATGCGAACTCCCTCATTGTGAAAATCCTGATGAGCTTTTCAGACCAAAGTTTCTCTTTCCCTCTAGCTCTGCTACAGGAAAGAGGACCAGGGTTGGGGGAGACGGGAGGAAAACAAGATTTAGAACGAGGGGACTTTATGCTTTTTATCACCCTATTCTGGCAGGATGTAGGCTCCCATCTTGCTGTGTGCTGGCAGTTGGCCCAATAGGAAAGCTCTTTGAACCTTCATTCTCACTTTTATGAAAGAACCAGAGTATCTCTTTGATATGACCACAGTGAGACGTAATTGAAAAAAAATGCACAGGAATTTGTCAGTTATAAATGATGGACAACGCTGAGCTGCCCTTGTGGTAGCACCATTCTCTCCAGGATGGTTCTAGACAGCCTGGCTCCCTGCTCCACTCAGGAGACCCCATGGTTTGGGGGTTCTAGGTGAGATGAAAGGGTACAAACAACCTCTTACTGTGACCACCTTGCTTGAAGTCAGTAAATATAATTACTTCTCACTTCAAAATAAAGATTCGGACATCCTCAGAGGCTCTGGGAGTCACTCCCTGATCAAGAAGAAGGAAGAACATCTTTAATTTCCAGCACTGACCTTCACCCCACTCCTCCTCCAAAAATACCATGGTCAGTGTGACTTGTGTTTAAGTGCTTAAACAAAAAAAGTGGTTGAAAAAAATTCTCCTATATCCCATTGTTTGCTGATACATCAAAAAACAAAAGTCAGGCTTGATTATTTATTTTCAGCTTTAAGAAGAAAAAGGATAGTGAGGGGGACTCCAAACTCTGCAGAAAATCCCACGTCACAACCTTAAACTTCTGAAAGTGGAAAGGAGCAGTTAATGGCAGCGTGTAAAGCTGTCAGAGCTCTCCATGGCTTCTTTTCCCTTTTCTCCATTTCTACTTGGTGCACAATACGTGTGCAAGGAAGTCACAAGGCTGTCTCTATTTTGCATGAATTATAGAAATGTGAGAACGATTAAGAACTTGGGGAAAAAAGTAACAGTAAAAACCCCTGCACAACTGAGCAGGACCACAAAGCTCTGTAGTATATATGACTTTTACGTCTGTTTCTTTGGGCAGCAACTTTCCTTTTTTTTGGCCACACCCATGGCATGAGAAGTTCCTGGGCTGGGGATCAAACTCAAACCACAGCCATAAGGACAATGCTGGGTCCTTAACCCAATGAGCCACCAGGGAACTCCTGGGCAGGAATGTTCTAATTTGAGCTTGTGACCCTTAAAAAAAACCAAAGAGACTGATTATTAAGAAAAGGAAGGCGAACAGGTCACTGAAGACCACCAAATGGGCAGGAAGCCACGTGTGCACAGCAGGCGGACTGCTGGATGCTTCAAAGTAAAGACCAACTGGTTCTCGGCTGAGCAAGCTCAGGAGACAATAAAGAAACAGGCCGTGCATGGGGTGGGGGGGACAAACGGGATGTGCGTGGCCATGCGCCGGAGGGTCAGTTGGCACAGGAATCCAATACTAAGCCAGGTAACCCTTCAGTTTTAATATAGTAAGCTGACTTGTTATGAAACAGAGGACACTGAGGGTTATGGGGAAATAAGCAATATGTTGAAACTGACTCTGCGCCCTGACTGCCTGGCATCCCAAATCTGTAACTTACTGGCTCTGTGGCTTTGGGCAAGTTAATTTACTTCTCTGCGCCTCAGTTTCCTCATTTATAAAACGAGGACCCTCACATGCCAACCCCACAGAGTTGCTCTGCGACGTTAATGCTTGTAAAGCATTAGCAGAACAGTGCTGAGCAAGTTCTATATAAATGTGTCTGTTCCTGGAGTTCCCGTCATGGTGCAGTGGAAACGAATCCGACAAGGAACCATGAGGTTACGGGTTCGATCCCTGGCCTCATTCAGTGGGTTAAGGATCCGGCACTGCTCTGAGCTGTGGTGTAGGTTGTAGATGCGGTTCGGATCTGGTGTTGCTGTGGCTGCAGCGTAGGCTGGTGGCTGTAGCTCTGATTTGTCCGCTAGCCTGGGAACATCCATATGCCAGGGGTGGGGCCCTAAAAAGCAAAAAAAAAAAAAAAAAAGGAATAGCTGTTCCTATCATCTTTGTTATGAAGGTGTAATGTCAGCGAAATGGTCTGAACCCCTCACTGGATGTTCTGGAGCCAAGTGAAGGAAGGTCCCAAAGCTTGGAAGTTGTGAGAGTGACAGGTGTCCATTTAACTCCCGCCACCATCCTGCCCCGAGTGAGTGGACGGGGCCCGGAGCCCACTTTTCAGAGGACTGTGCAGAGCTCTTTGAATGGCTGTTCCTGCTGATCCCACCACTCAATGTGCAGAAAAGGAAATGAAATATTTTGAAGCAGGCATGCCGTTAGTATTCCTTCTTAACATTAACTCGCAATTTACCAAAAAAAAAAAAAAAAAGGCAGGCGTTTGGGAATGCTGCAAGCACTGGGCTCTGGGAGGTTTAAACTAGGCTGACGCCGATTAACATGCCACACGCAGCTGAGTGAAAAGGCACGCGGCGAGTGCGACTCGGTGCAGAGAAGAGAAAGGTAAAGTACTAACTCGCTGAGATGATTCAATTTTCATCAAGTACCTTTGAATGTCAAGTTCTGCCTGAAGAGAGATCAGCATGCACTGCAAAGCCTGTGTATCAGGAGAAAAAAAAAAAAGAGAGAGAGAGAGAGAGAAATAGAAAAGAAAAAGGGTGAAAACAGGAACAGAAAAAGCAAAGTAGCCCCAAAGGGATTGTTTATTCACGATGAAAATGGAGCACAGCGAACCCCTCGTCCCCGACCAAGAAAGGATTTAGAGACACGCTGAAAGCAAACTCTGACTGGAAAGTTTGCCACCCTAATGTGTTCCTGCAGGCCCACTGAAATCCACCTTGTCATTTGAGAACATGTCACACTGGTCTGTTGTCCCTAAAGTTGCCCCACGGCTCCAGGAGAGTGACCAGAACCAGAAGGGACGAGATCCCTCAGTCAGAATGCAGTCTGCCGACGAGCCCCAGCCCGCCACCTTGACCGGCGCCGGCCACTGGGCTGCTCTGTGAAGCCCCGAGTGCGGGGCTCTGCGCCTCTGCTCCGCCTTGTAGGATGACCAGACTTTCTCATGAGTAGATCTGCTGTGAACACTTGCAAGGAACAGAAGATCAGAATTATAGTTCCGGCAACAAATTCTGACATCTGAACCTGGTTGACTTCGGAGACTGCCCTCAGTGGACTCTGCTACTGACCCAGTATTTAACTATTTCAATATTTACTGAGCCACTGATTCATTTTTGGACTTTTTTTTTTTTTTTCTGGCTGCCCCTGTGGCATATAGAAGCTTCCAGGCCAGGGATCGAATCCCAGCTGCATCTGTGACCTAAGCCAGAGTTGTAGCAATGCCAGATCCTTGGCCCACTGTGCCCCAGAAGGAACTCCTGGACAACTTAATTAAAAAAAAAAAAAAAATCATGGTGGAAAGATGTGTTTCAAAAAATGAAAACGCCACGATCCTTGTGCAAATAGAATGACTTCCTCTTGTATCCAAAATCAGCCATGAGAATGAAAAGCAGGGTCTCCCAGAGGTATCTGTACAACCACATTCACAGCGGCATTATTGCCACTGTAGTAACCATAGCTAAGAGACAGAAGCAACCCAAATATCCATCGACAATAAACAAAATGTGGTGAATGCACATAATGAAGACATTCAGCCTTAAAGAGGAATCCTGTCACACGCTACAAGATTGATTAACCTTTAGAACACTATACAAAGTGAAATAAGCTAATCACAAAAGGACAACTACTGCATGAGTCCACTTATGTCAGGTACATAGTCAATTCACAGAGATAGAAAGTTGGATGGTCACCAGGGACTGAGGGGAAGTGAACACGGAGTTGTTGTTTAGTGCAATAGAGTTATTATTATTTTTTTAGGGCCGCACCCACAGCATATGGAAATTTCCAGGCTAGGGGTCAAATCAGAACTACAGGTGCAGGCCTACATCAGAGCCACAACAATGCAGGATCCGAGCTGCATCTGTGAGCTACACTGCAGCTTGCTGCAATGCGGGATCCTTAACCCACTGAGCGAGGCCAGGGATCGAACCCACATTCTCATGGGTACGAGTCGGGTTCATTCCCGCTGAGCCACAGTGGGAACTCCAAGTACACGCAGAGTTTGAGCAAAATGAGAAAAGTTCTGGCGACTGCTTGTGTAACAATGTAAATGTAGCTGACACTACGGACCGGTACGCTTCGAAGTGGCCAAGGTGCTGAATTACCTGTCATAATACGTTTCCCCACAATTAAAAGAAAAAAAAAAAGAGGAAAGGAAATCAGCCAATGTCATGGCTTGGCAGCACACTTCACAACTGACTGCACACCTTACAGATAGATATCCCATATGGATAATCGATCTATGGGGAGCCTATAACCACTATCAAAATTGAATTATACAATATCCACCATTCATGCCACCATTACAGATTTAGCTACAGAGATGTATCATGTGCGTATTTCCTTTACTGCTGAATAATCCTGTATTATTTAGAACATATTCTTACGCCTATCAGATACAAATCCCCACAAGAACACCTGACTACAGAGGTCAAGTTCCAAAAGTCCAAAAGCCAGGTCTCCAGACAAGGACTGCACTACAAGAACTATTCTACCCAGAATGCACTTAGGGGTTGAAAAAAGAGGAAAAGACCTCAGAAGGGACTTTTAAGAGAAAAGGGGAGTACACCATTAGGAGAACCATTAGCTAGACTGATCTCATAAAGCCCTTTTCCAGGTGAACATATTCTCACCTGAAAGGTGAGGATGGCCGGAGGGCCACTGACTTTCCTGTGCCCAATTTTATAGGCTTCATCAAAAACAAAAAGAATATCCCAACGTGGACCACAAATTGTAACAGCCTGCAGGCTCGTGATAAATAAAAGTGCAAGATGCAAATAGGATGACAGATTTGAAGAGCGTCTGAGGAGACAAGGGGGAAAAGAGCACAGAAAGTTACAGTTTCCCCCTCAAGGAGACGGGGAAGAAAATGGGCCAAGAGCTGAGGGCCTGGAGGGCGCAACCCTGCACAGAAGTGACAGATAAAAGGAGGGGCTGGAGGAGAACAGCGCCCCCATGAGGAGGCTGTCTGGGGCAGGAGGCTGGGCAGAGACCCCAACCCCTATCTGCCAGGTGACTCTCAGCAGAGGAACCTACAAGAAGAAAAAACCTGGACCAGAAGGGACAAAAACAGCGACTAATGCAGGTAAAGGAATTCAAGGAAGAAGGGGCAAGATGAACACATAACCGTGCAAGGCCTCCATGCTTGGAGCCGGCTCACGTCTGGCTGGGTCTCTCTTGCCTTTGCTGACTGAGGTCAAGGAAAGGCAGAGGCTGGACTTCCCGCTGTGGTGCAACGGGATCGGCGACGTCTTGGGAGCAATGGGACATGAGTTCAATTCCATAGCCCGGGACAGTGGATTACGGATCCGGCGTTATGGCAGCTGTGGCTTAGGCTGCAACATAGCTCGGATCTGATTCCTGGCCTGGGAACTCCATATGCCGAGGAGTGGCCAAGAAAGAAAAAAAAAGGAAACACAGAGGCTGAAGAGTGTCCCCGCATCAGGACAGGTGAGATGCGTGCTGGACAGCCGTTCGCGGAAGATGCAGTGGCTGCGACAGAGAAAGGGCTCTGGTGCTGGAGGGCACGGGAAGCTTAGTCTCTACATGGACCTACATTTTCTCAGGATTACAAAACGAAACGCACAGGAAACTCATTCACTTCTCGCCAGGCTCCATCTGCATGGAAAATGGTTTGAGCCCTACAGGTTTTGAGCCTGACAGTAAGAACGCAGGGAAAGGAAAGCGGATTTTATTAGGCCACTCACACACTCCAGTGAAATCAAGTGTGTAGAACTTAGAAGCCTGATTTATGGATTTGACTATAAACTAGAAAATTGTTCCTAAAAAAGAAAAAGAAAAAAAAAAGGGCAGATGGAAAAGGAGCTGAAGGTCTGTGAGTCACTTCAGAGAATTATGATCATCAAGTACATTGTCCATACAAAGAGGTTACATCAAGATTAAGGGAACTGTGAGTGGAAAAACGACAGCTCACCAGCACAAGGAAAGAGCTGGAGTGGCAAAAATAATAATGCCGTAAAAATTAAACAGAAAGACCCTTGGATTACCTCAAAGACTCCTAATAAGTCCAGTGGCTATCATTTTTTTTTTTTTTGGCCATACCCGAGGCATATGGAAGTTCCCAGGCTAGGGGTCAAATTGGAACTGCAGCTGCTGGCCTACACCACAGCCACAGCAACGTGGGATCCGAGCCACATCTGTGACCTATGCTGCAGCTCCCAGAAACCCTGGATCCTCAACCCACTGAGCAAGGCCAGGGATCGAACCCGCATCCTCATGGATACGAGTCAGGTTCGTTACCGCTGAGCCACAAAAGCAACTCCCCAGTGGCCATCCTAAGAGGAAAGCACAGATGTTACTGTTATACTGAATGGTACTTGGGATCTCTTTGAAAAGCTGTGTGTGGCTGGAAGAAAAAGGCGTTCAACAGTTTCTTTCTTAATAAAGACAATGCTGGTGAGCCAGAGAACCGCTGATGGGGGTAGCAGACACGGGGACGTGACTAATGCCCAGGAGTGGCAGAGAAAACCAAAAAGGACCAACAAACATGCAGTATTTATACCAGTGAATAATGACTGATACTGATTTTCTTTTCTTTCTGAAAACTCTGAGTTTTCTATAATAAAGAGAGTTAGATAATAACATAAAAAGAAGAGCATGCTTAAGGTGGCAAAAGTGAAATATAGATCTCTAGAGAGCAACAATGAGAGATAAACTACAAAAAAAGTGTTGGAGATGGTCAGATTTTTCAGACTCGCAAAAAGTTCTGGTTTTGTTCGGCAATTGGGAATTTTTTTTTTGGTGGGGGGGGGCAACCGAGGCATATGGCCACATCAATGCCAGTCTGAGCCCTGTCTGTGACCTACATCACAGCTCACAGCAGCGCCAGATCCTTAACCCACCAAGCAAGAGTAGGATTCCTTAACCACTGAGCCACGATGGGAACGCCCAAGAAATTGGGAATTTTCTGATGTCACTTTACCTTTAGTTAACTTTTGACTCTTGGGGAGCGGTTTAACCCGCTGGAAGACTAACTATAGTTAAAGAAAATGCATTCAGGGAAAAAACGATAAGACTTAGTGAAAGTTCTAGGCCTCTATTAGGGGCTCCCTAGAGCTTGTCATGACACGGCAGTCACTGAGGTGTCCAACAGGTCTTCTAACTCAAAGACCTAATTGCCAGAGCCTACTCTCAGATTTTTATTCATGTTGCTAAATTTACGGAAGCTTATTTCCTCTTCCTCCTCTCTTACAGTCAATCGTCTTGTTCTTTGTTTTACAAATGGAGAATTATCAGTAGTGGCTTCCACTTAGGTCAAGATTCAAACCCTGCATGCACAGTGCTATTTTTATCAAATTTCTGGAAGCCTACTACTTACTGTCTTCCTGCTTTTAAAGTCACGTGGCAATGATTCAACTTCCTTAAGCCTGACTTTCCTTATCTGTAAGTGGGGATATTAATAGTATTTACTGTGCTTGGTTGTTGTGAGGATAAACTGAAATTGAGGAATGTAGAGCACAATACACAATTCTTGGCACAGACTAAGAGTGAAAATACTAGGGACTTGAAGCTTTTTTAAAAAATATATTGCATTATCAAAAAGATGCTTTACTTTAACATATAAGCAGGCAATACCCTTAATTTTAATTTTTTTTTTGTCTTTTGTCTTTTTAGGGCTGCACCCATGGCATACAGAGGTTCCTAGACTAGGGGTCGAATGGGAGCTGTAGCCACTGACTTATGACACAGCCACAGCGACAGCAACATGGGATCTGAGCCACATCTGTGACCTATGCTACAGCTTGCAGCAATGACAGATCCTTAACCCACTGAGCAAGGCCAGGGATCGAACCTGCATCCTCAAGGATCCTAGTCAGATTCGTTTCCGCTGAGCCATGATGGGAACTTGCAAAAAATTTCTTTTTAATTTTTTTTGTTTTTTTAAATAAGAGACCTTGGATTTGGCATCTAATTATTTGTGCTTGGTTTTCTGATTTGTCTCTACCCCCCCAAAAGCTTAGCATTGAAAATGAGTTGCATAGATAAAGATGACTTTAAAACAAAAGGAAAAAATATATCTTATTCATTTGAGAGCCTTAAAAATCAGGAGAGCAAAAAGATTATATCTAAAGGCATTGCCTCTGTCACTTGTAATCTGGCTGTTTTGTTTCCTCGTGTTGATTAGTATCAGTTGCACCACGAGGGGGCGCGCTGAACTTAGCAAGTACCAAAATACAGCCACTAGCATGATGGAAGGAAACAGCTGAAATCCCCAGTTTAGGAGGAAACAAGACACACTCCACGTGGACTGCTTTGAGTCAGTCTTCACCCTCTTCAATATCCCTCACAGAGCCCCTTGTAAAAACTCACTTTGGCTGCATGTGTAACCAGTGTTTGAAAAAACCTCCACTCATGCAGTTAATACCAGTGACAGAAGGGAAAGAGAATTGATTTAAAATTAGTAGCCACACAACTAAAGAACCCACCAAAAGCAAATGCTGGGGAAACAGCCTTAGAAATAATTCTATCCTGAAGACACAGTGTTTTGTGAGTAGCTTGGATACCAAAGCAATTTTGGGTTATTTGGAGTTAAAAAAAAAAAAGTTGAGAAAACTAATTGTAATATAATTCCTTTTCCTTTTTGGGGGGGGGCTCATACCTGAGGCTCTCCTGATTTTTAAGGCTCTCAAATGAATAAGATATATTTTTTCCTTTTGTTTTAAAGTCATCTTTATCTATGCAACTCATTTTCAATGCTAAGTTCCCAGGCTAGGGGGGTGAATAGGAGCTACAGCTGCTGGCATACACCACAGCAACAGCAACGCAGGATCCGAGCTGTATCTGTGACCTACACAACAGTTCACAGCAATGCCGGATCCCCAACCCACTGAGTGAGGCCAGGGGTTGAACCCATATCCTCATGGATACTAGTCGGATTTGTTTCTGCTTGGAACTCCCTAATTCCTTTTCTAAAAATGTTTAAAATATTAAAGGTGGAATAAATTTAAGTGGGCCTTTGAGACTTTTAAGTCATGCTAAGGTTTATAATTGATATAACAATGCAGTTGACCCTTGAACTTAAGGGGTTAGAGACACACTACCACTGCCACACCTCTACTCCCATGTAGTTGAAAATCTGTGTATAACTTTTGACTCCCCAAAACTTAATAGCCTATTGTTGACCAGATGCTCTATGATAACATAAACAGTTGATTAGCACATATTTTGTATGCTGTATGCATATCTGTATAAATTTTATACATTCATAACATACCTTTTTCTTACCTTTTTTTTGACTTTTTTGGGCCACACACATGACAGATGGAAGTTCCTAGGCTAAGGGTCAAATTGGAGCTGCAGCTTCCACCCTACACCACAGCCACAGTAACGTGGGATCCAAGCTGCACCTGTGACCTGCACTGCAGCTTGCAGCCACACAGGATCCTTTAACCCACTGAGTGAGGCCAGGGATCGAACTGACATTCTCCTGGATACTAGTCGGATTCTTAACCAGCTAAGGCACAACGGTTAAGAATAAAAAATAATTTAAAAATTATCCTCTTAATTTTTTGATATTTCTAGGCTATGCGGTACTTCTGCCCATTTTTTAAAAAATTGTTGCAAATCTCAGAAAAATTTCCAATGTATTTACTGAAAAAAAATCCACATACAAGTGGACCCATGCAGTTCAAACCTGTGCTGTTCAAGGGTCAACTGTAATCTTAGGGTGAAGTCTGAGGACTCTGAAGGATAAACAAAAAAGGCTGCAACATGTAACATAAAGAGTTCAGGGTAGAAATCTTAATTTCTAATTAAGTAAGAATCCTACGAAATCTTAAGAACTTCTAATTAACTAAGAATCCTAAGAAATCTTAAGAATTTCTAATTAAGACTCCTAAGTAACTCTGCAGTGAATTTAGGACAGAAATGGGGAATGCAGCCTTTGGAAAGAAAACTGGGCATGAGCCTCAATTTCAGCATTTAATATCTGTGAGAACTTGGGCACACTGCCTTGGGCCGTATATCTTGGAAATGCTACCTTCTTTGGTGGCTTGTAGTTTCTTTCAACCATAAGATAGTGGAAATAGTAATAATAAGACATCTTACATTTGTTGTATGAAATAAGATAATTTATGAAAAATGCTAACTACAGTGCCTAGCCTACAATAAGGCAGCACCGGGCTTAAGAAGAGCCTGCTAGGAGTTCCCGTCATGGCTGAGTGGTCAACGAATCTAAGAACCATGAGGTTGCGGGTTCGATCCCTGGCATCACTCAGGTGGGTTAAGGATCCAGCGTTGCCGTGAGCTGTGGTGTAGGCTGCAGACACAGCTCGGATCTGGCGTTGCTGTGGCTGTGGCATAGGCCAGCTGCTACAGCTCCAATTAGACCCCTAGCCTGGGAACCTCCATATGCTGTGAGTGCGGCCCTAAAAAAAGGAAAAAGAGAGAAAAAAAAAAAGGAAGAGCCTGATAAATAACAGGATCGCCATGCTCCTGTCCAGTATGTGGCGGAGGGAAGTATCTGAACCTCTCTGTGTTTGTGTTCTCAAGAGTCAAATGGTGGGAAGCAGTCTGATTTAAAACCAAAACCAAAACCAAATCAACTTAGAATACTTATGCGCACAATGGAATGCCAGTCTTCAAAGTAGTGGGTTTGCAAGGTCACACAACTATTTCTATGACTTTGCCATTGTCTGCAAAAAACAGACTATGAAGTAAGCAAGCAAGTGTGCCATGTGCAGGGGGACATTCAGCCAGCTCTCCCTGCAGCTGCACTATCATGGTTTATGGCCACGGTTCCTACTGGGCAGCCTGGGCTATAGCTACTGTATTATTATTTATTTTTTTTTTTTGGACACGCCAGTGGCTTGAGGAAGTTGCTGGGCCAGTGACTGAACCTGAACCACAGCAGGAATCAGAGCCACAGCAGTGACAACATCAGCTCCTTAACCCACTGAGCCACCAGGGAGCTCCAACTGTGAAATATTCGAATATTGGTCCTAGTCATTCATCTTCAGTTGGGCGTTCCATCCTCCACCCTTCCTACATTCTAGAGTATGAGACTTAAGTGACACAATAGATCTATGAGAGATTTGAAAGAGTCAAGTATCATGCAAATAAAAGGTGAGAACAGGACAACAAAGGCTTCCGGGAGCTATTTATAAGACTGACTGGGTCTCCCCCTTCCCATGTAAGAGGGAAACAGAAGTGAGCTGACTTAGAAATCTGCCTGCCAGGTGACATACAGTTGTTGGGGAGAGTTAACCCAGATCATCTCCACCAGGGTGACAGATATTTATTCTCCAAGCAGGTGCCACCTAAGGCCATTGGGTTCACCAGCTCCTTGAGAACTCTGCTGACTTTTACTCCAGTGTTTCTTTTTTACCCTCTTTTTTTGTCTTTTGCCTTTTTTTTAGGGTCGTACCCTCAGCATATGGAGGTTCGAGGGTAGGGGTCCAATCGGAGCTACAGCTGCCGGCCTACACCACAGCCACAGCAATGCCAGATCCGAGCCGCGTCTGCAACCTACACCATAGCTCATGGCAACGCCGGATCCTTTACCCACTGGGCCAGGCCAGGGATCGAACCTGCAACCTCACGGTTCCTAGTCGGATTCTTTAACCATTGAGCCATGACGGGAACGCCTTCTTTTTTCTTAATTTTTAGGGCCAATGGAAGTTCCCGGGCTCGGGGTCAAATCAGAGCTGCAGCTGCAGGCCTACACCACAGCCACAGCAATGCTGGATCCGATTTGCATTGCCGAAGCTCAAGGCAATGCTAGATCCTTAACCCATTGAGCAAGGCCAGGGATGGAACCTGCATCCTCATAGACACTATGTTGGGTTCTTTTTTCCTTTTTTTTCTTAGGGCTGCACCTGCATCATATGGAAGTTTCCAGGCTAGGGGTCTAATCAGAGCTGCAGTCACCGGCCTATGCCACAGCAATGCCAGATCTGAGCCATATCTACAACCTACACCACAGCTCATGACAACGCTGGATCCTTTAATCCACTGACCAGGGCCAGGGATTGAACCTGCATCCTCATGGATACTAGTCGAGTTTGTTACTGGTGAACTCCTACGTTGGGTTCTTAACCCACTGAGCCACAACAGGAACTGTGAGTCTCACTTTCCACATCTGCAAAATGGCAACAGCCATCCTGCCTGCCTTGCCAAGTCACCGAGACACAAATGAAGTAAATCAGAGAACAGTACTGCCAAAGGTAAAGCTCTAAAAATAATAAAACAGCAATGTGATCCGTAAGGAGAAGGAATCGAAGCAGGCACACAAAAACGAGGTACTAAAATATTTTGCTGCTCAAGGACAAGGTCTGGCTATGCCCGTCCCAGCCCACTCGGCTACAGGGACCCAGACCTTGAATGCACAGCCTCAGTTCATGAGCACATGAAAATCACGGCGGCAGATGTTAGCATTCCCATCCCCGGCTGGGGACCTGGGTCACGTGAGACTTGCTGTCCTAATGTCCTGACCCACCTTCCGATGGTGCTGCAACCTTTCCCGACCCTGACCTTGCTCCTGGTTGGATTACCCATTCTCCGCTGCTGCCGGTGTGCAGAGCCCTGTGGGCTGGGCTCAGCCAACCTTCCTGCCCCCACCAGCCCACATTACTGGGAGCTCAGTGTCGGGCTCTGACCTCATGTCCCAGCTTCTGGCCTATTCATCTCCAGAAATATATTTGGCTAAATATATTTTGGGGGCTGAAAATTATTGTGAAAACAAATAAGCTTTATTGGGGAAAAAAGACGTTCTTTTTTTTTTTTTCTCCACGCCCAGGGCATGCAGAAATTCCCAGGTCAAGGATCGAACCCAGGCCACAGCAGTGATTTAAGCCCCCGAAGTGATAACGCCAGATCCTTAAACTGCTGTGCCACCAGGGAACTCTGAAAAAGACCTTTTTGACAAATACCCTTCTTGACAGTTTGGTTTCACTGCTCATGGCGAACAATGGAGAGAGTGAAGCCATTTCTTAAATTCAAAAGTGGATTAATGTTATTAAAACAGACAAGGACCACAGGCTATCGTCAATTGCTAGTTTGTGTGATCACATCATCACTATAGTAAATGCAACATAGCCGGGGCCATAATTACAAATTAGCATTTTTAACATTGCAATTAAGGTAAACAATCTCTGGAGAAACAAACCACCACCACTACTACCAACAACAACAAATCCCCAGCCATAGCTCTCTACTATGCTTTATTTTTTAAAAAATTTTTATTAGAGTACAGTTGATTTACAATGTTGTTCCAATTCTGCTGTATAGCAAGGTGACCAGTCATACTCAAACATATATATACATGCTCCTTATATTATCTTCCATCATGGTCTATCTCAAGAGACTGTATATAATTCCCTGGGCTTTTGTTTTTTAATGGCCACACCCACAGCATATGGAAGTTCCTGGGCCAGGGATTGAATCTAAGCTGCAGCTGTAACGGACACTGCAGCTATGGCAACGCCGGATCCTTTAACCCACTGTGCCAGGCCAGGGATTGAACCCGCGCCTCTGCAGCCACACAAGCTGCTGCAGTCGGCTTCTCAGCCACTGTGCCACAGCAGGAACACCTCTCTTGTATAATTTTGATGTCACAGAAGTAAAGCTTATACATTTTTCTGGCTGCATGCATACTACTGGTTGTCATTTTTAATAGCTACTCACATCTTTTGCTCATAAAAGAAGTAAGGATTTCAATCTTTTGAAACAGAAGGTTGGATCCTAGCAGTTCTTCTTGAAGAAGTGTAGTTCGCGTCCCTCTAATTACACTGGATTAAAACAGAATGTGTGCCCATAACAATTCAACTCTAAACAGACTTCACTAATTGCTTGGAAATAGCAGAAGCAAAAAGTTGAAAACAGGCTCTAAGTACATAAACAGCCTCTGGCCTTACACTTGAAAAACCGAGAGACTGCGACTGGGAGAGAGAAAAGAGCCCTTTAGCGAAATTCAAAGTCATCTAGCTCCTGTGCATCATCTTAAATATGGAATTTGGGCGAGCTGGGGTGCAACCACAGTTCACAAACAGTCAGCAGGGCACTGGGCAGTGCCATTAAAAAGCTTCAAGAAAACATTTAAAAAGATTACCAACTACCCTGCCAGGAGAAGGGCAAAGAAAATGTTCGCGCAGAACTCCTATGACCCTCCTCCCACCAAAACTGCACAGAAATAAGTTGAAAGTTTATGATGGAACAAGCCTAATGAGGAATATATTGAAAAGAAAGAAAAACAGAAATAGTGACTCACAAACAAAATACAGAGCTATTGTCAAGGAGGATTTCACCATCAATAAGCTCCACATGGGTCACAGGCATTTCCGTCTGGATCGTCCGCTTGGGTTGCCCCGTCTCCTGTCCCTGAGAACACTGGGCAGGCGGGTGCAGTACTAGAACGTGAACAACATGGGCTGAAGTGGCCTTCCTCTCTCTTCTGCAGGAGGTTTGGTTCAGCAGTTCTGAGGGGATGGGGGGAACTGCATTCAGGGAGCAAAGAGGAACCCACAGCATGGAGATGACAACTCCCCATTGGCCCGAATACATCCTGTGTGGATCTGAGGCTGCCGGGGGTCTGGGGCTGCTGGGGTTCTGAGGCTGTTGTGGATCTGAGGCTGCCTGTTGGCACATGGGGTCCTTACAGGGCTCACAGGGCGGCCTCAGCATCCTTTTCATTTTCCAGCGCTCCCCGGAGAATCCCACAAGACACTGGCCAGCTGCCACCTCCCCTACCCCCAAACCCGTGCCAAGACACATTCCCTCTGTTGGTTTGCACCCCAGGCAGGAGGGATCAGGATGAAGCTGAGAGGCCCACTCACAACTTTCAGACTATTTTCTCCATGGTATTTCAACTCTGAGCCAGGAGTGTCAGGCATGGAATCTCCAACTTGTTAGCCCCCGGCCTCTCTCATAATTCACTGAGTATCGTGATGGCCTCCTACTTCCTTCACAAAGTTCATAAATCCCACTTACATATCAACAAATAAAGCACAGCGGCAGTTCTTTACCTTTGGGTACAGTTACTCACTCTCCCAAGAAAGGACTGCTGAGCAAGAATAACCTGGACTGTTATGTCCTTGAGTCTGTCCAGCAGTGGGGTCCTGCTGTACGGCACAGGCACTATATCCAGTCTCTTGGGATAGACCAGGATGGAACATAATATGAGAAAAAGAACGTATGTATGTATACGTATGACTGGATCACTAGGCTGTACAGCAGAAACTGATACAACACTGTAAATCAACTATATTCTAATAAAAAATACAATAATTAACAACAACAAAAAAATAACCTGCTCTTTCCATTTACTCCTAGCTTGACAATGACCTTCTCAACATAGGGCTGATTTTGAGGTGAGACTGAAGAGCTTTAAAATCCAGAGCAGATGACAGAATTTAAGCATGTAGAGCATTTGATTGGTTGGCATTAAAAAAAAAAAAGGATTATATTTCTAATGGAATGGTGGGACTCTCAGCACCATAATCTACAAGGGGCAGGTCAGCGCCCATTCATGAGAAGGCAAAGCACTGTTTTTAAATTGATACTTAAAGTATACACATGGACCTTGCGATTCACTGCATGTAGATGCAGAACTATTCTGCGGCCCATGATTGTTCCACATGGGACGCTGGAAAGAAAGCAGACTTTCTGTGGATTCCATGATCACTCTCCTCCCCGTTCATCATGCACATCCTGGGTCAGCTGAAAAGACTCAGGGTGAAGGTGGAATCCAGTGTCTGGCTCTGTCGAAGATTTGTCTGCTTGCCTCTTTCCCACCCCAGCTGAGGCTCAGAGGAGGAGGGCAGGATACCATGGGGTATACAGAGTCTTCATGCTGATGGCCAGCTCTCACCACCCACCCAGTAAGGAGGAGAAAGAGCCCGCTGGGCAAGAGTCCGGTGTCTGGAAGGCCCCTTCCTGAACCTGAGCTGCATTCCACCCACAGGCAAGAGAACACAGCCCTTCTCCATTGTGTTACCAGCCCCAGTGTATAAAGACCCTTTTGGCTGTTCATCAACCACAAGGCCAGGTTCTGACCTGTGAACAGACAGGACAGTGGCTTGCGGATGGTTGTGACAGGAGGGTGATTTCATGGGCACTAAGGAACCATCGTCTCATTCCAGGAAAGCCCCACTAACCTGCCCATAGAACCCTGCAGAATCCCAGGTTGTTGGGGAGCTAAGCAGGTGCTTTGGAACCTATCATTAAGAGTGCAGACACCACTGGGAGAGAAACAACAGCTGCCTTATCAGATAGTGAGACTTAGTGTCAATAATTCAGCAGAGCTTCGCGTGAGAGATTTTGATAAGATGCAGGAAACGGGATCCAGAAACGAAATCACTGTTGCAAAGGCAACCATTCCTGAACTCATTTTTCTTCACGAGTTCAAAGCCTAGACCCAAGGTGGGGGAAAGTCCGGTATTCTCACCGGCTCTCCAGCTCCCCCTCTCCTACAGGACCAATCTCCCCATTTTATGATGGGCATCAGGATCAAACTGTGGCTAAAACCATTAGTATCCTTCTCCAGCCTGGAGTGGTGGAGCGTAGCTACAATCCACCCCTACGGTCAGTGATCAAATGAAGACATGAATGAATGCTAACCTTGGATTGTGCTACGAAGGTCACGGTTACAGAGACTGGCAGGAGTCCAGAAAAAAATGAAGCCCAGGGCAGGGAAGAAAATGAAGACTCTTAGACTGGAAGAAAGGAGGCCAGATAGAAATTTTTGAAGGGTTAGATTCCAAAAGTCTGTTTACAAGTCACATATTCACTCTTCCAAAAAGTAACAGTTGAAATATACGGCCCGTTAGGTCTGATCAACCATAAAAATCACATATCTACTGTCAGCTAGATCCAATGACTGTGGGAGGACAGGGTTTGGAAACCATCTGTTTGTGAAGTTTCTTTTGGTTCTAACACTTCACCTCAATGCTAATAAGCCTAAAGCTGAGACTCACTAACATATTACAGAGGAAATACATTTCCTCTTTCAAGGTCAGCTCCTAATGGTTAGAAAGAGTTTACTGTGTCCCACCAGAGATGTCAAAAATTAAATCACAGAAGCAGAATTTCCTTGATTCTTCTCTGAGGGAGAGTTTTTCTTAATTACTGGTGTTTTATGGTCATCTCGGGGAGTCTGTCCTGATCGTGAAAACATATCCAAAGTATGGAATCCATAAAAAAGACTTTAAAAACACAAACAGGCAAGATAGGCTTTATCAAAGGACTGTCTCAGAACTAGAAAGCAGTAAAAAATTATCTTCACATACAAAAGAAGTCACACTAAATAACTCGGCCTTGGTTAGCTCAGGATCTAACTCAGACTGCTTCCCCTCCTCCTCATTTCATGAAGATGACCCCACGGCGGCTACTGGAATTACACGATAGGGAAGATGATAATCCTTCTGAGTTGATGTCATCACGGTCTAGAAGCCAGGTCATCGTTTTAAAACCAGGATGCATCTGCAGCACATAAAATGACTTTCAACTTCTGAGGCTTCTAGGCCTAAAGCCAAAAGGTAATGAGTTGCCTCAAAAATATTTTCTTCTCTTTCTTTAACAAAAAAAGATTTGGAGGGTAGGGGGGTGAAAGAAAAGCGATTTACACCACGCTACCCAGAGGTGAAGCGTAACTACCTCTCATGCCTGCTTTTAATCTTCTCATTTTCTCTTACCTGTCTTCCCCTCCAGGACCAGAATTCCTTTCATGCCCCACTCATACCTCCTTTCAGCATCAGACCCCCAAAGGCCTGCTCTTCAGCTCTGGGGGGGCCTAAAGGCATTCCGAAACCACAAGCTTTTCATTATTGCTTAAATTTCTTTTCTGCTGACCGTGATTGCACATGAACTTGCCAACGATCTCTACTCAGGAGAGAGATTCAATTCTTTTTAAGAAGAAAAATCATTTGGTACTTTATTTCTCCAGGAAACTCTCATAAGCAAAAGATGTTCAATGCATCCAGCAAGTGACTCATTTTCCCTTAATGGTTTTCAGATATTGGCATGCACCTTCCAACGTGAACAATTCCACCGCTCCAAGCAGAAGAGGTCACGCAGCCTCAGGTCATACAGGGAAGGCGCCATATCAGTGTGTCTGGTAGTGGTAGAACAAGCTGGCCAGGCATGGAGGCCTGGATTCAGATGGTATATACGTATATAGTCTACCAACTGACTTAGCCTGACCGAGCCTCAGTCTTCTTATCTGAAAAATGGGAATAACACAATGTAGCTTACCCAAAGTTTCAGTAAGGAATAAATGAAATCACTTCTGTGCCTAGCACATGGTCTGTGCTCAACAGACACTTTTGCTTTGATCATTCTCCAACCTCTCTTCAAAATATCCTGTGGGAATATACAGAGGTGCTAGGGTATCCCCAGGCTAGGGGGGTTGTTTTCTATATTACACGTTGGCTGATTGTTTTTTTCCCTTTCAATGGGCCAAGGTCACACGTTCTTCACAGTATCACTAAGTGAATAAGTATCACTAAGTATCACTAAGTATCACTAAGTATCCATTGATAACCAGTGCAACATCCTATAAAAATATTAGAGCCCCCCTCCTGCAGGCTTACGCCTACATCATGGGCGCTGGAACATGCCCAGAGCACCGCCTACTCTTTTGCTAGGGTTTCTCCCCAAAGTCATTTCTTTTCACTGAACTCAGTACTTAAGGAGTGGATTTGGCCTGCTTTTTCTTGAGATCTACGATTAACTTAGATTTTTCAGCTTTCATTACGAGATCCTACGGTTGTGCAAGAGGTGGCTTTCCTGACCTGTGTATGACATTTCTTCTTTTTCCCTAGATCTCACTAATGTTTAATTTTAAAAAATGTAATAACTTCCCTTTATCCATAGTAATTTTTACTAAAAATACAAAATAATTTAAAACGATCTCTTATACCCTTATATAAATAAGATGTATATATATATATACATATACTCTTGTATAAACAAGATATATAAGAGATACTTATACACTTATATAAATAAATAATATATAGAAATAAACATACTCATATAAATGAATATACTTTTATAAATACAGAGTAAAAAGAAAAGGGATATCTACTATGAACATATACTCAAAGCCAATAAATATATCCATTTGCTACACTATTCTAAAGCCACTGTGGCCACTAGCAATAACAACGCACATGCACTGACACATTTCTAGTTATTTGTGTATATCAGGCTATACGGCAGGTATGTTCCCCAAAAGTTGCATAGAAATCAAAAAAATTTAAAGGAATTATAGATTTCTTTTTTTTTTTTTTTTTTTTTTTAGTATATGGATGTTCCCAGGCTAGGGGTTGAAGTGGAGTTGTAGCCACTGGCCTACACACAACCACAGCAATGCCAGATCCGAGCTGCATCTGCGACCTATACCACAGCTCACAGCAACGCCTGATCCTTAACCCACTGAGCAAGGCCAGGAATCGAAACTGCATCCTCACGGATGCTAGTCAGATTTGTTTCCACTGAGCCACAATAGGAACTCCTAGTTTTCACTTAAATAGTTAATTATTAGGACTATCCCAGTCCTTTTATATAATTTGTAATTTATCTCCAGTTAAAATTTTCCCATTTAATGTACAGTGTAAAATAACTTGAATCTATCATGTCAATATTGAAAGGAACCAGAGTAACTTCTATTTTAGGAGTAACTTTACTGGTTAAATTTTTTACCATTTAATGTATAGCTATAAAACAACTTGAGTCTATTATGTCAAAACTGCAATGAACTAGACTAGAGTAACTTCTATTTTAAAAATATCTTTATTGGTGTTCCTTTTAGGGTAAGACTAATCATAGCGTAAGCTCACTGGGTGAGTAACCACATCTTCGTCATTATATAGCAAAGTTCTCCAGGCCAAAGGAAAATATGCAGATGGCATATACAGAGGAATCCTATCCCGTTTATCCACCCCAAAACTCAGCATTCCGTCACAAAACTGACAAGGAATTTGAGTATCTTTTTGTGTATGTGTATGCTTTGTATTCTTTTTAAATCAGTACTCGCTTTCATTCTATGACATTTTTTGTTCATTCTCCCTCCCCCCATGCCAACAGAGTAATGCCCAGCTATGAAAACAGAATGTCTTAAAAACAAAAATGATGATGTAAAGGCTTATGGCTTTTTCCATGGCATAACCTTGACCATTAATCTCCCACTTGCCCAGTGCCAAGAGTGGTCAAAACTGGCACATATGTAAAAAAATAACTGTACCAAGTTTCCATGTCTTTCTTCCTCTGAGAAATGTGAGGCAAGCACTGAGGAAGGTGAGGACTCCAGGGCACAGGATGTGAAATAATCGAAACGGCTCCCCTCCTCCCATTTTCCAGACCTTTCGTGCTTGTCTAGTGGAGACTTGGAGAACATCTGGTGAGAAAGATCACGTACCAGGTGTCTCTGAGGAAAACTGACCTCTCAAGCTTAGAGGTCTGCAAATGTCCATGGAAAACACACTTTCCTGGATGTGGGGTAGGAGGAGATCAAGTGGCTGCCACCTTTGTCTGACTTCTTTCACGGATCCTGTGGCAGCCTGAATGGCATTGGGAAGATCTGAGGTCTTAAGACTGGTGAGTAATTGCCGTAAGTACTTCCTAAAGCCATCATTTGGATGAATGCTGTGTGCCTGAATACTTACTGATCCAATGCACAGTTTCGGACAACAGTAAAAAGTCTAACCAGGAAGTCCCTTCAGGTCTAAAACTGTTTGGTTGAGACCTAGTCACATGGATGATAACAGTGTGGGTATATTTTATTGATTAAAAATGAACAAAACCTGAAGGCCCACTGATAGATGAATGGACAAATAAAAAGTGGTATACACACAATAGATTTTTTTTTTGCCTTTTTTTAGGGCTGCACCCACAGCATATGGAGGTTCCCAGGCTAGGAGGTCAAATCAGAGCTGCAGCTGCTAGCCTGTACCACAGGCACAACAACACCAGATCTGAGTCAAGTCTGGGACCTGCACTGCAGCTCACAGCAATGCCAGATCCTTAACCCACTGAGCGAGGCCAGGGATCAAACCCACATCTTCATGGATACTAGTCAGATTTGTTTCTACCGCGCCACAACGGGAACTCAACACAGTGGAATATTATTCAGCCTTAAAAAGGAAGTTCTGACACATGTTACAATATAGATAAGCCTTGAGGACACTATTTCAGTCAAATAATTAGCCAGCTGCAAAGAGATAAACAATGTATGATTCCATCTAGGTAAGGTACCTGGAGTAGTCAATTAGTAGAGATAGAAAATAGAATGGTGGTTGTCAAGAGCTGGAAAAGGGGGGCCAGGGAGTTTTTTAAAAGGTATAGCATTTCAGTTTTATATGATGAAAAAGTTTCAGATATTAGCTATATAACACTGTAAATACACAACACTACTGAACTGTATACTTAAAAATGGTTAAGATGGTAAAATTTTGTGGTATATGTATTTTACCACAACTAAATACTAAAAAAAAAAAAAATCTTGTCAACTGTCAAAATAAATAGGAGAGAAAGAAAAGTGAACAGGAAAAAATTGATGGGCGCACCCTTATGTTCACAGCAGCACTATTCACGACAGCCAAGACATGGAAACAGCCTTAAGGTCCATCGACAGATGAATGGATTAAGAAGATGAGGTATAGATACAAAATGGAATACTACTCAGCCATTGAAAAGAACAAAACAATGCCATTTGCAGCAACGTGGATACAACTAGAGATTCGCATACCAAGTGAAGTAAGCCATAAAAGAGAAAGACAAATACCATATAAGAATCTAAAATAAGGCACAAATGAATCGATCTACAAAACAGAAACAGACTCACAGACATAGAGAACTGACTTGTGGTTGCCAAGGGGAGAGGGAACAGAGTGGGATGGATGGGGAGTTTGGGGTTAGTGGATGCAAACTGTTATATTTAGAATGGATAAGCAACGAGGTCCTACCGTGCAGCACAGGGAACTATATCCTCTCTCCTAGGATAGACCCTGATGGAAAAGAATATAAAAAAAAAGAACGTGTATATATGTATCACTGAGTCACTCTGCTGTACAATAGAAATTGGCACATTATAAATCAATTATAATTTCAGAAAATAATTAACAAATTAATTTTATTTTAAAAAAGAAAGAATAATTTCTAGCCCAGGCTTTCTACAAAGTAGCTAAATATATAAGAAGGGCTCAAATGGCAAATTGTGCCTGGCATACCATTTGTGATGCTGGGGCAATTCCTTGCTATGTATTTAGTCCAAGCTAAGTCTTGGCCAATGGCTCTCTCCAGAGAGGACTCACTCTGGACTCTATCGGGTTTGAATGAGGATCTAAGCCAATTTCATTTGGCCTGATGGTCCCTCTGGTATCCTCCCTCATCCTCTGATGCCTTAAGCTATTAACCATGCTCTTACCTCAAATGCTGTACTCCATACAGATGCTCTTTGGACAGGCTTGCTGAGCCCTTCTTACGCGATGCTGTTAGTCTAAGCTGCCCTGCTTATTTGAGCTGAGTGCCATGTGTCGGCAAATACTGTATTTGCACCAAGTGGGCAGCTCCACGCCTGGCTGAAGGGAACTCAAGCCAAGCACTACAGCCGCCCCTCAAGTGCCACTGCCACAGCTTGTCACAGACCCTTCTCTTGTACTGATGGAAGACATGGGCGTTCATTTTCAGGGCTGTTGGTGCGGAAATCACTATGCTTGGTGTCTCGCCCACACTGCTCCTCTGACTGGGGTCAGGGACTAATAAGGACCTATGCTTAATTGAAAAGAAACAATCAAACTGCCCATTCAGATTAAGATGGATCTACCGCCTAGACAGCGGATATCGGATTCTCTGAGATAGTCTGTAGGGCTGATTCTGAGATAAGAGCAGTTCTTTATTGTAGCAACTCGGTTGAATCCACCGTCTGTTTTAACTCAGAGTAGGATCCAAGACACAATCCTATCATTAAACATATGGAAGACAGATAGAAAGAAATCTCATTTATTTTCTCTCCACATAAATGGTGAGGTCTCCCCTTTGAATTCTAACATGGACAAATAAGGAGATTTTTAAAGCGGGGACCGTTCTCCGGCCATGTTTAAGCACAGATCTGTGTAAAATAAAAAGTTAAAAGTTACATTCCTATTAGTAAAAGTACATCCTCTTTTAGAAAATACTTAATTAGCTCAGAGGGAAAAAGATCCTTCACTACTCACATTATTAAGTAAAGGAAAGCGTTAGGTTTCCACATTCCCCAACCATAAGATCAGAACTGACTTTTGGAATCTACCCCAAAACCTCAACTTCCTGCTCAGCAAGATTTACCTCAGAGAATGAAGAGGTCCCAACTGTTGCCAAAAAGGACCTTTATATGAAATCAATCAGATCAGGACAACCCGTAACTCTATTTGATAGGCTGCATACAAAAGATGCAGCACAAGAAATATTAATACCATGGTTTTTCTGGCTGATCGACGAATGTGTACATAGATACAGCCATGTCTTAAAAGTCACCTTATTTTCTTTTTAGGGTCACACCCACAGCAAATGGAGGTTCACAGGCTAGCAGTCGAATCGGAGCTACAGCTGCCGGCTTATACCACAGCCAGATCCAAGCTGCGTCTGCAACTTACACCACAGCTCACAGCAACGCCGGATCCTTAACCCACTGAGCGAGGCCAGGGATGGAACCCGCAACCTAATGATTCCTAGTCAGATTCGTTTCTGCTGTGCCACAACAGGAACTCCTTTAGTTATTTTTAATTTGGCATACATTCAATCTTTCTAAGCCTTGCATAATTTCAAAAGTTAATTCTTTGTGGATGACACGATGTCATCATGAACATTAGTTCCGATGTTAATAGAGAAAATTGAAAACAGAGATCCCTTCATTAAGTAGCCTTAAAATAGTGCATCTAAGAACAGAGCAGAACAATGGCTGACTTTCCCCCTTGCTTGACTCATTTCTGAAAATACAGTAACTCAAACATATTAGAACTGGAGAAGGAAAAAAAAGCAGTGTCATGGAACCAAACAGAGTTCAATAAAAGACTCACAAACAAGCAGAATATGGATCTCACAAGGTGGTTTTTCAAGTCAGTGGGGAAAAATATTATAGAGTCAGTGGTAGTGGCACCATGGCACAGCCACTTGGAAAAAGAAATAAAGCCAACCCCTATCAAACTCCTTAGCTCCAAATAAACTCAGAAGGGTGAAATATTACAACCTAGGAAACTTAAATTCCAAAGAAAAGTACTAGAATAGAACACAATATTTTAATATGCAATATCTGAATGGGGAAGGCCTTTTTTTTTTTCTTGTCTTTTTAGGGCCACACCTGCGGCATACGGAGGTTCCCAGGCTAGGGGTATAATCGGAGCTACAGCTGCCGCCCTGCACCACAGCCACGGCAACGCCAGACTGGGCTGTGTCTGCGACCTACACCATAGCTCATGGCAACACCAGATCCTTAACCCACTGAGCGAGGCCAGGGATAGAACCTGAGTCCTCATGGATGCCAGTCAGATTCGTTTTTGCTGAGCCACGACAGCAACTCCAGGAAGGCCTTTCTAAAAATGCAACTCTAAAGGCAGTCATATGAGGGAAAAGATTTCTAAATCTGATTATATAAAAATTTTAAATTTATAGGGAAAAAGTTTCCACAAGCAAAATCCAAAGACAGACTGAAAAAATATTTTTCAAAAAGTATGATAAAAAGTTAATCCCTTAATTTATGACTATCTTGCAAAGAGTCATCATCTAATTAAAAAATGAGCAAAACCACAAATTGGATACTTACACACACACACTCAACTAATAAACAGGAAAATAAACCTCAACATCATTTATTTTAAAAAGATAAAAAAGTCATTTTTTAAACTTAGATTTGCAAAATTAAAAAAAAATCTGTTATCTAGGGTAGTAGCAATATGTTGCAGGGGTATTTAAATTGGTTCAACCCTTCTGGTAAAATTTACAAGTGTTTCGAACAATTCATTCTACTTTTAGGAATTTATCCTGTGGAATAGCTGGGGAAAAAGCTCAGATAACATGAACAGGAGGAAAACAATGACCTAAATATAGGTGTTTCAGGTTGGGAGTGGTGGAAACAGAGAAATGATCATTTAAATTGCACAGGAGATTGATTTCATATTATGATAATCTAAAAAGTAATAAGTTGTCTAGACATTTAAAAGGGAGTTGACTGTGTATGATTTGATGTGAGCTATCTCGAGGCTGCATCTATTCAGAAGCAAGGTATAGAACAATTGTACATTATGACAGTTTATATCAGTGTAAAGTATGCATATACTATCCTATGCATATATCTACTAGGATATAAGTGTACCATCTTTAGAAAGGATCCAACAAGAAACGACTAAGAATGCTGACTTTTGAAAAGAGAGACTGAAAATTGAAGGTAGAAGCTTTTCATTTTGTGGGTGTGTGCATGGCTCAATGTATGATTTGAAGATTTTACTATGTACATATATTACATTTAAATTTTTAATTAAAAGAGTTAGCTGCCTTTTTGCTGTCAGCTGTCATCTTTCTGTTGTCAGGGTTTTCTACTAAATGGAGCAAGCGTGTAAGGTAGGTGGGGCTCTCTCTAATTGAAATCTTTATGCCTAGTGGCATTCATTTGTTTCTTTTTCTTTTCTTTCTGTTTTTTTTTTTTTTTTTTTTTTTTTTTTTTTTTTTTTTTTTTTTTTTTTTTTTTTTTTTTTTTTTTTTTTTTAACAGCAGCACCTGAGGCATATGGAAGTTTCTAGACTAGGGGTTGAATCTGAGCTGCAGCTGCAGGCCTAAGCCATAGCCACAGCAACACTGGATCTGAGCGTCATCTGTAACCTACGCCATAAGTTGTGGCAACCAGATCCTTAATCCACTGAGTGAGGCCAGGGATGGAACCCAGATCCTCACAGAGAAAATGTTTGGTCTTGAGCCCACGAGGCCACAACAGGAACTCCAATGGTTTGTCTCTTAGCTGTCTTTTTCCACATCTGCATTTATGGCTGTATTCCAGATGTTCATGGTTCTTGTTCTCTGTGCTAGTGGCCTTGTACACATTTGAACACAGAGCTCGGCAGCTACTCTCATGACTTCAGAGGATGGCACTTCTCAAAAACAAGCTGACTACCTGCAAAAGCCACTGTGCTATGCCTCAAAACATAATTTCAAGTTAGCAAGAACAGTCTGGTAGGCTGACTTAAATTTTAATTATTTGTCCAAGAGCTGCACATTGGTACTCCTTTCAAACAACATTAATTATTATAAAGGACAATCTTTTAGGAATAAGGATATTTTTATTCCATGCAACTATCTGAGTTCCAGAATGTTGACACTAAAAGGAACTTTCAAGGCCATCTAGTTCAACCCCCACATTTAAGAGATTGGAACTAGACACAGACAAAGTTAAATGCCTTGCCAGATCCTTAACCCGCCAAGGTCATCAGTTAACCACTAGCAGAGTCAGGGGGAAATCCTAGATCTCCTAGATACCAGTTTTGTGCTTTTTGCTCTCAAAACCATATGGAGGAAATTTAAACTACAATCTCTGTCATCAAAATAAATATTAGGAATTCCCTGGTGGCTTAGTGGGTTAAGGAGCTGGCATTGTCACTGCCGTGGTTCTGGTTACTGCTGTGGTGCGGATTTGACCCCTGGCCCGGTAACTTCAGCATGCTGCCTGCATAGCCAAAAAGTAGAAAGGAAGGAAGGAAGGAAGGAAGTGAGCAAGGTATACTATAAAGAAAGAAACACTGAAAGCTATACTTCTCTAGAAGTGCAAGTAATGGAACCAACCTCAAGTCCCCACTGAAAAAGAAAGCAAAAGGAGAACTCAACCCTGGAGAGTGATTTAAATAAAATTTAGGAGTTCCTGTCGTGGCTCAGTAGTTAACGAACCTGACTAGTATCCATGAGGACGTGGGCTCAGTCCCTGACCTTGCTCAGTGGGCTAAGGATCCAGCGTTGCCATGCGCTGTGGCTAAGTCGCAGTTGTGATTCAGATTCTGCATTGCTGGGACTATGGTGTAGGCCAGTGGCTACAGCTCCAATTTGACCCCAAGCCTGGGAACCTCCATATGCCAGGCGTGTGGGCCTAAAAAGACACATACACAAAAAGTAAATAAAAACAACTTCGTGAGGTCTCTTTTTCGGGGATGGAGGAGGCAGAATCATCTTGACATGACCATTTTCCAAGTGATCTCCTGATGGTCATCTCCACTGGGGTTCAATAAAGACTTTGACGACATGCAGAAGACATGAAAAAGGGAATCCTATTACATCCAATGGCAGAATGCTCCTAGAATGCCTCATTACAAGCGGGGGCACCAAACCCCACTTGAGCCCGGGAAGGACGCATTTCTTGGTTTTCCTTTTGTACTGTGATGACTGGTTATTTTGACAGCAGTGCAGAAGGCTACGAGGCAGCGCTGATCCATATAGACTTGGCAGCCTACTGAGCAGCACGCACTATCTACAGGAATAGAAAGAGCAAAGCAATCCAAGAACAGGATTTGCATCTGTAGGATTATGTGACAGAGGACTATCTCAACATAACACATGTGAGACACACTTATAGACACACACACACAAAGCATATTCCCGCCACTAAAAAGCTGAATTGAATACTAAGGTGTTTCCGCTTTCTTTTTATTATTTCTAAGCGAATCCTGTAGATTCCTTGTGAGGCGGATATCATAGAAGAACATTCAACTAAGTGTGAGACAGTCAACTCAATAACAGAAGGTAGCTGTCTGGAGAATTCTTTTGAGTGTAGCTTAAAGCCAAAGAAAGCCCCTAGGAGTAAACTTTTTTTTTTATGAAAATTTGCATTTAAAATTAAAAAAAAATTTATTTTATTTTTCATCTTTGCTTTTTGCGCCTGCAGCAGATGGAAGTTCCCAGGCTAGGGGTCAAATTGGAGCTGCAGCTGTCAGCCTACGCCACAGCCACAGCCACACAGGATCCAAGCGGCGTCTGCAACCTACACTGCAGATCACGGCAACGCCAGATCCTTACCCCACTGAACAAGGCCAGGGATCGAACCCACATCCTCATGAATACTGACCAGTATCGTTTCCACTAAGCCACAGTGGGAACTCCCCAGGAGTAAACTTTGGAGTGAATCAGTGGGTTTGGGTCAGGGGAGCCTCGCCTGGCCTCAGCCTGTGACGGGCACCACAGGGATGGGAGGGGTGAGATGCGAATTGGGAGAACACCAGCTCAGCCACTGCGGCTGAGTTCATGCTCCTCCAGGTTAGAGGCCAAACCTGGCAGTCGTCCTTCCTACCGGATCTAGACAGCCTCTCTCCTTGGGGAGATCAAGTTCTGAGAAGATTCTTCTTCCACCTCATGGACCTGCACAGCCTGCAGCAGGTCTTTTTTCCTGACATCATGATACCAGGACTCCTTGGCATTCGTTACACTGATGGACACGCTCCTAGCAACCCTGCTACCCCGACGAGCGGGGGCGGCGCTGGAGAGAAGACGGAGGCAGAGGACAGGAGGGACTGTCTTGTGAACCACCCTGGCTCTGGGGGGACACTCGTGTTCTGCACGTTGAGACGTCTCCTCATAACTGTGCCCCAGAGTGCCATCACACCACGAAAATACTAAAAGTCTCTGGCAGGCCCAAGTGCAGCTTTGGTCTAGAACTTTCTTGGTGTGTCACCCTGAGTGAGCTAACCAACCGCTAAGGATCTTCGTCCCCTCTCCCATAAAACAGAGATAATAATACCCACTGGAGAGCTGGGGCCATCTGATGCAAAAAAAGAAGGAAGGCAGGTGGCCCGGTTCCTGGTTATTGGTACCAAGAGTACCAAATTTCCTGACTCTCATTTCGCTGTCATTTACTAGCTTCGGAACCTAGTGATTCAATAGGTCCTCGGAAGGTTGCGGCCAAGCTCCAGACACGGTACTTTGACTATGAAAGCAAACCCTTTACAAAGGATAGCACGGCATTTCTTTCCACCTAGAAGGTTAATTTTCTTTAAACTGAATTTTTTTTTTTTTAGGGCTACATCTGCGGCATATGGAGGTTCCCAGGCTAGGGGTCAAATCGGATCTACAGCTGCCAGCCTACGACACAGCCACAGCAACGCCAGATCCTAGCCACATCTGCAACCTACACCACAGCTCACGGCAACGCCGGATCGTTAACCCACTAAGCAAGGCCAGGGATCAAACCCGCAACCTCATGCTTCCTAGTTGGATTAGTTAACCATTGTGCCACGATGGGAATTCCTAACCTGAAAATTCTGATTTAGGTAACTAATGAACTATACATGAAGATTTATCTGAATGGCCAAAAATTGGGTAGCCATGCCCCAAAGGGGAAAAATACATTCAATGAATTGCAGTTTACAACCCAGAAGAAACATTTTTTTCTGTGCTAATAAAGAGACACCTAAAAAGGGATAAGAGTTCCCATCGTGGTGCAGTGGGTTAAGAATCTGACTCTAGCAGCTAAGGTCACTGAGGAGGCATGGGTTTGACCCCTGGCTCAGCAGAGTGGATTAAAGGATCTGGGCAAGTAGACTGCCGCACTGTAGCGTAGGTCGCAGCTGTGGCCTGGGAATTTCCATATGCCATGGGTGTGGCCATAAAATATAAATAAATAAATTAAATAAATAAAATGGATAAAATATGTAAGAAAAAGAAGTTAGATAGAGATGGTATGGGAGAGGAAATGATGATTATTTACTGTATACCCGATTCCTACCAGTTTCCTCACACATAGTATTCAGTCCACACAACACTGAGAAAAATGTTTCTTCAATTGATACATAAGGAAACCAAGCTGGAAAATTTGCTTTAAAAAGCTGGTTCAGGCATAACCCTGGATCTAAAAGCGTCACTTTGACTCAAAAGTTTTCCTTCTCCATGTAAATGGCTTCTTTTCTAGACACATTAGTTACATTTTTCTCTATGTCCTTCTAAAAGAGAGTTTCAACATGACACTGTTAAGACGAAACTATTCTTGTTTAAGAGTCATTTGGATCATAAGAACTGACTCTGTCTAAATTTCAAAGCCACAAGAAAAGAACAAAGACAATAAACTTAAAATGCCTTAAATTGACAACCCGTTTAAGAGGAACATGTGTTACTTCTAGAATCAGGGAAAAAACATATACATTTACATTATGTGAAAAGAAAACCCATTTCAAACCAGTTTCAGCTTGGATACAGAGGAACAGCTTGAGCATCAAGGTCAAAATTATGAAATATGCTCAACATCTTACAAATTTTACAGTTGCTTCTCTTTGAAGGATTAAATTCAGCCCAGCCTGAAGGCATGAATAATTTCACGAGGTTCTCTGAAGCATGTGCTCATCCTATAGAACTTAAAGAGTCTCTGTTGGTCCTCCAGAGGGATAAGGACACTGAAATAATCTGTTTCAGTGACACTTGGGGGTGACCCTCCAAGTCTGGGGGACTTGGGCTAATAAAAAGCCTGCTTAAAGTTCCATAATGGGATGTTAAGTATTCTGAAAAGTTTGGACAAATGCCTGCACTTCAGACCCCAGAATCACCTCAGGAGGTCCCCTGAAGGAATCCTTGACAGAGGGGTCCTAGAAAATGACCCACACTGGGACAAAGATCACACTCCTCATTTTCGGTGACTCATAGGCCAGATTTGGCATTTGCTGGTTGCCTTCTAGATTTCCAGCTCACTTCAGTTAAATTTAGAAGACAATGTTGACAGACTACAAGATCCTCTTCATTACTGAAACTGGCAAAAAGTCTAGGAAAAGGGCAAATGCAAGAAATGTTAGGTAGGCAGATTAACAAATTGGTTTGACTCCCGCTCCCAGGAATGGAAGTAAAGCGCGGACAGTCCAACCCCAGATGGTAAGCCATGGGTCACAGAAGAAACAACGTATACACAGCATCTGTTTTCCAGACCCCTTTCCAAGCATCAAAATTGCATTCCATCATGATTAGGAAGTCTTTCGTTTCTAGTAAGAAATAGCTTATGAGATGCAGTAGTAACTTTCAAAAGTACATTACTTGTAAATGTATTTTTAAGTTACTGAATTGAATCAATTATGAATAAATTAGTATGCAAAATCATTAGAGCACCGATAGCAAAAACAAAACAACAGTGCGAAATCTCATGGAGTTTGGCCCAGATAATGACTAACCAATTCTAGATCTCACAATAGTGTATTAAGCACTGTTGAAAATGTTGTCCATTGCTACTTGGTTCACTCAGGTATTCTGAAATAAAAACTGTGAAAGAATTTGGTTGAGGCAAGGCTTTCTGTGCTTGCTATGTTCTAGGAGAAGTAACTGAGGATACTCATGCTGGGACAGGTGACATGGGACTTTTATGGAAGACTTCTGACTATAGAAGTAAATGCCCTCATTTAAAATAATATTTTTATTTGGTAAAATACAGAACATAAAATTTACCATTTTAAACCACTTTGAAGTGTGAGTTCTGGCATTCAGTACAATTACATTTTTGTGCAAGAATCATCTTTTCATGAAATTCTGTCCCCATTAAACAAGAACCACCCTCCTCCCATTTCTCTACCATTCTGGCAACCAGCATTCTACTTTATGTCTCTTTATGAACTTGACATAGAAATTGCATATAAGTAGAGTCATGCAAACTTTTTTTTGTGATTGGCTTATTTCACGTAACCTAATATCTTCAAGGTTCATCAAGTTGTAACATAGGTCAGAATTTCCTTCTTTTTTAAGGCTGAATAATATTCCATCATGTGTACGTCCACATTTTGTTTACCCATTCATCCAGTGACAAACACTTGGGTTGCTTCCACCTTTTAGCTATTGTGAAAATGCTGCCACGAATATGGCACATGGATTTGAGTCCCTGTTTTTGCTTGTTTGGGGTCTATACACAGAAGAAGATTTTCTAGATCATATGGTAATTCCATGTTTAGCATTTGGAGGTATTATCATCCTGTTTTGCACAGCAGGTGTGCCATCAATAGTGCACAAGGTTCCAATTTCTCTACATCTTCACCAACACTGTTACATTTGGGCTGCTTCCCTCCCTTCCTTCCTTTCCTCCTTCCAAGAGTTATCTTAATGAGTGTGAGGTATTATTTCATTGTGGTTTTGATTTGCATTTCTCTAATAACTAATGATGTTGATGATCTTTTCATACACTCACTGCCCACTTGCATATCGTCTTTGGAGAAATGTTTATTGATAGAAATGTATGTGTAGTCTCCATCCTCTGCTCCTGGTGAGAACTCCTAAAACCTTGTAACTTCCTAAGTGATAATGAGCCATAGGAGCATCTTTTGTTATAACATTTGGATTCTATCCTGAGCTCCTGAAACAGCTCCATACTGAAAGGTGCATCTTTTGTTATTAATTACAGGGCACTTTCAACCACACCAAAACTGTATTAAAGAGGTGACTTTTGGAAAACCCATAGGATGGTTCCAGGGGAACCAACCAGTAATTAGAGGGTTGGAACTTTTAGTCCCACCCCTCAACCCTCAGGGAGGGAAGAGGTCCCCAGAGGTTGGATTTTTCACCAATGGCCAATGATTTAATCAATTGTGCCCATACAAAGAAGCCTCCATAAAGACCCTAACCAAAAGAATCTGGAGAGCTTCTGGACTGGTGAGCAAGAACACATTTATGTTCTGGGAGGGTGGCATACCCAAGACACACAGGGGCATCTTCTTTATCCGTTCATCTGTTGATGGACATTTAGCCTGCTTCTGTATCTTGGCTGTTGTGAATAGTGCTGCAACTGGGGTGTATGTATCTTTTTGAATTATGGTTTTGTCCAGATATATGTCCAGGAGTGGGATTGCTGGATCATGTGGTAGCTCTATTTCCAATTTTTTAAGGAACCTCTATGCCATTCTCCATAGTGGCTGCACTAATTTACATTCTCACTAACAGTGTAGGGAAATACATTTTAATGATATTCTAGCCTCCAACAAATCATTCTAAAAATGACAACCTTCTAAGCCTGCAATCTTCTAAGTCATGCTTCTTTCAACATTATCGTTCATTCTACAACTATCACAGCTGCACGCCAGATAATGTGTTGGAACCGCAGTTACAATGGTGAACAAGATAGACATGGTCTGTTTGCAGAGCTGAAAGGCTTCAAGGAGACTGTTAATTAAGCTAGCACACATAACAAAAACTTTTAAATACTACTATCGAGGAATTACATGGTGATTAGAAGAGAGCTAAACATACAGTTGTAGTAGGAAGAGGAAAATGCCAATTAAAACTTTCTTACAAAAGGCTAAGTCCTTCAAAACAGACACAAATACACATAGCTGAAAGTGATCCGAGGGCTCAGCTCCTTCACTGCCTACCTGAAGTTCAAACATTTTGTAAATGTATCAAATGTACTCACCCCCAAAATATGATTGTTCATGATTTTAAAGATGAAAATTATAACTTCCAAAGTGGAAACACACTGCCTTCCTCACTACATTATCTCAATGTTTATTTAGTAACGGTCATATGATCTTCTCTTAAATCTATTACAAACCCTTTATTCAGGTAAATCTTTGCCTCTTAGTTTGTCATCAAAAGGAATATAAAACACATCACCAATGTACTTTTTCCCCCCCTTTTTTTGTCTTTTTGCCTTTTCTAGGGCTGCACCCGCAGCATATGGAGGTTCCCAGGCTAGGAGTCTAATCAGAGTTGTAGCCGCCGGCCTACGCCACAGCCACAGCAATGCAGGATCTGAGTCTGCAACCTAGACCACAGCTCATCGCAACGCTGGATCCTTAACCCACTGAGGGCCAGGGATCGAACCCGCAACCTCATGGTTCCTAGTCGGATTCGTTAACCACTGAGCCATGACGGGAACTCCCCCATCAATCTACTTTTAAAAACAGTCCTTCAGATACTTAACACTAACAACTTATCACTCGACATTTTCCACGCTGAATGAACGTTTTGCCTGGATGCCTAATTTTTCCCAATTTGTTAACCACCCTCATGACTCTTCAATGTTTCCAATCACTCCTTTTGTTGGAGAGCTAAAACTAGGTCCTTGCTCAGCCAAGACTAAGACCTCAAGTCTGTACAAGATATTTTGTTCCTTGACCTTATAGGCTGGCCTACTGATTTTGAGCTTTATACTCACAAAGCCTTCTTTAACTCCTCTTAGAGGGTAGTTGGCCCAGAAAAAAGCAATTTACAGGGCTCAGAAAGAAACCAACTCAACAGTACATTGGGGAATAAACATTACCATCAGATAATCTCAAAAGGTATGCCTTCTGAACATGCATTCAAATCACGATCATCATGGAAATGCAAGTATTTCCTTACGCCCACCCTTCTGCCCTGACGTCACCTTCTACTACTTCGTTTTCAGCCATGCTCCAAATGGCCAGGACCATTCTGACCTACATCCATCCCTCCTCCCCATCCCCATCCCCATCAACAGCCTGGTCATTTTCTATGTTTTCTGCAGCTCTTACGGGTTATAGAACATTTTAGATCTAGTACTGATCACTTTAGAACATTTCTTGCTATGACCCTGTTTACCCAGTCCACTCTAATGTTCAATTAGTTCCTCTTTAAACACACTTTCAATGTGCTCCAATGCAGTAGCGCCTCAGCCCAAGAGTTGGGTAGTGAAAAATAAGCACTTCTTTGAAGTCCCGATAAGTGTGATAAGTGGAGGAGAGTCAGAACCATGGGCTTTCTTAACATCAGACTAAAAACTTACAACATTTTTTTAAAAATTAAAAAAAAGATCAACTAGATCACTTCCCCTCTCCCTCAAGCTACTGGGCTATGTTAAATCTTACAGAACTTGGGCTCTTTCAAACCACACTGCTCTACTTGCCACCTTTCCAACTACAAGGTGTTTCCAAATTAATTTTGTGATGGTATCTGCTACTTCTCTTCACCCTCACACCAGTCTCTATTTTCTTCCAGGTCATAAAATCTTTCAGATTTGTTACTTCAAGGCCATTTTTCCTCCATGTCACCTAGAAACGCCATGTTGCTCTTTTTCTAGTTCCATACTCTTTCCACCGCTGGTGTTTTTTGAAGATATCATCCTAAACAACTCTTTCAGTTCCCATCAGTGCCTACTGATTTTAATATAAGCAGTCTGCCAAAACAGCCTTTGGTCAGCTCTTCTAATACTGCTGCCTCCTCCCAGTCAATACTACCAGACTCTATGAAAACAAAGAAGTTTTGCTTTGGGGGGAAAAAAAAGGTAGACAACTTGACCTATTGCTGTCATATAAAGCCAACTCCCTCCTCTACGCACCAGAGAAATACCATTTCCCTGTCTTGTTCCTTCTGATGTATTTAAAGAATGTTTCCCTTGCTGTGTTTTGAAAGTTGCTTCTCATTTCCTGCTTGAGCTTTCCTGACATTACTGGCTGCTATTTCTTTGTACTCCTCCTTGGCGCCCTGCCATGCCCCCTACTTAGCCATAGCATTCCTGTTCAAGTCTCAGCTCTTCAAGCAGTCCTTTGTTCATCCTGTCGGGTTTCCTCCTACCTCAGTTAGACTGGCCTGTCATTGTTTCCTTTAACCGCATTTCATTAAAGTACAGTCAGGACCAGTGGATTCTCCTGTCTCCTTCTACCGAATTTCTGTAGTGACAGTTTCCTCAGAAAGACCTGAAATCCACCTTCCACAAAGTCACCTTTATTAAGACTGCCGACTTTTAGCTATTGAAGAGTCTAAGAAATACTAGCATCTTCCACAGTTTGATACTCATCTGATCCCTATGTCTGTACTAGTCAATTTCAAATAAGGCAGCCATCCTTGTGCATTCTTTTGCAATGACCCTGCTCTTTCACTAGGAATTGATTTGGATCCATAAGGTGGAAGAGGGCAAGGAGATCCGTGACACCGTCCAGACTTGGTCAGAAGTTCCAAAAGCCTGTCCACCTCTTCTCTTAAATGAGAGATCTGTATCAAAAGTCCTTAAAAGTGTTCCCTTTGCTTTTTCTAAAACATTTTTTTGGAAAATACAAACTTTCTATCTGATGACCTCCTTTTATGTCCTCTTAAATCACCAAAAGAATTGTGCAAAAGGTAACACAGCCTGACTGTTCAAGTTCCTACCTATTCTTAAACAGTCCACACTTTTGAGTCTTAGGTAAGTTACAACGAGACAAATCAAGCAAAGTCTTAAGTCAATACGAGAGAGTTCTTTAATTTTTCCTTATTTCTTAGATTTTCTCTGTTTTAGGCAAAACCATGAAACAAGACTGGCTTAGTGCATTTGCCTAAGTGCATTTTCCATTATGATTTCTTTGCTAATGGCTGATTCTCCAAAGCTGCTCAAGTTCCTTTGAGTAGCTGACTGCAAATCAATAGTAACTACCCCTTCTGAGATGGGAGGAGGTAGAGGAGGCATTAGGAGAAAGGCACAGTACTAAGCACATTATATGAATATATTTAAACATCAATAGCTGGTAAGATAATAAGTTTTCTCTTAAGGTTTTTTTTTTTTTTTTGGTAGCCATGCTCATGGCATGCAGAAGTTCCTGGGGCAGGGATTGAACCCATGCCACAGCAGTGACAACCCTGGACCCTTAACTCGCTAAGCCCCCAGGGAAACTCCCAATAATAAGTACTCTTGATCCTAGTTAACAGGTGAGTCGATCCAGGCTCAGACAAGTTAAATAACTCCTGGCTCACTAAATACAGACTGTTCACAGTCAACTTCCTGTTGATGTGCTCCATCAGAGGGGAGACTGTGTCATAGCCCCTGAGGTCTATAAAGGACCGACCCTCCAATGAGAGGTATACTTACATCTTAGGATAATTTACCTTTCTCCTTCGGCTCTGGGGCAAGAGGAATATTCTATGGGGGTCATCCACAGAAAAGATTTTTTTATTACTTAAGTGTAAAAGAATTCTTATTTTCCTCTGAGTAATAAGCACAAAGGGACAGCACCTCTACATTTTATCTAGAGTATAAATGTAGTATGGTATAAATCATAGCAATTCTATTAGTGGACCCTATAAGACAATGCCTTTAGTTTTTAAACTTGGAAAGATATATACAGAAGGACAACGATTTCATATTCTGTGTTGCAGATTCAGTTAATAAAACTGGGATCCCAGCTGACTTGGTAATATCTGCGGTGACCAGTTCAGCACATAGAATCACATGGGCGCTAAGACAAGCTCTGAGTAGAGATATAAATGTGGGTCTCAAAAATTAAGAGATAAAACTATATATTAATTATGTGGTTTCCAAAGACCTTTTGCAGATAAAGAGGAGAAGAGGGATACAGCTGCAGCAATGTGAAAACTTAACATAACAATTACGCATTTACTCCTAGTAGATAAAAAATAAGGACACTGACACCTCTGTTGATAGAGCTGTTTGACTGCTCAGTGGTCCAGTTTGGATCCCAATCAAAGAGTCACCAGGTCACATACAAAGATGACAAACATTCCAGAAGAGAGTACACCATGACAGCATGTAGAAGATGGAGAACATTAGGTCCCAGAATCCTGGAACCGAAAGAAATACACACATAGATTTCAGATTACATGCTCCAGAAGTAAGAGTTTCCATCCTGGCTGTGCCATTTGTTAGCTGTGACCTCAGGCAAGTTACATAAATCCTCTGTGCCTCTATTTCTTCATCAGTAACATGGGAATAAAAACAAAAGTACATTTTCAAAGGGTACTTGAGATACATTAATGCATGATAAGGACTCAAGGGGTAATTCCATTAAATTTACACCAAAAGAGGACTTTAGGAGTTCCCGTCGTGGCTCAGTGGTTAACGAATCCGACTAGGAAATATGAGGTTGCATGTTGGATCCCTGGCCTTGCTCAGTGGGTTAAGGATCCGGCGTTGCCATGAGCAGGTTGCAGACGCAGCTCAGATCCCACGTTGCTATGGCTGTGGCGTAGGCCGGCAGCTACAGCTCCAATTAGACCCCCTAGCCTGGGAAACTCCATATGCTGCGAGTGCAGTCCTAGAAAAGGCAAAAAGACCAAAAAAAAAAAAAAAAGAGGACTTTACAGCAATTAATAAAAAAGCAAAAACACACTTAAATCCACATAGGTATGAAAGACTGCTAAACATCTCACTTTCCTGATATGCTGAAACTGGGTACCACAGTGATGCTAGCCTGTTGAACTGACACTTTTGGCATCTTTCTTACGTTGCCTTGGGAAGGCAACTTCCATGAAAATGTTTTCTAAAACGCTGACAATACCCAGGCCAGTTCTCACCAAAGGAGAAGTGGTACCAATTTAGAAGACTGCAGCTAGCGTCCCTCCTTTTAATATAAAAGCAGCGAGTCTGCACTTTTCTTCTTACCTTCCAGAAAACCAAAACCAAACATTCTATGCTATCTTTGAAAGTACCAAGAAACAAGTGTAATCCCCCAAAAGGAAATCTAACAGTGGTAGGCACAAGACATTTCCAGTGTGGACAAGAATGTACCACCTTACTCTGAATTATTAAGCATCTGTTTCCTATCAGTCTCTCCCCTAGTTACCAACTAACACCCTTCTGGATCGTTCGTACATACAAGAATTTTGAGAATCATTTTTAATCAATATCATTGTGGAAAGAACCAAAGCAATTTATACTTCCATTCCTCATTGCAAAATAAGAAGGCCACAAACCATCTCATGGATAGCCCAGCTGAAAAAACGCAAAAGCCTGAGGGTAGGAAAATTCATTTTTGTTTGAGATAATACATGACTGACAAATCAAGAAGCATGACAGTTAATAACACAGCACCGTTCCCATCTATTTGTTTTCGGTACATGTCCTTCACACCTTCAGATTTGAAAAATGTTAGAGCACACTGGAAAAAACGAGTTAGATAAGTACAGCATCTGTGTTATAAAGAGTTTTCGTCTGTTTTGCTCAAACAAGGCTACTGCAAATATTTGTATTTTATGAGCTAGACCAAAGTATTCTACCATTAAAATTAAAAAATAGTACTCTTTTTAATTCTGAGATGGGAGGAGGTAGAGGAAACAAGTCAAGTTGTTGTGATTTAAGGTTTCCTCCTATAAGATGTTAATTTTAAGATCCTGGAGATATGTAAGATGATAGCTTATAGGAAGCTGTACAATTTATAAAATCTAACAGCATCAACCCAGGTTTTCTAGCAATAAACAAGCTTGATGGAAAAAGATAAAGAAGTAAAAATTGGGTACAAAGTAAAGTCCCTTTATTTTCCCCAAAGTGCTCATAATGGTACTTTTTTCCAGACAGTCCTGGAGCTTGCTGAAAGAAAAACACTGCTCCCAATAAGGCCTTAATAAGAAAGGTCAGGCCCTTCTAATTGATATATTCATAACTTAAGGTACTCTTGCTGGGGCTCATTGCTGAGTTATTCATAACACCACACATGTGAAAAGATTTTAACGTCTGATAGCAACAATAATTTTATATATTTTAAAAATTAACACAAATATCTTACAGCCATTAAAAAATAAAATGACAAGACGTTAAGTAATAAAACTGCTATTCTAAAATATGCCCCAAAAAACAGATACTTCTATCTGCAGGACAGGATTTTTAAAAATGCTTTTTGAACTTTCTGAATTTTCCATAATGGATGTGATTTACTTAAAAAAATTATTTCCAGAGGACTAAATATTAACCATCATTTTTACTTGTTATTTACTTTTAAAATGAGTAAAGAAAATTTTTAAAGGGACAGATTTTTAAAAAAAAATATTAAAAATACCCAAGCTAACACGTACACACTACTACATATAAAACATAACTTATGAGAACCTACAGTATAGCACAGGAAGGTCCTACTCAATGTTCTGTAATAACTTAGATGAGAGAAAAAAAGAATGGAGATATATATATATATATATATATATATATATATATATATATATATAAAAAACTGATTCACTTTGCTGTAAACCTGAAACTACTACAGCACTGCAAAGCAACTATACCCCAAAACAATTTTTAAAAGTTAAAAAACCGGAGTTCCCTGGTGGCCCAGGAGATTAAGGATCTGGTGTTGTCACTGCTGTGGTGCAGGCTGATCCCTGGCTGAGCGATTTCTGCATGCTGTGGGCTTGGCTCTCAAAATAAATAAATAAGCAAATAAATAAATAAATAAATAAATAACTGGGCTTTAAAACCAATTACTAACCTCCAATTGAATAAACACTGATAAAGAAAACCCTCCACTTCTATCATCTTTCAAATTGCTAACAGTCTTTTAAATAAATCTATGCTCCCAAGTTTTTCCCTGATATCTGAGTTTGGCTATTGAATCTATACACACCCAACCTCCCCACCACCCACCGCAGCAAATGCCCTCAGGACGGTTGGCCATATATGGCATAGTTTACAAGGCACAATCATACAGTCAACTTGAAGGCATAATGATTAAACCATCACAAACACTTTCCAGTGATTCCTCGTTCCCACGTGGATCGTAACCTTCAACCCCAATCCACCTTCCACTTCATCATGCCCACTTTAGGTTTGGTGGTGCAACTTTATGATCAATTTCTTGCAAATATTTTCATCTGTCTGCCTCTTCCGCCATTGCATCAGCCTGGCACTCAAGACAGGTTCAACCTAATTAAACATTTGCAATTGAGTTGGGGAAAAAAAAAAAACCCACACGACTCTGCTCAGTGGTCTTTCCTTAACTTCATTACAACAAATCTCATACAAGCACTCAACTCAGTTCAGTGATTCCTCAATGCTTTCCTCATTATTTTACTTTTTATTTTCAGGATGTCAGTCTTATTTCATAGGTGTTCCTCTCTCCTCAAACTTCCAACCTCCTTACCTTACCCTTGGCTAATCAAACCCCTTCCTATGTCATGGACAGAACAGAACTACTTCATTCTCTTACCCTCACCCACCAAATTTACCCACATCTTCTGCCTTTCCTACAGTAAAGATGGAAAAAGCTATTTCTGCTGCTAAGTCCAATAAATCCCAATCCTTTGTTCAGTTTCTTCCCTCCTATAACCACACTCCTCTTTTCCTAGACCATTCTCATGAGCATACAAGCTTGTCTTAATTTCGCTCATCTTAAACGCCAGAAATGATAGTTTTATGTTCATGTTTCCCTTTAACAATCAAATATATATACTTGAGGTTTTTGTAAGGAGGTTTTTCCTTACAAATTCATTGGTGGGATCATTTAGAGAGAATGGCTTCTCTCTCAAATGCATGGATGCCACGATGGATATCTTCTGAGAAGGAGGCAGGACAAGCCACTGAGATGGTTGGGAATGGTACCTAGTGGTTGATGGGTCTAGGAAAAAGGACACTCCTTGAATTGGCCTGGAATCTGGACCTGCCTGCTCTCAGAGGGTTGCCTAGGTGAGACACAATCCTGAAAGATGCTAACATGCATAGTGTGTGTGAAAAGAGGACTAGAAGCTGGAGTTCCCTAGTGACTCAGCAGGTTAAGGATCCAGTGTTGTCATTGCTGTGGCTTGGGTCACAGCCATAGTTTGGGCTCGATGATCCCTTGCCCAGGAACTTCCATAAGCCACGGGCATGGCCAAAAAAAAAAAAAAAAAAAAAGACTAGAGGCTACAGAACAACAGAACATAAATTGTGAAAAAAGGAGGCAAAAGACCAGAACTCCAGACAAGGGACAAGGGGGAGAAGGGCATATCCCAGAATTCATCCTTATGCCTTCCCTCTGATCTCCAGTGTAGTGAACATTGGTTTGCTGCCAGAATAAACTTTTGTTAATGAAAGGATGAGTAAACTTTTGAGCCAATTTTTCAGTAACATGCACGTTTTGTTTAACAAGTTATGCAATGGACTCATGAGTAATCTCAAAGAGTGTGCTGGGGAGGGAGATGGCAGTGAGCCATCCATGTTACCAACAGCCCCTCCACTGTAAACCATCAACGCAACAAAATGGAAGGGACAACGACAGAATCAGTGAACACTTTCTCCACCTGTAAGCCCAGATAATTCTAGAAGCCAGGATGTGAAGAACAAGAACCCCAAATCCAGTCTCACAGAATGTAATTCAAAGAACATAAACCCACACAAGAAAATGACACCAGGGGTAGAAAGACTACAAAATACTGAAATTGAATTTAGGAGAGGATCTAGCAAATTGACAGATTTCTTCATTTTCATCTCATCACAACGCCGAAAGCTACACACACATCCACACTTGTATATTCATATCAGTGCGCAAAGCACAACTCCTGCCCCATGACTTACTACCATTTTCCTCACTCAAGAGCATAATTTTCTCTAATCTTATAGCCAGATCAGACAAATTGGTGCATTATAGGATCAACTGGCTTCTTGTAATTAGTCTTGTTGGAGAAGTTCAAGACAATCATTCACCCTGGTGAGGCATAGGCTGTCTGAATTGCCATTACCTCTCTGTGAGCTCGGTTAAGAGCGCTGTGTTCTCTCCAGCGTCTCATCTCTAAGTTGAAGGGCTGAGTTCAAGATGAACTTCCCCCCCACATTCTTAGGGACCAAACCCACTCTTCTTTTTCATCTCATCTTGCTTCCATATATAACACCCTCCCCCCCTGATAATTCCCAATTTATCCATAACTCCAGGTATTGATACCAGTGGAAAGAGCCTGCACGAGTTTTCTTCCCTGAAATGAAGAGGAAAAGAAAATCCCAAAGACAAGACTCTACCTTCAAAAAACTTGCAAATCATTGCCCCACACGTCTGTAACTAGGGAACGCTGAAAGAATCAAGATCGGTCAGAAAGCTGAGCTTCAGTGTCAACATACTGCTCATTTCCAGGTGGCTTTGGAGTTATTCCTTGATACACGGAAATGAGAATTTCTACTATTATTTCAAGTTGAGAAGGCGGCACCTGACAGTGCTTTGATGGTCACCTGCTTATACCTTCTCAAATTCAAGTTCTACACTGTCAGTAACTGAGGGGTCAAGCTCATGATCAATCTGGGAAGCAAGCTTTTTCAAGCAGTCTCTGAATAAAAGCAAATATCAGCATTCTTATGAACACACATGATGATCTCAGGCTCCTATCCAAGTAATGAGCACAGCAGTAGTACCAGTTTGCAAGACCTGACAAGACCAGCGTACCAACAAGTATCAACATCAATCTTTTTAAAAAAGTAGAGTCTTCATAAAGTCACAACTTATGTATAAACTTATATTTTTAAAATGCATTTGTAAGAGAAATAAGTAAGATATTTTGGGGAAATTTAAAATGGATCAACCAGAATACATAAAATGCAGTTCTGATAGGTGTTACAGAAAGTCTACAAGAAAAAATTAAAGTACTTTTCTCAGGAAAAAAAAAAGGTAGAGTCTTAAGACACCAAGCTTACTGAAGAAGCAGAACTACAAAATAAGCAACTAATGAGCTACAGCTTGGGAAGAAAAATCCATGAATTTATCCATGTTTTCTTCTCCATAGTTACCGTGGCTCCTCAGCCTCAGAGCAAATGTTTAACTCTGTAACATTTTATTATTTGTAATAAAATTATTTACAGCATTTTACGATTAAAATGACTATTCTTCCTTCGGTTTTTGGAAGCATTTTTGTTTACAATTCTAACATTAACTAGGGCACACGAACTCTGGTACTTTAAGAAGAAATATGAAAAACACCTTAAGTTAGTCATACAAACACACCCCCGCCCCTCTCTGAAGAAGACATTGCCATTTGGCAATTTTTTTTTTAAGGACCACAATTGCTGCATATGGAAACTCCCAGGCTAAGGTTGAATCAGAACTGCAGCTGCCAGTCTATGCCACAGCCACAGCAATGCAGGACCCAAGCTGCCTCTGCAACGTACACCGAACAGCTCACAGCAACACCAGATCCTTAACCCACTGACCAAGGCCAGGGATCAAACCTGCATCCTCATGGATACTAGTCGGGTTCCTTACCACTGAGCCCCAGTGGGAACTCCCACCTCTGACAATCTTAATGCCACAGATTAAGATTTAGATTCTTCAAGAGAAAAAAGAGTCAATACTTGTTTCCTTCCTAGCACAGGTGGTTTTTCAATGGCACTATAAAGCAGATGGAATGCTAATAACCCAAAGGCAGAGGGCTGATTAGGCTGTTTACCACCTGCGCTTCACAAATAAAGAACTACTACTGAAAAGTAAGGGTCACCTAAAATGAATTGTATTCCATAAAGAGCTTCGGGAGGGGCACCCGGGCTCACCTACTGATTGACAAGAAATTCTCTGGCCAAGGAGACATGCAGCATTGTCAGGGATTTCTCCCGGCAGGAAAGATGTACTCACCCGAACTGTGGGTGGTCTTATCTGATGAGCCACTGAAGCATGTATGGAACTCCCTGGTCACGTGTACAAACTGACTGGATGCAGAGGTCACTCCATCTGTCCCACGTTCAATAAGGTGCTTCTAAGCGGCCAGTAGGAGGCCAGGCCAACGAAGAGACAAAGGGCTGAACCCAGGTTTGCACCCTTACGAACGCTTACACATGAAAGAGGGATCACTTGCGAGGCACGTCACCACGTCTCTCTGAAGCCTCCAAAAAAACCTGTTCTAGCAAATAAGCAATGAGATCCTGCTGTATAGCACACGGAACTATATCCAGTCACTTGTGATGGAACATGATGGAGGATAATGTGAGAAAAGGAATGTATATAGATACAGATGACTGGGTCACTTTGCTGTAAGGTAGAAATTGACAGAACCCTGTAAAACAACTATGATGGAAAAATAAAAATAATGAAAAAAATTGTTTTACACAGTCACGAATCGTTGGGGTGAAAAGCAGTAAGGTCTATTCATTCCAAACCTCCCTCCTATCCCTGCTTCATTCTGCTTTTCCAGATTCTCACCCGAGCAGCCCGTGCGGCAAGCCCCAGGACAGAGCTGATGCTTCCTGGAGGTGTGACAGACACCCACCCACTCTGCGTGCTCTGCAGGACAGCAGCCAGATGTGACCGAAAGACCTTTGTGGCCATGTGCACAAATTATTTCAAATGCCTGAAATTCCATCCACTGGAATAGCTCCTTGGCCAAGCCTCCCTCTCTGCTGGGATCTTCCCGCCCCTTGAGCCGGCTGCCATTCGCTCCTTCCAGTGCCTGGTTGTCCCCTCCCACCCTCTGGTGGTGTGGGATTCCTGCTGTTGGCTGTACCACTTGGGTGTATCCAGTCCAGAGATCAGCCCATGCCTCAGACCAGAATCCCTGCAGCTTGGCTGCTGCTGCAGATGAACCAGAACTGAATTTCGGGGAGAAAGTCCACTCCTCTGTGGTTTTTGGTTCTCTTTTTCCAGTGCTGGTACAATGACCTTGATCTAAAATGACCGTCTTCACCATTTTGGAGTGTATGGTTCAGTGGCATTAAATATGCACTCACATTGCTGGGAAACAGTCGCCATCGCCAGAGCTCTTTCCATATTGCAAACCTGAAACTCTGTAGCCATTTAACAGTCACTCCCTATTCCCCACTCCTCCTGCCCCTGGCAACCACCATTTTGCTTTCTAAGACTTTCCCTACTCTAGGTATCTCCTAAAAGTGGGACCACATTTTTCCTTTTGTGATGGGAGTTAGTTTACACAGCATAACGTGCTGAAGGTTCCTCCAGGTTGAACATGTAACAGGATTTCCTTCCTTTTTAAGGCTGGATAATATTCCGTCGTGTATGCAGACCACATGTCGTGTATCTGCTCTTCCGTTGGTAGACGCGTGGGCTGCTTCTAGGTCTTGGCTGGAATGAATAATCCTTTCATGCACACGGGTGTACAAAAATCTCTTTGATCCCAGCTTTCAATTCCATTGAATATATACCATGAGGTCGAATTGTTGGGTCATGTAGTAATTCTATTTTTAACCTTTTTCTTTTATGGTTGCATCCATGGCATATTGAAGTTCCCAGGCCAGGGATTGAATCCAAGCCTCCATAGTGACCCCAGCTCCTGCGGTCAAATTCTTAACCCACTGCACCACAGTGGGAACTCCTATTTTTAACTTTTTAATGAGGAACCACCACACTCTTTTCCTAGCAGCTGCATCATATATTCTATAATTTTTAAGATGTTCCTGGGTGTCTGTGACGAGAATGAGAAGGTGAAAAATTAGTGCTGTACTGGTTAGAACCGTCCCCAACCCACTGAATCAATGAATGGGGACTGCTACTGAAAGTTGTTTTGTTTTTTACAAAACAGTAAAACAGTTGTGTTTTCTCAGTTAGTTCTGGTTATTCTGATAAATGGATAGGTACTGTGATGCTCTGAAAACAGTCCATGTTAGTATTGATAGTTTAACATGAAGATAATATTTTAACCAAAAAGGAATGAAAAGGGTAGACCAGGATTTGGAGAATTTAAAAATGAACTTGTTAATTTTAATTTTTTGCTTTTTAGGGCTGCACCTGCGGCATATGGAGGTTCCCAGGCTAGGGGCTGAATCAGAACTAAAGCTGCCGGCCTATGCCACAGCCACAGCAATGTGGGATCTGAGCCGCTTCTGTGACCAATACCAGAGCTCACAGCAACGCCAGATCGTTAACCCACTTTGTGAGGCCAGGGATTGGACCCACATCCTCATGGATCCTAGTCGGATTTGTTTCCACTGAGTCACAATTTTTGCTTTTGAGTTACACTTTAGAAACAGTGCAGCCAGCCTACGATGTAAATTCTTAATTGTATACAATAAACTGAGGACAAAGTAATCAGCATCAGGCATACAATTTATACCATTTATATCAATGATTAGCTCTTCTATGTCTGATTTCCAGCTTTGGGGTAGATGGGTACCAATTTATTTTTCCTCTACAGAGCTCCATGCATGAAGTGTAATTACAAATTTGTTTGCATTTTCTGCGGCGTGGAACTAAAATCATAACCTTTTTGGAGACTTGCAATAGGTTGCTTTCTTATCCTTTATTCTTTCCTCAAAACAAAAATGGATGCCAAAGAAAGTGTCTTATTATATGCAAAATAAGCCCGCTGGCTCCAGTTGCCTAACTCTTGGCACCACTGCTTTTACCTGATGAAACAACCAGTTACAAGATGATAGTCATTCCAAAAAATCTGGAGTTTTATATGCTTGATTATGTCAACTTTCCACTGTGCCGCAGTGATGTATCATTAACGTGGGCTTTAAGTTAACATACAGAAAAATTTCCCCATATGTACACTTCGCAAAGCTAAACACATGAATTTTCTTGCAGGCAAATTATTTTCAGTAAATGCCAAGAGACTTAAAGTGCTTAGGCAAAGACTGATGGCTTTCAGGCTGGCTTGAGAAAATTATGGCTTGAGAAAACTTATTGGGATTAAGTCCCCACACTATCAGTTCAGGCCCCTTTGCTGGGGTCTTGTCCAAGCGTAGTGCTAAGGACAAGCGGGTGTTCCTCCCAGCCCCACTCACCTGCGCATTCTCATGCCCTCCCCAGGCCCGCTGCAGCCCTAGCCCGCCTCCCACCTCCCGCTCTAACGCAGGTACCCTTGGCTTCTGTCTGAAGCTGCCTTGTATGGACGTCTGCCAGTCGGCTTCACATCCTCCCTCCCCACCTCTACTGAGCATTTCATGGTGAAAAGCAAACCTAGAAATATTTTTTTCTGTTACCACCTTGTTTTACTATCTCCTCTGACCTATTCCCGCCCACCCCCAACACACACACACACACACAACTCAGTGCTGGAACTGGACAGAAAAATGGGGGAAATAAGAGATCAGGTGTGTGGAGTACCAGAAAGCTAGAAAGCAGGTTTGTTTTTTTTTTTTCATGGTTGTAAATATAGGTAAAAAAAATTGTTGGAAAAGAGGGACAAGGGTGAAAACATTACCACAGCCCCACCATCCCAGCTCCCCTAATCACAGAAGCATCAGAGACGGCTTCCTCCTGCCTGCTGTCTATGCCTGAATTCATCACTTTGCTGTGATTGTATTTTCCTAGCTCTGTTCAGATACTGTTATCAATATCTTCCTATGTCTCTCATCTCCCTTTAGACTCTCCTCCCAAAAGCTCGTCTTCTGCTGCCTCTTCCTGCAGGTGTTCCGGGGCTCATCTCTGCTCCGTTCCTCCTTTGCTCCTTCTGTGTGAGCCAGTCTCACCCCCGTGACTATTGCCGCATTGGTACCCGCAGTCCCCAAACTGTGCACGTAGGTGCCAGGACACCACAGCCAGAGCAGAGACACACTGCGGGCTGGGTGAAATTTCTGGGGCAGATGTGGCCGTATTTCTTACTGGTTGGACGCTGTGCCAAATACTAGCCTGAGGTGGCTCCCAGTTTCAACGTGAGATCACCTACATTCCTTTGGATGATGTCATCTTTGCAAAGTGGGGACAGGAAATGGTGCCCATCTGTTTGTGAGGTTTGAGAGGTTGTGCAGGGCCCAGCAGTGCACACGGCCCACTGGTAAGTGAGAATCAGGGCTGCGTGTGTGTGTCTGTGGTGTGTGTACAGGGAGAGAGATTGAGCTTAGGACTTGGTTCCCACTATTGCGGGGCCTGGAAGTCGCAAACCTGCATGGCGGGCCAGCAGGCCGGGGGCCTAAGGAGGAGCTGGTGAAGCAGCTCGGTGGGAAGACAGTCTCGGGGCAGAAGGCCTCATCCTCAGGGGCCTCAGCTGTTATCGCTCATGGCCTCAGGAAGACTGGATGAGGCCATCCGTATTTAGGAGAGTAAGAAATCTGCTTTCCTCAGGGTCTAGGATTCAGTTGTGACTCTCATCTAAAAAACACCTTCACGGAAATAGCCAGACTGATGTATCTACAAATATGTAGATACCATGGCCAAGCCAAGTTGGTACGTAAAATTCACCACCATTTAAGAATTAAAAAAAAAAATACACACACACACACACACACACACACACACATACCACAGATATATTTTTCCCTTCAATTTATACAATTATATTTTCAATCACCCACTAAGTTGTTAGGACATAAATAGTTATTAAGGGAGTTCCTGTCGTGGCTCAGTGGTTAGCGAATCCGACTAGGAACCATGAGGTTGTGGGTTCGATCCCTGGCCTTGCTCAGTGGGTTAAGGATCCAGTGTCGCTGTGAGCTGTGGTGTAGGTTGCAGATGCGGCTCAGATCCCACGTTGCTGTGGCTGTGGCGTAGGCCAGCAGCTGTAGCTCCGATTAGACCCCTACCCTTGGAACTGCCATGTGTTTCGGGCGTGGCACTGAAAAAAAAAAAGAACACACCTATACGATGCATATGTTCTATGCATTTTAATATATATGTAGGTTCTAAATGCACACGTATATTCCAAAGAGGAGTATTTCCACGGTTACCTCACCTCAAATGTTCCAACTCAGTTTCTTACTTCTTCCACCAAACCTATTTTCACTTTGGCTTCCAGCAACGGATTTTTTAAATCCACGTTTCCTGCACATTAACTGCCCCCTTCATATTAACTAATCCCCCCCATCATGGCCCTCTCTTGAAGAATTATACAATGATGGTTATTTATGTCAAATTTTACTATAAAAATAAAATTAAATACAAAGTCCTTCTCACAAATTATGGATTTATAATTTTTTTAGAGGAGAATGTTCATTTTTCACTTTTTCTGTATCTTCATGTTTAGAAAAAGCAGTCAAGATCGTTTAGGGAAAGTATCCAGCCTGGTGATAAATACAGATTTTTTTAAGGGAAATTCTCCTTGATTTAGAAAATCACAACACTTTAAAATATTGCCCCTAATGGAACATTCTGGAATCAGACATTTCATTAAAATGGAACAGGGGGGCCACCCCATAATAATAAACTTGAGCCCTTCTAGTGGAGAGCCCAGCCCTATCCAAATAGCTGAGTCTGTGGGTGGTTTAAAAAACAAGTATAACATCTGACCCGATAAAGCAAAAAAGCAAAGGCAGAAAATGCTTTAAAAACAAAACAAAACCCAAACATTCATTTTTATCTATCCCCCCACCACCACCCCACCGCAGAGCATAAGCACCTTTAAGGAAGAGATAGCCAACTATTACTGTGGAAAAAAATTTTTTTGATGGAAAACTCTTTTTTCACTTATTTCTCATAATTAAAGCTGGAAACCGCTAGAAGTTATTTCCTCTATTATTTCATTTTTGTTGGCAGTATTTGCTCTCTTGAATAAAGATGTGTTCCATCATGCATACTAATATTTATGGAACTGCACTCCTGAGATACCAGGCAATGTAACATTTCACTCTCAAGGAAGGAACTTGTTATTCATCGAGGGCAGCTGGTTTGCCATTAAAGAGAAGCCAACCCATTCTGGCTCCAGCCGAGTGAATTCTGCTATCACCAGCCCTCAACATACCTAAAGGCGGAGGCAGCCCTGTAAAAAACTTAGGATTCTGATGACAACATTAGAAGGCCAACAATAAATGGTAGTTCAGAGAAGGCCCATAAAATATTTGGTTAATGCTAAAAAAAACTAGAAAGTATTACAGTCTGAATGGCTTTATCTAAAGAAAAACAAGTACACACTACGAGATTTTTAAGAAAGACAGCAAAAAAGAAAAAGAAAAGAAAAAGAAATAAACTCAAAATTGGGGCTTTTGGGACAAGCAGGAAAGCTGATATAAAAAAACACATCTGACAAAAGATCAGCACAGTTAAATGTATTTATATTTCTCTGTGCAAGTACTTTCTCAGTTTATTCTCTTTGGCCAATGTATACATTTTTGGGCAGTGAACTAGGGGAAAATCTATAGGCAGACATATATTGCAGTATTTTTGGTATATGAATTTCGCTACCCATCGATGTTTATAATAATTTCTAATTCCAGCATTTTCTAGACTACACAATCTCACCAGCACCCCCAGACACTCAGAATAAATACAACCTGATTTTTCCAACACTATTGCTAAAAATAAAAGGACCACACAGTGAGTATCTCTCACTATCATAAGAACCACTGGAACAGGCAGTTTTCTTTAAACTCATTTCACTCAAAGCCTTTGGAAAATCAGCAGTTCTCCATGGAAGACCACTGAATACAGGAGCCAGAAGGCATCTAGTTGTGGGCATCTAGTTACTGACTTGGAAACGTACTTTTTTTTGGGGGGGGGGGCCACACCCGTGGCATATGGAGGTTCCCAGGCTAGGGGTTGAATCAGAGCTACAGCAGCTGGCCTATACCACAGCCATAGCAACACAGGATCCAAGCCACGTTTGCGACCTACACCACAGCTCATAGCAACACCGGATCTTTAACCCACTGAGCAAGGCCAGGGATTGAACCTGCAACCTCATGGTTCCTAGTCAGATTCGTTTCCCCTGTGCCACGACGGCAACTCCTGGAGATGTACTTTTTAAAAAATTTACAGTGTTGCGTTAGTTTCAAGTGAACAGCAAAGTGATTCAGTTAGACATACATATTCTTTTTCAGATTCTTTTCCATTATAGGTTACTGTAAGATACTGAATATAATTCTCTGTGTTATCCAATAGGTCCTTGTTATTTATTATTTTATATACAGTAGTGTGTTCATATCAAACTCCTAATTTATCCCTCTGCCCTGTTTCCCCCTTGGTAACCATCGGTTTGTTTTAAGTGTCTGTGAGTCTATTTCTGTTTTGTAAATAGGTTCATCTGCATAATTTTTAGGCCCCATGTGAGTGACATCATAAGATACTTGTCTTTGTCTGACTTAAGTTCACTTAGTATGATCATCTCTAGGTCTATCCATATTGCTGCAAATGTTCTATTTTTTAAAAATTTGAGCTGTGAAGACTTCCTCTTGGTAGGTAAAAGTGATGACGTTTTGGTCGAAGAAGAGGGTGGGAAGCCTGGCTGGCCAGGCAGGTGGGAAAGGGTGGTACCCTGTCTTCTCGGCCTGCCCCCTGCTCCAATCTGCAAGAACAAAGACCCAATGAAGGGGAATGAGATGCATTCCGAAGCCATCTTGATGTTCTCTTCCAGAAGGAGAGTATCAACAGTGGACAGAGCCAGCGGGGAAGGGACATGGAGTATTTTGGCCAAACATGGCCCCTGTACTGTAAAGCAAGTTCAAGAACATTCAGAATGTCAACTGCTTTAATATTTTGAAACGCAATGCTGAAGCTGATGGTCAAATCCATTACCTCACACAGGCTGACAATTCATCCTGGTTTGCCCAGGACTTTCCCAGGATGAAAACTGGAAGTACCATGTCCCAGGAACCCCCTCTCTGCTGGCCAAAGGGGACAGTGCAGTGAGTTACTCTACCCTGCCCTGTTTATAATATTATAAAATCGCTCCTGCTGGCAGCTGACCTCAAACCACAGCATCCAGCAACCGATGAAGAGCCCAGACTGACGAACACCTATTGGTGTGCATACATTACTTGAAGCAGGTGCAGGAAACCCGGTGCTTCATACATCATCAGGATGTGCACTGAACATACGCGAAAAGTACCAGCTGAAGATGCTCTAGACTGGGCTCCCCTTTTAGGTAGTAAAAGATACCCATAGCGTTCAAAGAAAGCATTTTCTGCCTAGATAGCTATCTTCTTTACTGTCATCATTATATCAGATCTCTTTTTGATAAGCTCCTTTTCGCCCCCTCGCTATTCAAGATAAACTTTGCAGTTACTGCTTAAGTGATCAAAAGTTAAAATCATCCCCAGTAACAAAATGTGACAAGTATAATCTGATACTGTTTCACTGTTCATGTTTTTAAAATACTTAACTCCCATTCTGGGAACAGACAAAATGACAACCCTTTTCATCAGTGGATAATCGCATTTGAAAACATATTAAGACAAAGGCACAAGTGCAAGAGTTCTGGCTGCTCCCCTGAGCCAATGTGGGACAGGAGTGAGTCTGCCCCCTTGAAAACAGAAAAGAGATGTTTTCAGGATTCATCAAAGGTGCACCTCTTTGCTTTCAAACAGCTTTCTCCCCTCTCCAGAAACCAGGTGGAGAAGCGTGTAGTTTACCCCATTTCTATCGCCTCTAAGGACAGGGTTTCCATTTTTGAAGATCCGGCAAAGACAGAGAAGAATTTCTGTTTTTCCTGGTAATCCCATGACACTCCTGGGCTCACTTTTGCCTTTGAAAAACCCTCACTCTTCCTCAAACTTGGTTTTCCCTTTTTCAAATGGAGCAGCACCTGTGGCATGTGGAAGTTCATAGGCCAGGGGCTAATCGCACACCACAGTAATGACAATGCTGGATCCTTAACCCACTGCACCACTAGGGAACTCTCTGCAGAACATCAGGACCTGAGGCAAGTGCTGGTGTTCCCCCAAGGATTTGTACTGCTGGCTCCTCTTTGTAAGTTTCCTGTACATCGCCTCCCTCCCCATACCTCCAGCCTTCCCCAGGCTCCCTCCTTTCTTTGCATCAGCCTTCCAGAGATGCTTCTGGGTAACCCTGGGTCCCACAGAAGACCCTCAGGGCCAGAGACATCAGCAGCAGGGCTAGATGGAGAGCCGCCCGAAAGACATACCTGGGGTCTTGGGTTAACAGTGTGCTTGTTTTAAGGTAACAGACATGATCAAATATCACATCTGCACCTCCCTCAACACCAAGGGAGCTGGGTGGTGCGGTAGGGGGATCCTCCCATACTCACCTGGGCTCCCAGCACCTGTGACAGTACCGCCCTGGACAGATGACACGGCTTTGCCGAGCTGAGGAGTTATTCCTCTGCAAAATCATCCTGAGCTGCCCCTTAACAAACCCCCTAACCAGCCTTCACCATATTGTCAAGGTGCTTACATTTTCAGCAGAAATGTTAGTACAGATTAACAGGGTTTGTCTTCTGCAATGGGTTCTCTTCATTTTATAACATGTAAACAGGACTAGAGTAAGGTTTGCATAAAGCTTAACAAGGCGATGGGATGTATTTTCTAAATGACAGTATGGAGTAATAGGTGGTTTTGAGGCTCTCTTGCTGAGGATTAAGATGTCTTTGCAGCAGAGTTCCCACTGTGGCTCAGTGATAATGAACCTGGCTAGTGTCCATGAGGATGCGGATTCGATCCCTGGCCTCAATCAGTGGGTTAAGGATCTGGCATTGCTGTGAGCTGCGGTGTAGGTCACAGACATGGTTCGGATCCTACACTGCTATGGCTGTTGGCGTAGGCCGGCAGTTGTAGCTGACTCAACTCCTAGTTTTCCAGAAGTCACAGGTGCAGCACCCTCCCCCCCAAAAAGTGGTCTTGGCAGAAGCAAATCAGGTCGGCTCCATCCTTCTTAAGGATGCCCAACAAAACCATTACTGCAGTTCTATAAACCAATACCTGGCTCTAATATCACAGCTATAACCTTTAGCCTGAGGGCCATTCCAAGCTGGGCTCCGTTAGGGGATGAGAAAATACCCGTCCAGAGAATTCTCTCTCACAAGGTGGTTTCACCATCTTTCTGCAGTTCTTCAACAGTTAAAATAAACACATTTCTGCAGGTGGTACCCAAAGAAGCAAAACAATTTTTTTTCTAAAAGCAGCCCCCTCTATAGGAGGGCATCTGACAGGAACACAAGTCTCACGTCAACTTCACACTGAAAAGCTCCATCTGGCCCTGAACCCAGGCAGCTTTAGCAACACGGTACACTGGTATTTCCACAGCCACCCTCCCTTTCATCTTAGCTGGCCTGTTGATGAGCCTCACACTCAGCGTAGCGGGTTTTCTGAACACAGCGCCACTGCTCACTCTGGAATAAGAGCCTTGAATCACCAAGCTACTTTTGTCACCCTGACGAGGAGAGCGCTTGCTCTATTCTGCAGCAACATCAGTGCTTGTCAACGCGGAGCTACAACCTCGCCCTGAGCTCGGCTGACAACCAGAGCTCCTGACGGCGGCCTCAGATCCTTGCAGGGTCCTTACAAATCAACAGCAAAACTGCAAAATACGTTCCTGCTGATTTTCATCGACAAGTTATTTGGAGGAGATGACAAAAGGAGAGGGGAGGAGGATACTGGTGATGCCAAATTTCCCTGCATACGTTATTTTTTTATTTTTTGCTTTTGTGGGTCGCAACCAGGCCATATGGAAGTTCCCAGGCTAGGGGCTGAATTGGAGCTGCAGCTGCCAGCCTACACCACAGCCATAGCAACGTGGGATCCGAGCCAAGTCTGCGAGCTACACCACAGCTTACGGCAATGCCAGGTCCTTAACTCACTAAGCGGGGCCAGGGGTGGAACCTGAATCCTCATGGATACTAGTTGGGTTCGTTACTGCTGAGCCACAACAGGAACTCCTCCCTTCATATGTTATTAAACCAAAGTATCTGCTTGCCAGTTACCACACCTAGTATATTCTTAAATACTGATTTTCAGAAAATCTATGATTTTGGGTTCTACTTTAACCTCCCCACAGCAAAAAACATATTCAGCCTTCTAAGCACTTCTATTTATATCCACCTTCTTGAAATGACGTGTCGATCGAGCCCCCACAAGCTGGAATCTTCTCCTTCTTGCTTTTGTGCTAAAAGCCTCAGTGGGGGAATAAGTCCCCCTCCTTTGGAGGAAAAGCCTTGGCCTTGAAGAGGAAGCCTGATTCCAGAAATAAACTGTGATGTGTTGTTGTCACTTGCTTCTCCTCGCGTATCCAGACACCGTGGGTATCCAGAGACTCTAACACCGGCCCAGGGAGGAAAATAAAGGCCCAGTGCAAGAAAAGCCCACTTTGGGAGTTCCCTGGTGGCTCAGTGGCTTAAGGATCCGGTGTTGTCACCGCTGTGGTGGAGGTTTGATCCCCAGCCCAGGATCTTCTGCATGCTGCAGGCAAGGCCAAAAAACCAAAAGAAAAAAAAAAAAAAAGGTCCACTCTGCAGGGCAGAGAGCTTCTTATCAGTGGGCCATAGGGTCAGTGAGTTGTAAAAAAAAGCAGCTATGTTTCTGCCTTCCTTCTGTCTCCTCTGCTGAACAAAGTTCAGGAGTTACCATTGAGTCCCTCCTTTTCTTGTCTACAAGAAGCCCTTCCCCATTCCAACTGCATTTCTTTTCCACCCTCAGAAAGTAAAAAGACTTTTAAAATTTTTGGCAAGAGTTTCCCCCAGCCCCAAAGACAAAAAATAGCCAAATGGTTTTTAACACCCTGACCCGAGAAGTACAGGTATCTCTCAGCAGGATAAAGGGAACCCTAACTCTAATGGAGAGGCCACCACTGTGGTACTGCCCTGCACGGGATCAGAGCTCAGAGTTTGAAGGTGATTATTTCAGGTAATCAAGCAGAAACAGTTATACAGGCCTGCAACCCCGGGCTAAGAAATGTAATATGGGGCACGTTGCGCATTCACTCAGGAAATGGCTCTGTGTTGGTCCTGGGGTCTTTTCCCCCCATCGTTATCTCTCTAGCCCATATCAGAGTGTACACAGCAGATACACTAACATCTGCTGATTCCTGCTGCCAATAACTGCTCCTTGACTCCTGTGTACAGCCAAGGAGGGCAGCTCAGACACGTGGTCAACTAAGATCAGTTCGCTGCCCTCAGGATGCTTAGACAACAGGAGAGAAGCTGGCAAAGAACGCTTCCTTCCTTACCTCTGCAGTAATATATCAGTCTCACTCATTCTCTCGGTGGTCACAGGGCACAGGCCTGGTCTTGGGGCTGCAATGCATGTGCAGAGCATGTTCTGAACTGCGGTTCACTATGGCTCACCCCAGAGAGCATGGAGTCCTCTATTAGGATAGCTGCCATCGTGGGAAACAGCCATTTTTGACTTCAAGGAGAACCCTGCTCAAACTTTACATATTTAACCTGTTAATAGTAATGAACACTTGAATATTTGACCATATTCAATTACATATGTCTTATGAAAAATTTGAAGGAACCTTTGAAATGTGGTCCCTGAACTCAGTAGAACCCCACAGATTCTGCTGGTCTTGCTTGAACACATGGACACAAGAGAGGAAGATGGCTAAATTGTGATTAAAAATTATGGGATGTGTGATGGCTAATTTTATGTGTCCGTAAGACTGGGCCACAAGATGCCCAGATATTTGGCCAGACATTATTCTGGGATTGTCTGCAAGAGTGTTTTCTGGGTGAAATTAGCATTTTAATTGAGTGAATTCAATAAATGCAGACCGAATAAAGTAACTTGCCCTCCCTGGTATAGGTAGGCCTCATCTAATCAGTTGAAGACCTGAATAGAACAAAAAGACTGACCCACCCCAACACAGAGAAGTAAGTTGGAAGTCTTTTTGTCTTTCTGCCTCAGCTGGGATATCAGTTTTCCTTACTGCGGACTTTAGTTGAAACGCCACCTCTTCTTGGGTCTTACACCAACTGGCTCTTGTACTAGAACTTTGACCTTGGCTCTCCTGGGACTTCAGCTGACTAACTGTAGATCCTGGGACTTCTCATTTTCCATAACTGAGGCAATTCCCTATAATAAATTTCCCCATATATATATATGATTTATATATGTAATAAATACGTATCTATATGTCTATATCTATTTATACACATCTTCTATATCCGTATCTATATCTATATCTATCTCTATATCTATATCTATCTTGTTGGTTCCATTTCTCTGGAGAACCCTGACTAATTTATGATACATAACTTTCCTTTCCTAAAAAATGAAAAGTTCTCACCGAGACACGGCAAGAAAATAAAAACCCCAAGGTTCACCACAAAGTGGCTTTTCAATCTTCAACCTGTCCTTGTCTGCACTCACTGGCATGACTAGAGTCACTCAGAGTCATCATCATCCTTTATTACCTGGTGGCCTTGGGCACATTACTCCTAAACGTGTAATTGAGGAGTTTCCTCATCTGCAAAATGCAGGGGACAGTGAACACTCAATTGTGTTGTTATATGGATTAAATGAATTATATATGTAAAGAGTTCAGAGCGGTACCTGGTAGGTATATGGTAAAAGCAAAACCAATGCTCGTGGCTGTTATTCTTGTTACACATACTTTTTGCACAGCCATTTATTTGGTGGGTTACTAAAAGACATTTCCAGAAAGGCTTTTCCCTTTTAATATCCAATGTAGGAGTTCCTGTCATGGCTCAGCAGTTAACAAACCCAACTAGGATCCATGAGGATGAGGGTTCGATCCCTGGCCTCACTCAGTGGGTCAAGGATCTGGCGTTGCTGTGGCTGTCGTGTAGGCCAACAGCTGAAGCTCTGATTTGACTCCTAGTCTGGGAACTGCCATACGCTATGAGTGCAGCCCTAAAAAGAAAAAAGAAAAAAAAAGACTACTCACATTTTATAAGTGAAAATGACAGTCATCTGCCATTGGTTGTAAAGACTAAAGACAACAGGCTGCATCTGAGAAGCCCCGTGTGTGGGTACCAGTGTGGTACAGAGAAATGCAGCATTAGTGCGGAAATAAGCAACCATGAAGGAGTGCCCCGTGGATGGTTTACCTGCTCTACGCCTTTAATTCTCATATTCCAAGAAGTGGACACGATCCTCATCTTACTTACTTATTGACTCAGGGTCACACAGTGAGTGGTAGCCATGATTCAAGCCCTACTCATCTATGCTAAGTCAATGCTGATTCTGTAAATTTCTATCAGCGCTGGCTAAAGTGTGTTCCGCGGCTCTGGAGGTAAAGAGATGTCAAGCAGAGAATTCCACAGCTCCATGACGGGAGAAAAGCGGAGTTAAATAAAGGTTAACCAGGCTGTCTTCATTGCAGGTCTTTTCAAAAACTTCAGCATGCAAAAGTATACCATGAATCCCACAGCGTGAGACAGTGTGCAGTATTTGTCAGATCACAAAAGCCCCTGTTTACGGGTTTGAACACACACACACACGCATGCACGCACATACTTTATCATGCTCTACTGTTCCAAGGACTAGAGTTTGGTAACCCCACACTCATACCATAATTCTTCCTCCAAGACACTGAGGGCAAGCTCTTTATCCTTAAAACTAGGATTTTTCATTTTCATCCTTTCCCCACTCTCTAACATTTCCCCTATTTTTTGACATTATTGCTATTCATTCATTCATTCACAAAATATGTTATGCTAGACATTATGCCTGGGACAATGGAAATGAATGAGACATGGAGATCAGATATTTATCAGACAAAACCAAGAGCTTACTTGAGAACCCTGTTGCTGAGAGAGAATGACAACGGGGCCAAAAGAAGAAATTGGATAGATAAGCACAGGATTTTCTGGCTGGATTCAACACCCTTGTCCCTTTCAGAGAACAACAGACAAAGCTCAGGGGCCACGTCTGAACCAAACCCTAAGAAAGTCGATGACTTGCCCTGTTCTGTAGACCTGACCTCATTCTAAAAGGGCAGAGGGAACTGTTGGTGATTTTGAACTTGGCCTGCATCCAGTTGTCCAGACCACCCTATTACTGCTTCACTGCAATCAATTATATTAGGTCCACAATTCCTTTGATTCCTTTCCAACTCAAATTCCCCCTTTCTGAGGTGACTCTGGATGGTCTCGCCAGTGTGTTAGCGAGCGGCGTGTGCAATCTGGCATTTCCCTACGAGGCCCCTATACATTCCTTTTCCAGGTTCCATGCTGCAACACACGTGCTTATCCGTTAGCGCAGGAGGCTGAGAAGGGACACAGCTGAGGAAATAACGGGGAAGAAGTGTCAGGTGTTCAAAAGGAAGGCTCCTCGTGCCTCTTGGCAACAAAGAACACGGTCCCCCGAGCAAGAGCTTCGATACGTCCTAACAGATGTGATAAACTGCTTTATTGTATCCAGTGATCTCTCTTGGGCTAGTTTTCTTTTACAGTTTTAATTGTCAACAGGCACTTAAATACAGCTGCTGAAATCACGAAGACTTTTCCACGGCGTAGGGAGTGAACCTATGACTAGGTGATGACTTAATCCTTTGTTTTCCCTCAATAACAAACCACTCAGCAGTGATTCTGGTGGGTTCAGGGAGGTTTCTCTCTACGGTGAGAGCCTCGCTGCTCTGGCACGCTGGGTGGGGACGGCCACTATTCCATCTCAAAGGGGGAGGAAGTGTGGGGTCAAGCAGTGTTCCCACCAAGAGGACCCCCACGGCACCTCAGCTCTTTGCCACGTGTGACAGTGGGGAGCTCGAAGCAGGAAATAACCCCACCGGCAGCCACACAACTCGGGGATTCATAACTCCCACCAACCAGCCTCCCTTGGGGCTCATGGAGGCTTTAGATCATCAGAGCTCTTGAGATGGAGTCTGATGTGGAGCTCATGGAAAAGAAGAAAATATCCTCACTAGTCAAGAAAGGACACTCGTGAAGAACTTCAGAATTTAAAAATTGATCTGATATCGCGCAGGACAGACATTTATTATTAGAACAGAGGACCGGAGAGAAGCTTTCTGTGGTATGGAAATAAAATTAAGACTTTAAGACAATCATGGACAGGAAAGTTGTTGTCCCATAGTTAAACAGCTTAGGCTTTAAAAAGTGCAGAAAGGACAGAAATCAGAGTGTAAACATCTATGTTTGCCAGTGCCTGGCAGGAGCTGTCACCCTCTCCCCGTGGGAATAAGCAGTAGACATGAGGACATAAAAAAAAAATGCAAAGGTTCAAGGGGGGAGGACCTGCAAAATATACGGCAAGAGGAGAACAGACAGCAGATATTACCGTTAAAGTGGTGAGACCAGAAATGTCACATTCCAAACCATGGAAGACGAGATGTCCCTTTGCAGGGCCCAACTGGGAACAGGAAGTGAAAGGGGACACCTGGCTTCAGGCTACTGACCAAAGTGAAGTTATTTTTATCACTTGGAAGGTGCTGCTGCAGCAGGCACTGTTTTCAGGCACGTATGTGATACCCGTCGAGCTGGCGTGTGCTGTGGCTTCAGGGAATCACTCCCACTAAAGGCCGATGGCTGCGTGCAAGTCGCTAACATACCCAAGTGGCCAGAGAGGCAGCTTTATTATTTATTTACTTATTTATATTTTCCTTTTCCGGCTGCACCAGCTGCATGTGGAAATGTCCGGGCTAGGGGTCAGATCGGAGCTGCAGCTTCCAGCCTATGCCACAGCCTCGGCAAGGCAACAGCAGATACAAGCCACAGTGCAGTGCAGCTTGTGGCAACGTCAGATCCTTAACCCACCTGAGCGAGGTCAGGAATCAAACCATCATCCTCACAGACACTGTATCAGGTTCTTAACCTGCTGAGCGACAACAGGAACTCCGAGGCAGCTTTAAAGACCACTCTAAGAACCTGGAGTTTTGGAGAGAACTCACAAATACAGGAGCTTATTTTTTGTCCATTCTACCTTTGAAGACTCCACACTTCTGGTAAGAGGAAGTGTTTGGTTTTTTATTGTGGTACCCAGGTTGGGGGCAAAATGATGCTCTAATTCAACTGCTTAAGATTCCAGAAGGCTGAAGCATCACTGAGGGTGGTACAGTATCAAGAATAGAACAGAAGGAGTTCCCGTCAGGTCGCAATGGAAACAAATCTGACTAGGAACCGTGAGGTTGCCAGTTCGATCCCTGGCCTCGCTCAGTGGGTTAAGGATTCGGCATTGCTGTGAGCTGTGATGTAGGTCGCAGATGCGGCTCAGATCCCGTGTTGCTGTGGCTGTGGCATAGGCCAGCAGCTGTAGCTCTGATTTGAACCCTAGCCTGGGAAACTTCATATGCTGTGCGTGCAGCCCTAAAAAGAAAAAAAAAAGAAAAAGAAAACCTCAAATGCCCATCAACCAATAAACGGATATATAAAACATATTTCCACACAGTGAAATATTATTCAGCATTAAAAAGAAACAAAGTACTGAGACATACTAAAAAACTGGATGAACCTGAATACACTATGCTGAGTGAAAGAAGCCAGACATAAGAGATCACATATTATATGACTGCACTTGCATGGAATGTCTAGAATAGGTAAAACCATGGAGACAGAAAGTGGAATTGCCCAGGAATGGGAGATTGAAGGAAAATAGGAAATGATTGCTAATGGGAGTGATGAAAATACATTAACACAGTTGTAAAACTGTATTGATGGTTGTGAAACTTTGTGAATATACTAACAACAATCGACTTGGACACTTTGTTTTGGTTTTTTGTTTGTTTGTTACTTAGGGCCGCACCTGCGGCATATGGAAGTTCCCAGGCTATGGGTCCAATTGGAGCTGTAGCTGCTGGCCTACACCACAGCCCCAGCAACACCAGATCCGAGCCGAGTCTGTGACCTACACCACAGCTCAAGGCAATGCCCGATCCTTAACCCACTGAGTGGGGCCAGGTATTGAACCTGCATCCTCATGGATCCTAGGTCAGGTGTGTTACCGCTTAGACACAACAGGAACTCCCTGACTTGGACACTTTTAATTGGTGGCATGTGAATTGTGATAAAACTGTTATTTAAAAAAATAGGAAAAAAAAAAAAAAAAAGGAATGGCTGTGCCCAAAGCTACAAACCACTGGTGCTCTGGGGAAGACAGATCATGTAGTTGTCCTCTGTGAAGACTGAACTTCCAAGCTGGTTGTCTTCACAGCTGAGAGGGCACATCGTTAAGATCTTGACTTTGACACCAACTGGCACTGCCTGAAGGGTGATCAAATAGCGTCTATACTTGTATTTAAAATCAAACAAAAACAAGGTACAGTTTTCCTGGGATAGATAACAATTGGTCAGCCAGAAATCTTAATAAGAGATCGTATCAATATCAACCGGAATTTGGAGATAACGTTATTTTAACTCCAGCATCAGAGCAGGACCGTCTGTACCACAGAGATGCTCCTAGCTTTAGCTCCTTTCCCGGACTGATCCTTCCTTTCCTATCGGGAGGCTGAAGACTTCTAAACATGTTCCAAACAGGTTCCTCCAAGCCAAAGTCTCAGCTGAGCCCCAGAACTATATTTCCAGCTGCCTCACAGATGCTCCACAGCTCCACAGCTCCACAAAGAGGACGCATGTCCAGGCAGAACTAGGGCACCCGGTCACCCTCCCCCTAACCCCACCGGTGCCTCGTCCTGGAATGACATCACCACTCATCCAAGCAGGTGCTGTCATCCTACCTGCAAGATGTCTCTCTAATTTGGCATTCTCCTCCCCATCACAAGTGTTTCTATTTTCAGTTGTTTGATTTTATTTTATAGAGACTTAAATAGTACTGAAGGCATGCCAGTCCTTGGTCCAAGCATGTCACAAGACCTTCCTCCTTTTTTGTCTTCGTCACCAAGAATCTTCTTCGCAGCCTCCCTCCCATCCCGCCTGCTCTTCCCACGGCAGTCAAAGCAGCTTTGCTAAAACACAAATCTCATCACAGTACTTCCACACTCTTAAGGTGCTTCTTTTCTTTTTCTTTCTGTCTTTTGTCTTTTTAGGGCCACACCCGTGGCATATGGAGGTTCCCAGGCTAGGGGTCGAATTGGAGCCTCAGTTGCTGTTCTACACCACAGCCACAACCACGCGGGATCTGAGCCGCTTCTGCGACCTAAATACACCACAGCTCATGGCAACGCTGGATCCTTAACCCACTGAGCGAGGCCAGGGACCTGAATCCTCACGGATGCCAGTCGGGTTCACTAACCACTGAGCCACAACGGGAACTCCAGCTTCTGAAACTCCTCACTTTCTGTATTTCACCACATAGCCCACAATGACCTTTAAAACCTATTTATCACCTGTTCTTCACTCTCTTCACCCTCCTACGAAGCTGATGTTGCAGCCACAACACCCTAGGCAACTGCCCTCCCCTTGCGTGTCCCTGTGAGGACTTTCTCTACCTGTAACCCCCTCCGCCCTGCAAGTGTCAACCAAGGATAAGGAAGTTTCCTGAGAGAAGCATTTCCAAGCCTGGAGAACCCCAAAAGCAAATAATAAAGCCCCAAGTGGGCCCAAAACAAAACAAAGTGAAAACAAATAAAACAACTGGCTCAACAGAATGGAAGACAGGTGTAAGACTTTCTTGACCTTATGGTCAGGCCAAAAAATAAATAAATAAATAAATAAATAAATAAATAAATAAATAAATAAAACGCAAGAACCTAATACAAAATGACAAACGATGAAGCAATGACAAACTGGAATGCTTTCTCCATGCAAAAAGGAAATGCAGAGGAATTATACAGCTGTAGTCACAGAAGCAGCTGTTGAGTCAGCCAACTTGGGTAAGATATGCATGGAAATCAGAGACTGATGATTTATGCTAATTGACTTATATTTGGTCTGAGTACCAGCCACTTTGTACTTCTAAACCTCCTGTCAGCATCATTTCTGGTTCTACCCATTTTCAGCAAGTTTCATACAGCATCCCCCCCACTGTCTCTTTTCTGATTTGACAGATCATGCTGAAAAAGAATATGAAAATGCAGGTAAAACTACAGGCAACTTTCAGAAATTGCCACATATGCAAAGCTGAATTCTATGAACTCAAACACTAGTGTTAAGGGTCCTTGCAGAGCAAGAACTTCTGTAAATTAGCTGGAGAACACAAAGGTGACCAAGACGTGACCTTGAATTCAAGGACTGACAGTTTTTGAAGAAAGACTCACAGTCCACAGCCTTGGGTGTCTTGATAGTCACTTCAAACATAGCCCATCTGATAATCAGTCTGTCTTTCAAACTTGACCCTCCTCAGACCTTCCCCATCAGTAAATGAAAACACGAGTCTTCCACCTGCTAAAATAAAAAAACTTGTGTATGATTACCCTTGCTTTCCCTCTTTTGTGCATGGGCCTCCACGGTCAGTCTAGCAGCAAATCCCATCAACTCTAGAACCAGGATCTGACTGCTTCTTACCCCTCAGGCCATCACCCTAGTCATGGCCCCTGTCATCTCTCACTAGTCCCTTCAGGAGCCTCCCCGTGGGTCTCCCTGCTTCCAGGCTTGACCTACCCTGCTATAGACTGCTCTGCACAGCAGCCAAAACTAATAATGCTATATGTTAATGATAGTTTAAAAATTAACAAAAAGAAAATGTCATTGATATAAAAATAAGGACCTGGGTCTAACTTTAACAGGACAAGACCAAAGAGAAATGTCAGAGCAGGAGGCATTATCGGCCCCAGATACACTGGCTCTTACTGTCTGAGATGCCAATGCTGAGAAGCAGCATGAAGAAGGAAGACACCTTCCAAAATGCAGACGGGAGTTTAAAGGAACCAGGCGTGAAGTGCTAAGAGCACAGTCTTTGTAACAGGACCAGGAAAGGATGTATTTATACCACACTCAGCCAGATCATCCTGTCAAAGACAAGAACTCAAGGGAATCTGTATGAACAAACCGTGACAAGTGAATAAAGAGGTAGAGAAGAGGTGGGGGGAAAAAGGGCAGAAAGGTCAGAACAGACTCAAGGGGCCACCTGGTGACTTTTCTAAGGACTAACATTTAACTTTCAAAGGAAACCTGAAATAATTCTTCCCAAAGCAAAAAGACTAAGCAGCCATCTCTTTGCACTACAAAGCAGGGGAATCACTCCTTATCATTTAAAAGGAATTTTAATGCAAAATAGTAACTCACATTGTCTTACAAACTCACATTGTCTCCATTAATCCCCCCAAGATGTGCCTGGGGTGGGGAGGGGAGCGAAGAGGCAGCAAAGCATGGCTATTTGCACAGCTTTAGTGACCTCCCCCTCAAGGAGGTAGAAGTGAAAGCATTCTTTAAAAGACCTGGGATACTTGGAAAGTCCATCCTTCTTGTACCTGAAATTAAACAGACTAGGAAAGAATCTATGGGAAAAGCTGCTGTCAGATCCAAGCTGGCATAGGGTCTGGGGGCACAAAGACAAGGGAAACAGGAATGGTTTGACAGGGGAGGGAAGCTGGAGTGGGAGGGAGGCTTAATTCTAGTTAAGTCTCCTAAGGAGTCAACAGGTGGATCCAGGAGAAGGCTCCCAGAACTGCAGGATGGAGCTTAGCACCAAGTGGGTTCCGGGTTGACTGAGGGAGACCAGGGGGAAGAGATGGGCATGGAAATACCTTTGCTCATCTCCTCTTCCTTAATACAACTGCCGTGACTATTAGAAAACAAAACAAAACATGTGGCCAAAGACACTTAAGTTGCTATGAAAAGTCACAAGTTTGCTGGAAGAGACTGGAGGGACGGTAGGATGTTTGGTGTAATTTGGTGGAAGGAAATTTGATGGGCAAAAGAGGTCTCTCGGGAAAGAGTAGTTCAACATTTACCTGCAGTTAGGTGTCAGTGTCATAATAACCTAAAGAGCCTGGATTGTGGAGTCTCGACCCATTCCAGCCCTGGAGAATCACAGAAAACTCAGTCAACCTGGCTGGAAGCCAGTGTTAACAGCTTCCTCAGTTGTCATTTTCAGAGTCCAATGATATCGAGATTGTTATGTATATTATTTATAATCTGTAACATTTTTGCACCATTCTGCCAAGTTCTTTAAGGTCATAATCTCTCATGTTCGCTTTTTTTTTTTTTTTTTTTTTTTTTTTTTTTTTTTTTTTGTCTTATTAGGTTCGTACCCATGGTATATGGAAGTTCCCAGGCTAGGGGCTGAACTAGAGCTGCAGCTGCGGGCCTACACCACAGCCACAGCAATGTGGGATCTGAACCACGTCTGCAACCTATACCACAGCTCACGGCAATGCTGGATCCTTAAACCACTGAATGGGGCCAAGGATTGAACCTGCAACCTCATGGATACTGGTCAGGTTTGTTACCCTGAGCCACGACAGGAACTCTTCATATTCACTCTTTACTCCGCAAGGATGCCCAGAGGCCTGAACTCAGGAGGGTGATCAAGGCCAGTCAAAGGTGTCAGGGGAGAGCATGGCACTCAAGTCTGGGGACTTCTGAGTCCTAGCTCTTTTCTTTTCTGCCCAGTACATGCTCTACCTCCCAGCAATCCCAAGTCATCCTTCTCTCTCAGCGTCTCCTGTGGGCTGTAAACCTTCCTCCACTCTGATTGAACCTGAGCCTTTACTATTTTTAGACAAGAGCTAATGAGCTGTCTATGTCAGACAGGTTCTCAAACCTATCAGATCCCACGCCTCTTTAGGTATCCTGAAATGTAATTAACAGAAAAACTTGCCTGGTCACAGACATTTAGAAAAAGAATCAACAGAATGTCCTCACCTAATTATGTAAAGGGGAAATAAAGGAGAAATTTAAAACAAATAAGAGGCACTTGAATGTACATATGCTCAGGCACAACTACACCAGCAGACATTATATGGCGGACACCGGCACCCCTAGGGAGACCAGTGTGCATTCAACAGCTATCCTGGCAGGCCAATAGCAGCACCGACATTATTTTTCCGAAGTAAACATAAAGTTCTATTACCAAATGATCCAGCAATCCCAGTCCTGGGAATAGATCCGGACAAAACTACAATTCAAAAACACACGCGCCTGTATGTTCATTGCAGCACTATTCACAATAGCCAAGATGTGGAAACAACCTAAATGTCTATCGACAGATGAGTGGGTTCAAAAGATGTGGTACATATACACAATGGAATACTACTCAGCCATAAAAAAGAACAAAATCATGCCATTTGCAGCAACATGGATGGAACCAGAGATTCTCAAACTAAGTGAAGTAAGTCAGAAAGAGGACAAATACCATATGATACCACTTATACGTGAAATCTAAAATATGGCACAGATGAACCTATCTAAACAGAAACAGACTCACAGACATAAGAGAACAGACTTGTGGTGGCCAAGGAGGAGGGGGAAGGGAGTGGAATGGACCAGGAGTTTGGGGTTAGTAGATTCAAAGTATTCTATTTAGAATGCATAAGCAATGAGATCCTGCTGTACAGCACAGGGAACTATATCCAATTTCCTGGGATAGACCATGATGGAAGATAATATGAGGAAAAAGAATATGTGTGTGTGTGTGTGTGTGTGTGTGTGTAGATAGATAGATAGATAGATAGATAGATAGATAGATAGCTGGGATATATATATATATATCTGGGTCACTTTGTTGTACAGCAGAAATTGGCACAACATTGTAAATCAACTACACCTGAATTAAACAATGTGAAAAAAATATAGTAAGGTTCTAAACAAAACAAAGAATAATATCATCTCAATATCGTGGTTGCATTCCTGGAAAATTCATCATGTACTTAAAATGCTTTTTGTTTATATCTCTCTATATTATATACATATATAGAGAGATCTATATTATATAGAATATAAACATTTTTATAAAATGCAAAATATTTATTGATATAAGATATAAATAAAAATATAAAAATACAAATATATACACAGTAAGTTTATATTTTAGTGATAGGAACACTTCCCCCTCCCCCTAAAAAGGTCTGGCCCATCTGCTCTGAAGTGGCTTCATAGGGGACAGTTCTTTAAAGAGCATTGCAGGGCATCTAGCATCCCCGGCTTGCACCCAGGCAAATGCCACCCCTAGTTGTGACAGGCAGCGGTGGCCCCATGAGTTTCTACAGTATGCCACAGTGGGTGGTATTGTCTACTCTAAGCTGTAGGCAGTACTCCTGACTGTAACAAGCTTCTCCCAGCTCTCCTTTTATTCCCAGGCAGCTAAGGATCCTTTAATATCAAATTCTGTCATGCTTTAAAAATACCAGCATAACATATCATCATCTATCTCCTTCCAGAGTTATTAGCAAATAGGTGTGAACTGGATCGCTCAGCTTTTTGACACAGTGACAGAGAACATCCCAGCCTTTAGCTGTCACTGACTGGGTCCTGAAGAAAGAGCTGCCAGGAGGACAACATGATACACGACATACGAGTGCTTGTTTTCAGACGTTAGTCATTATTTTTTGCACAGACTCTATAATTAGACCCAATTAGCAAGTTGTTCTCTCTACTTATTCACCGAAGGTCAATACTGCCCTGTGAGGGGATTTTTTAAAGAATGAAGAGAACCTCACAAAAGCCCCCAAAAAAATAACCCAAACAACCCCTAAGGTGACTTGCAAGTAACAAATCAAAGATTTTAAAAGGAGAAAAGGGTCTCCATGATTTAAGACTAAAAATGGTTACAGAAAAATGATACGTGCTGGGAGTTATTTTTGATGTCGGATTATGAGATAATCTTCCCATGAGTTAATGAGCATAACCTCAGCTTTTACTGCCCTTCAGTCATTAACACGGGTCCCTGCTTCACATCAGGGTCTGTGTGATGTAACATAACAGAGCCTGAAATTTCATATGCACTGTAATCACCCAAGGGCTTGTTAAAATGTGGGTTCTGATTCATCAGATTTGGGATGAGGAATGAGATTCTGGATTTCTTTATTTTTTTCTTTTTACAGTCACACCTGTGGCATACGGAAGTTCCCAGGCTAGGGGTCGAAGAGGAGCTCCAGCTGCAGTCTACACCACAGCCACAGCAACAGTGGACCCCAGCCGCACCTGCGACTTACACCGCAGCTTGCGGGCCATGCCAGATCCTTAACCCACTGAGTAAGGCCAGGTATCGACCTGCGTCCTCATGGACACTATGTCAGGTTCTTAACCTGCTGAGTCACAACGGGCACATCAAGATTCTGGATTTCTAACAAGGTGATGGTGATGCTGCTGGTCAGCAGGCAACGTTTTCTGTAACAAGTTTTAAAGAAGCAAATAATAAACAGGGAATGTAATGCATGAGACAACAGATAAGGTGCTATTCAAGGTCAAAGAATGACTCTTGACTTGGACGTGGATGGGTGCTGGTGAGGAAGGCAGTGTTTACACTGGTTCCTTAGTGGATGTGGGGTTGGGCTTGGAGTCACAGGGAGGTAATGCCTGGGCGAAAGGACCAAGGCCAACAAAGGGGACAGAATTAAAAGGGATGACTTAGTCAAGGGACAGGGGAGAAGTCCCACTGGAGAGAATGGCTACAGCAGGTGTGAAGAAAATAGTAGCAAGACTGGGAAGCCAGGTTGGTGGGAAATACCAAGGACACACAGTCAGGAAATCTAAAACTGAGCTTATGACAACTATTCACAGAGCAGCGGGAGGGACAGACAGAGGTGAAGCAAGAGAACAGAGGATCCAGACCAATGAGGAGGCTAGTGAAATAGTCCAGAGAGCATAAAGGAAGGCCTGAAATAGAGACAGTCATAAATCTTTGACATGAAAAAAATAACGCTGAGCCATTTATATCTGAGTTCCCTACACTGAACTTTGCTTTGAATAATGATCTACTTTCTCTTGATTTGACAGGAAAGTTACGAGCATGTCTTAAAAGGCTTGGGAAAAACAGAGCCATGAATTAAAAGTTCTAAGATGATGCTCTCGGAACACTCATTCCTGAGTTTTATTAGCAATAACCAGGAAATGCTGTCATTTTTTCCCAGAGACTTCAGATTTGTGTTGGCTATTAGAGAATAATATCCCTTCTAACGCAAAATACTCGGTCATTTTTCATTCTCAGAAGAGGTGGTCTTACTGTCATTAGCCACATCTTCCCTGACTCCGAGGCTGGCCCCGCGTCAGTGTTAGGTCAAATTAGAAAGAGCTCTATTTCCAGAGAAAACCGTCTGGCTTTGTGAATGAGTAGGAGGATGCCTCCAAAACATTACAGAGTGGGGGGATGCAAGGTGTCCAAGGTGGAACATAATATAACTCGAAATCTACGAATTCCCCACCTTATTTTGTGACATCCAGGTAGTGTGCACAATGTCCAAATTGCACCCTCCTTTGGACCTTAAAGTTTGGAACCACTGCCTCTTTCCCCCTCTCAGCAGGGGACAGCAGAAGCCTCTGAAGTGTGCGGCATACACAACGAAGACTTTTTTTTTTTTTGCTATTTAGGGCCGCACCCACAGGATCTAAACTGTGTCTGTGACCTACACCACAGCTCACGGCAACGCTGGATCCTTAACCCACTGAGCGAGGCCAGGGATTGAACCTGCGTCCTCATGGATACTAGTCGGGTTTGTTAACCGCTGAACCATGATGGGAAATCCCCCAAACGAAGATCTTATTAAAGTTTCCATGGTCCTTTGTGAATCTCGATTAAGTGGAAATTCTTCTAAGGAATAGTTTTGCTCGGAGCAGTCTGTTGAACTGTACAGAGCAGCAGAACCGTGCTCTGTTAGGGAAACAGGTGCACCGACTGCATTTCTGTTTACAAAATACATATTCAGCAGTCTATTTTCTCCTCGCTGTGAGAGTATGTAACCGCTATTAATTTGCCTAATGGAAGCAGCAGAGGCTCCCCGTCAACGAAGGGAAAATCTGCCATGTCAGGGCTCAGTCTCCATCTCATTGACATAAGAAAAAAACAAAAACAAAAAACTGGAGTCTTTAACTGATTGACTATTAAAATAAATACTTATCTGAGAAGGCAATTCCATTAAGAACCTCAATGGAGGGAGTTCCCTTCATGGCTCAGCGGTTAACGATCCGGACTACGATCCTTGAGGATGGGGGTTTGATCACTGGCCTCGATAGTGGGTTAAGGATCTGGCGTTGCCGTGAACTGCGGTGTAGGACACAGATGTGGCTCAGATTGGGTGTTGCTGTGGTTGTGGTGTAGGCCGGCAGCTACAGCTCCGATTCGACCCCTAGCCTGGGAACCTCCCTATGCTGTGGGTGCGGCCCTAAAAAGAAAAAACAAAAAAAACAAAACCTGAATGGATGCTAACTAGTGGAGAGAAAGGGTGAAATGCACATAAAATAGGAGAAAACTGTCTAGACCAACCTGGCCAAGGTGGAGCCCCAAGGTGGCCAGTCCCACCCCCCTTGGGGAAGGAGAGTCCAGCAAGACCGGCTGTGGGGTCACTCATGCCAGTGGTTAGCAGTGCTAGTAAAACAGACCCTGTGTGGTTTTCTGTGTCCCGGGTGCTAGTTGCATTCATGGCACCATGTTGATTGACTCTGGCAGGTAAACTGCTGGAGGGAGAGCCTATTAACTGAAGACACTGTTGAGGCAGTGGATGAAAAGCAGATAACAGAGGGCTTCAGAAGTTCAAGCACACACACAAGACAGCCTGGACCTCTAAGCCCCAGGGCGCACGCTTGGGGTAGAGGGGTAGAGGTTCACAATGGAAGCTTATAACCTGAGCTCCGCTAACCCTGACAGCTGCCAAGCCCAACAAACACGCCTGGTTACATGTTAGAAGAAAAGTCCCCGAGCATCTGCATGGTTTCCTGGGTGTACAATGAAAGATGCAAAATGCCAGGTGTTTTCCTCTGATGAGTGAGAGGAAAGGGAGGAGGGGCGGGGAGGCGGGGAGAGCAGTGAGTTCGGGGGCAGCAAAGGCAAGACACAGTACATTTAGTTACTGCCATTAAAAAAGGCTTTCTAGGAGTTCCCGCCATGGCGCAATGGTTAACAAATCTGACCAGGAACCATGAGGCTGAGGGTTCGATCCCTGACCTCGCTCAGTGGGGTTAAGGATCCAGCGTTGCTGTGAGCTATAGTGTAGGTTGCAGACGCGGCTTGGATCCTGCGTTGCTGTGGCTGTGGTGTAGGCCAGTAGCTGTAGCTCTGATTAGACCCCTAGCCTGGGAACCTCCATATGCCGCGGGTGCGGCTCTAAAATGACAAAAGCAAAACAAACAAACAAAAAAAAAAAAACAGCTTTCTGAGGAGTTCCTGTTGTGGCTCAGTCACTAGCATTCATGAGGATGCAGGTTCGATCCCTGGCCTCGCTCAATAGGTTACGGATCCTGTATTGTCGTGAGCTGTGGTGTAGGTGGGAATTAAAAGCTGGTGGGAATTTCCCACTGGGGATGGGACCTTGAAGCTGCCCAAGGGAATATGGCGAGAAAAGGTAGCTTGGGTCCCCTCGTCCTCAAGCCCATCTCAGGGAGCTTCACTTCCTAGCCCAACACCCACTGCAGTCAGGTGAGGGTGGTGGCCTTATACAATATAGCAGAAAACAGAACCATCCATACAGGTGACGTATGGAAACCAAGCTTTGAAAAGAGAGGGCAGTTGGTTATCCCTACGAGATAGATTTTAATCCTCCCCAAATAAAAGGTCTTAAGACAGATGTCTGTGCCTGTTGTGCCTTATGAAAGCCTTCTTCCTGTTGGATTACTGTGCCAAGATGACACTCAGCAAAGGAGAAAGAACTGCCTCTTTGCCCTTTTTTGGAGCCTAGACAACCTCACCTGAGAGACAAATGACAGGGCACATTTACGGGCATTGTTCTCAAGATATTTTCAGAATTCCAGTAGATGCCTGGGTCATTTTACCTTTTTTTATTGTGAGAAACTGTGATGAAAATCAGATTTTAAATGTTATGGTTAACGTTTTTCTTTTTTCCATTTTTTTTTTTTTTTTTGGCCATGCTGGTGGCATGTGGAAGTTTCCTGGGGCTGGGGATTGAACCTGTGCTGTAGCAGCGACATCTGCAGTGATAACACCAGACGCTTAACCTACTGCACCACAAGGGAACTCCTGTTTATTTTTTGTCTTTTTAGGGCCGCTCCAAGGTATGTGGTGGAATCGGAGCTACAGCTGCCGGCCTACATCACAGCCACACCAATGCCAGATCCATCGGTGCCGCAGCTGCGACCTGCACCACAGCTCGTGGCAACGCTGGATCCTTAACCCACTGGGTGGAGCCAGGGATCAAACCCACATCCTCACGGATACTAGTCGGGTTTGTTACTGCTGAGCCACAACGGGAACTCCCCGTTTAATTTTTTTTAAGGCCAGGACCATGCTTCCTTCAACAGAGGAAGGCAAACCTTGTTACCTTAATCTTTACTCCTACGCGGATAACGACCGCTGTTACTCATACTTGGAGCTCTCCAATTTCACTCCAATTTCTGCCACCACCCTAAGTGGTTCCTGTGCCCTGAGGGCAAGCCTTTCACACCTTTGCCTCCAGGATCTTCGGTCTCCTTACCTTAGAGTATCCTGGCCAGCAGTTCGCCCACAGGGACACACTGACGGCCCCTTGGAGCTGAGGGCGGGGCACAACTGTTGCTCGGGGTCTGAAAGGTCCAGCTTTATTTACCCTCACCGCAGATCACTGCCTTTCAGTTCTCACAGTCCCCTCCCTCTGACCCCATCTCCTCCTCTTCCGGTCCCCTCCCTGTTACATATCGATTTCTAAGCAGCCTAGATGCCATTATTTATCACTTCCCCACGCTTTTCTCAAACCCTCCATCTCCTCTGAGCGCGTGTCCCCTCCGACACGCACACAGCCAGACCTCAGCCCCGTCAGTCCCCGGGTGGACCTTCTCGGTTCCCACACTGGCTGCTGAAAACTTGCGGAAGACAATCTCCCAGCCTTGCTGCGTGGTGCCCCATCCTACCCACGGTCCCCAGCTCAGCTGCGCTCTCCAGCCTTGGGGACAGTCCTTCTCCGCGTTCCCCTCCCCCTCCCACGCAAACACCCCCTCGAACCTTGCCCCTTCTCTTCCGACTCCTTCCTCACCAGCCTCTTTTCTATTCCCAGGAGATCTTCACTGGAAAAATGGAAGGCGGGCAGTAACGCCCCAGACCGCCTCATCCACATGCGACGCCCAGTCTTGCTCCAGGGACAGCGGAAAAGACCCTTCCATCCCCGCTGCGCCTTCGCTTTTCTATCCAGAAAGCAGCCCCGCCCCCACCCTTTTCCGCCACGGCCTCAGGCTCTCTCCTCCCAGGTTCCCTTAGGGACCACAGGCTTCTTCTAATCTTCTAAGGTTAAGTCCTTCCTCTAGAAAGGGAGGGAACAGGGCAGGGCCCAACCCTTAAAAGGACACAGCTTTGGAGGATACAACAAAAACTGGCTAGAGAGCTCCCCGCGTGGCTCAGCGGTAAGGAGACTGACCAGCATCCATGAGGACTCGGGTCGATCCCTGGCCTCGCTCAGTGGGTTAAGGATCCGCCGTTGCCATGAGCTGTGGGGTAGATGGCAGACGCGGCTCAGATCCCGCGTTGCTGTGGCTGTGGTGTAGGCTGACAGCTGTAGCTCTGATTCAACGCCTAGCCTGGGAACCCCCATATGCCGCGGGTGCGGCCCTAAAAAGACAAAAACAAAAAGACCACAAAAAAAAAAAAAACGGGTTAGAACCTACTAGGGCCAGGATGGCAGAAGAGACTCCCAGTCGACCTTGAGCCTCCTTGTGCACTCACTGGAAGACATTGGCAGCTAAGTGACACGCCCACAGGTGCCAGACCAAAAAAGTGGGCAGTGGCCCAATTCCTGGAAATTCCCACCCCTTCCTCCACATAGTTAGAATAATAATTAGCCTATGAAATGACCCAGCCCATAAAAACTTACCACCCCATGTTCTGGGGCTGCTCTCACCTTCTGAGACAGCTGCCACTCTCTCTATGAACGTGTCTGGCTCCCAGCTAACCTGCTTTCACGATGGCTAACTCCCGACTTCTTTCCTGCATGAAACCAAGGACCCTCACTTGACAGCCTCCCAGGAATTCGCCTGCAACCTGGGACATGACCATCCTCTGCGTCCCATTTTCCTGCGGCACTTTCACAGTAAGGTACCCAGAAAGAGCACCCACATTCTTCACTTCACTTCCTGACCTGCCAATCAGTTCCTGACCCACGGCTCCCTCAAATGAAAGGCTCTTCCCAAGGTTGCCTGACTTCCCGTGGAGATGGCCCTGTCCTCCTCTAATGCCTTAGTGTTATTATTTCATTTACAACATTGGACTTGGTCATGTTTAAAAACTTGGCATGTGATGCGGGAGATAAGAGCCAGTGCAGTGAAGTGGTTAAAGAGGATAGGAAAAAGCCTTTGGTCAAGCCTAGGCACAGAGTACATGGCAGCTATATAAGTGGAAAGGGCATTTAGAAGCAGCTTCTTATTTTTATTTTTGGCTACACCCACGGCATGCAGAAATTTCTGGGGCCAGGGACTGAACCTGTACCACAGCAGCAACCTGAGCCATAGCAGTAAGAATCCTGCAGCCTTAACCTGCTGCACCACAAGAGAACTCCTACAAGCAGCATTTTTTTTTTTTTTTTTTTGCTTTTTAGAGCTGCAACTGCAGCATATGGAAGTCCCCAGGTAGGGGTCAAATCAGAGCTACAGCTGCGGGCCTATACCACAGCCACAGCAATGTGGGGTTTGAGCCACGTCTGTGACCTACACCACAGCTCAGGGCAACACTGGATCCTTAACCCACTGAGTGAGGCCAGGGATCAAACCCACATCCTCATGGTTCCTAGTCGGATTGTTTCTGCTGCCCGACAATGGGAACTCCTAGAAGCAGCATTTTATAAGATGAAACTCAAACCCTTCTCGCTGGACTTGCCCAAAACACTTTTGATTCAGTGGCTTCCCTTTATCCACAGTCTGAAATCCAGATTTCTTTTTTTTTTTTTTTGTCTTTTTGCCTTTCTGTAGAGCCGCACCTGCGGCATATGGAGGTTCCCAGGCTAGGGGTCTAACAGGAGCTGTAGCTGCCGGCCTTCGCCACAGCCACAGCAACGCGGGATCCGAGCCGCGTCTGCAACCTACACCACAGCTCACGGCAATGCTGGATCCTTAACCCACTGAGCAAGGCCAGGGATCGAACCCGCAACCTCATGGTTCTTAGTCGGATTCGTTAACCACTGAGCCACGAAGGGAACTCCCCTGAAATCCAGATTTCTTGACCTGACACCAAGCACTTCATAGATCCGGCCCCAGCTCCCTTACATCCCAGATGCCCCCACGTAGGTGCTGTGTTGCAGGCTCATTCAGCTACTTACAGGCCACTTCTTGGATTCACCATGGTCTCTTTGTTTCCACTTGACTCTCTGGTGTCTGGCAAACACTGACTCATTCTTTAAGAATCAGCTTCAGGGTCAGCCCTTCTGGGGCAACTTCCCTGATCCAAATCGCCTATCTCCTTGCTCCCTCCAGGGTTAGATGGTCCCTGGTAATTCTCGCAATATTTCCAACTTTTTCACTCAGGATTATATTTGTTACAGTGCTCTGTCATCAATGATTTTTGCTGTTACTATTGCAAAAAGATTGCAACTTGCCCAGGGCTCAGATGATGGTTAGCGTTTTCAGCAATAATGTATTTTTTTGTTTTAGGGCCGAACCTGCAGCTAATGGTTAGGTGAGTTCCCAGTTAAGGAAGGTCAAAGGGGAGCTGCAGCTGCCGGCCTAGGTCACAGCCGTGGCAGTGCAGGATCTGAGCCGCTTGTGGCCATGGCAGCTGGAACTTCCTTACCCAACTGTGAGAGGACCGGGATCGAACCTGCATCCTCATGGATACTAGTTGGACTCTTAACCTGCTGTGTCACAACGAGAACTCCACAATAAAGTATTTTTTAATCAAGGTATACACATTGGTATTTTTGGTTTTGTTTTTTTTTCAGACATAATGCTACTGCATGCTTTATAATAGACTGTAGTATAGTGTAAACATAACTTTTATATGCACTGGGAAGCCAAAACATTCAGGTGACTTGCTTTATTGCAATATTTGCTCTATTGCAGTGGCCCAGAACCAAGACAACAATATCTCTGAGGTGTGCCTGCCTATAATTATTGTTGGAATGTAAACAGAAATCAGACCCAGAGAAGACGTGCTAAAGTGCAGCTGTCTTGTATGGACTGCAGTGAGTAGAGAAATAAAAACTGAAGGAAGATCTAGCCCTGGGAGCATAAGCTCATCAAACTCATGTCTTTCTGTTTACAAATCTGGGAAATAGGAAAATTAAAATAATATAGGAAGGGAGTTCCCGTCGTGGCGCAGTGGTTAACGAATCCGACTAGGAACCATGAGGTTGCGGGTTCAATCCCTGGCCTTGCTCAGTGGGTTATGATCCGGTGTTGCTGTGAGCTGTGGTACAGGTTGCAGACATGGCTCGGATCTGGCATTGCTGTGGCTGTGGCGTAGGCCGGCGGCTACAGCTCCTATTCAACCCCTAGTCTGGGAACATCCATATGCTGTGTGTTTGGCCCTAAAGAAAAAGCAAAAAAAAAAAATAATAATAATAATACTATAGGAAGAAAAGCAATCATAATATATGTAGTCCAACCTCCATCCCAACTATCTTTCAAATAAAAAAGTCCTGTTGGCAACTGAGTGTTTAGAGGAAAATTAGGAAGTGGGAACCTAAGGGGTGTGTTCCTACATTATTTTAAACTCCTGTAGTACTTTTCAGATGAGAATAAATTGCGAAGGCTCACTGAATTTCAACTGGCAGGATTATATTCTGCCAACTCAGTTCTTCTCCAGGCTTTTGAATTGACCTAAGAGGCCCTTTGAAACCCATGCGTTTCTCTGGTAGCTACCAAATATCAAAGTGACTATTTAAAAAGAAAAACAGAAGTTCCTTTCATGGCTCAGCAGTTCATGAACCCAACTAGGATCCATGAGGATGAGGGTTCGATCCCTGGCCTTGCTCAATGGGTTAAGGATCCGGTGTTGCCGTGAACTGTGGTGTAGGTTGAAGACACGGCTTAGGTACCACGCTGCTGTGACTGTGGTGGAGGCCAGCAGCTGTAGCTCTGATTCGACCCCTAGCCTGGGAACTTCCATATGCCTCGAGTGCAACCGTAAAAAGCAAAAAAAAAAAAAAAAAAAAAAACCTCTTATGTTACTGAGACATACTTTATACATTTGAATCCTAACCAGTTTGGAGAATCAAATGATGGTTTTACTTAATCAATTCTCAACTCGTTAAAATTTAAAACAATTCATTGGTCACAGAAAGAGACGTGTGGGATTTGATACATACTAGAGGTCAGACATCTAGTTCAGTTTAATCATGAACAAAGCAAACATTTTCTTTAAAAATGTTAAACCACTCCTACTAACAGGCTTAAAAAAATCCTATTAACTAATTTCTTTGATTTCGACAAAAATCCATTTCCATATTCACAGCAGGAAGTTAGAGAGTTCAGGCTATAAGCATGAAAGAATATAGTATCTTGTATAATGAGCTTAGGAGAAAAAATATAAAAGACAAATAAGCTTCCCCCACAGAAAAAGGCCTTTAATTGCATCCACAGTTGTTTGTGATTATTTCCTGTAATTAAAAACTTGATTTGTCAGCCTAAGTCTTCTGAAGTATAAATGTGGTCCTTTTTGACCCACAGAAGTTCTCACTGACCTAAACATCCTAACTGAAGACAAGTGAGAAAAGCTTCTGAGAGGGAAGGGACCGGATGCAATCAGGTCCAAATCCATAGGAATTGACCAGGGAATTCTGCACTAGTTGATTAAATCAAATATAATTACAACCCAACCCCCCCTTATGCTTTAAAGCTGACCAGGTAGTTATTTCAATTACTCCTAAGTAGAAAAATCAAGAGAATGTAGATATTTTCCTTCTTCTTCCTCTTCTTCTTCTTCTTTTTTTTTTTTTTAAAGAGAAGAGAATGGCTTTATTGCTTTGCCAGGCAGATGGGGGACACAGCAGGATGATGCCCTCAAAAAACTCCGTCCCCCTAGGTGGATATTTTCTGTTCATCGATGCTTCCCTTCCTGGAGGGGTCAGAATGCTTTGCTGATAAACTACAGAACAAAATCTTAGCACTCGGAGTCCGGAGTAAAACACAATTACCCAGAATCAGGATTTTTAATATTCCTTCAGAGAATGCAAAAATGTCTGGGGAGACTTCTGAGGTCTTTAAAGCGAGAATCAGCCAAGGATAAAGAAGATTTAAGGGGCTAATTGTCCTTGAAACTTTCTGCCTTGTTTCCCATCAAATTAAATCTACAGCAATACCTCCCATTGATTCATCCTTCCTGAACCGTGAACTTCTAAAAGTAAGGTCTTTTGTCTGGCTCATTTGATGTGTACAAATACATTAATATATGTTTGTTGAAACGAAATGAATAAATATAGATAAATCTTCTAACCTGTATTAACAGAGGAAGCGTAAATCTTACTCTAAATAAGAACTTCTGTAAAATTAAAAGTTGATAGCAATTAAGGTCTCTTAAAATATGTAGAGTATTTTGGTTGGGAAAAACAAGTGAAATTATATAGCTCTTAAAACTCAACCATAAGAAAACAAAAAACAATTAAAAAATGGCCAAAAGATCTAAACAGACACCTTACCAAAAAAGATATAAAGACGGCAAAGAAGCCTAAGAAAAGACGTTCCACATCTCACATCTCATCGAGGAAATGCAAATTAAAACAACAATTAGTCACTATTTTACACCTACGTTGGTGAGGATGTGGAAAAATAGGGACCCTCATTCACTGCTCCTGGAAATGCAAAATGGTACAGCCACTTTGTAAGACAGTCTGGTGGTTTCTAACAAAATTAAACATACTTTCACAAAATGATACAGCAGTTGTGCCTGTTGGTATTTACCCAAAAGATCTGAAAGCTGATGTCCACACAAACATGTGCATATGGATGTTTATGGCAGCTTTATTCACAATTGACAAAACCATGAAGCAACTAAGACGTCCTTCAGTAAGTGAATGGACAAATAAACTGTGAAACATTCAGAACGTGGATGTTATTCATTGCTAACAAGAAATGAGCTATCAAGCCAGGAAAAGACACAGAGGAATCTTAAATGCCTATTGCTAAGTAAAAGAAGCCAATCTGAAGAGGCTACATACTGTATGATTACAACTATGTGATATTTTACAAAAAAGCAAAACCGTGGAGACAGTGGGAAAAAAAAAAATCAGTGGTTACCAGGGGTTGGGGGTTGGAGAAGCAGAGACCTGGCAGAGCACAGAGGATTTTTTAGGCAGTGAAAATGCTCTAAAGGATACTGTGTAACGGTATATACATGTCCTTACACATTTGTCCAAACCCACAGAATGCACATCATCAGGACTAAATCATGGAGTTCCCGTCGTGGCTCAGAGGTTAAGGAATCCGAATAAGAACCATGAGGATGCAGGTTCGACCCCTGGCCTTGCTCAGTGGGTTAAGGATCCGTTGTCGCTGTGAGCTGTAATGTAGGTGGCAGACGCAGCTTGGATCCTGCGTTGCTGTGGCTGTGGTGTAGGTCGGCAGGTGTAGCTCTGATTTGACCCCTAGCCTGGGAACCTCCACATGCCGCGGATGCGGCCCTAAAAAAAAAAAGAAAAAGACTAAACCATAATGGAAACTACGACTTTAGGTGATTACGACGTGGCGGTGTAGGTTCGTCAGCTGTAACATAGGTTCCACTCTGCTGAGGGGGAGACTATGCGTGTGTTGGGACAGTAGGTATACAGGAAACCTTCCCTTCATTTTGTTATGAATCTAAAACTGTTCTAAAAATATTACCTTAAAAAAAATAGACACACACAAATTTAGGAGTTCCCTGGTGACTCAGTGGGTTAAGGATCCAGCGTTGTCACTGCCGTGTCGTGGATTGCTACTACGGCATGGTTTCCATCCCTGGTTGAACTTCCATATGCCATGAGTGAGGCCAAACAAAGAAAAAAAAAAAAACCAATTTTTTTTTTCTGTATTTTAGGGCTGCACCCACAGCATATGGAGGTTCCCTGGCTAGCGGTTGAATCGGAGCTACAACTGTCAGCCACAGCCACGCCAGATCTGAGCTGCGCCTGCGAGCTACACCACAGACCTACACCACAGCTCACAGCAATGCCGGATCCTTAACCCACTGGGCAAGGCCAGGGATAGAGCCCGCAACCTCATGGTTCCTAGTCGGATTCATTAACCGCTTTGCCACTACGGGAACTCCAAAAAAAACAACAAATTTTAAAAATACATGAAACAAGTCTCATCTGAGGGGGAGTCTGCAAAATATCTGACCAGTACTTCTCATTATCAAGGTCATTAAAACAAAGAAAGTCCGAGGAACTGTTACAGCCACCAAGAGGATCCAAGGAAGACATGTCAACTAAATGTACCGTGGGTCCTGGAACAGAAATAGGACATTTGCTAAAAACTAGGCAAAGCTGAATAAACTATGGGCTGCAGATAATAGTAATTATTACTGCTGGTCCATGAATCATTTATGAGTACTGTCCGGATGTAAGACGTTAATAACTGGGGGAACTGTGTGTAGGGGGTGTGGATGGGAACTGGACTATCTTTGTAATTTTTCTGTAAATTTAAGATTGTTCTAAAATTAAAAGCTTATTTTAGGTTTTTGTTCTTTTCCCTTTTTTTGGCTGTGCTCATGGCATGTGGCAGTTCCTGGGCCAGGGATTGAACCCACACCACAGCAGTGGTCCAAGCTGCTGCAGTCACAATGCTAGATCCTTAACCTGCTGCTCCGCAAGGGAACTCCAAAAGCTTATTTTAAATACGTAAGTGAAATTTTGAAAGTTACATTATTTCCCACCAAATATTGCCTTGGCAGTTCAGTTTTAATAAATAAAAAGAAATACTGATTTGAAATAAACTGTCAGCACACCGATCTAAGAAATACTGGCTTTCACCTGAGTTGAAATTACACTATTTAAATATAAACACATTTTCTCACACATTTGATAACTTTTCTGTTTTCTTAAATAGAAAACTCTCTTAAACTGAAGAATTAGGATTAAATTAGTTTTTTTAATTGAAATAATTTGTTTATATATGGGGAAAAGGTCATTTTCAACTTAGAATTTACTTATTTATTTATTTCAAAAACATGGCCAAGTTCAGCACCATCCCACTTGACTTTCCAGCACGTCATCACGTTATAATACCCCACCATAGTGGTACATTTGTGACAAATGGCGGACCTACCCTCGCACATGATAATCACCCAAAGTTCACCTTGGTATCCCACATTATTCCAGAAATGCCAGCAAAGCAAAACTGTTTCACTTCTTTCAATTTCCTATTACATTTTTGCAAATGTTGTTTGATCCTTAAAACATGGGACTGCCTTCCTTTTCAGCTCAAACCATGGTCTCAGTCCTATTTAGAGACCATTAGCATGAACTAGATGAAACTACAGATATTCACCTGCTTTTGACATACTGACACATGTCAATTTCATGTAGTTCCATGGAGACCTCCTTCCTTTTCTCAAGCAGCATCACTGATAATCCCAGCACACAGGGAGAATATTTACCTCTTTAAACCTCTCCTCCATCCCGTTAAAAATGATCAAGGGCCCATACGTGCATTTTTTTTAGTGAGCCATTCTCCAGGAAGATGAGTTCCCTGAGCCCTGTACACTGTGAATTTTCAAATAATTCTTCAAAAAAAATCAAACATTAAACTTAAGAGAATCAAATGACCAAGACCTTCCTTAGAACATGAGAGCTGCAACCATCAGACGAAACTGAGCCCTTTCACTACATTTCACGTTTTCCTGTCCACTAACAGTAATATTTTTACTGTTTTCCCATAATAACATGATTATCATCTAAACTTTTCCCCTTCTGGCACTGCAAAAAAGAAGAAGCGGAAAGTTTTTTTTAACTGGAATTAGTTGGTGAAAAAAAAATTTTTTTTGGTGTTCCCGTCATGGTGCAGCAGAAATGAATCTGACTAGGAACCATGAGGTTGCAGGTTCGATGCCTGGCCTCGCTCAGCAGGTCAAGGATCCAGCGTTGCCAGGTCACAGACGTGGCTCGGATCTGGCGTTGCTATGGCTGTGGCGTAGGCCAGCGGCTACAGTTCCGATTAGACCCCTATCCTGGGTAGTCCCTAGCCTGGGTAGTCCATATGCCGGGGGTGTGGCCCTAAAATGACAAAAAAAAAAAACTTTTCTCTATTTTGGATTTATTACATTTTACTTTTACAGGTTTTCACATAAATTCCAGATTCTTCATGACAGGCTCTAATCTATTAGTATTTTTAATTATAATACAGTACATATTTAAAGAGCTATTTATATTTAATATGTAGAATTCATAAACTCTGATTTATGATATCCTTCTCATACACTCTTCTGCAAATATCCTTCATTACTTTTCACAAAGACTTCATCTTCTAGATAAATTTCCCACATACTCATTAATCAGTAGTGTCTCCCAGTTAAATGGTAGTACCTCCACTTGAGTAATATAGATTTTATGGTGATGTATTAAACAGTTATGTCTGAGTCAGACATAAATGCTAGGAAACTTTGCCATTAATGCTAGAAAACTTTGAAGTCAATGATGCTACTAGGGTATATGATGGATCCTGCAAATCTTTTTCTTTTTTTGGACACATCTATAAAACACAGATATAAAGGAGCAGCAGAAGAAAACACAGGTCCCTAAGCCGACTCTCCTATCCCAAAACATTCCCATTGCTTTCAGTCCAATCCCAGCAGACTCAACTGTCTCGCCTCTTCATTAGTGATGCCTTCATAGTGAGCAATCTTCCATCTCTTTTTTATTCAGAAACAAAGAGATGGGTGGCCACTTGATGGAGGCAAATTTCTACCTAGTGTGATGTTCTAAAGTATGGTGGTGATTAACACCCAATTCATTTCACAAAGAATATCAGGCTCTTGTAGTGAGTGGACTCCAAGACCAATGTGCTTTGCTTCCATTCTGATTTTCTGGAACCTGCCTCGTGGCACGGGTGATTTACATTAGCCAGCCACCACCTACGTGTGATGGAGCCAGGGCCAATAACGGCTCCAGTTATGTCAAAGCTATGTTTGAGGAAATAAAACCAGGAGCTCATTGGCTTACCATACATAGCAAGTCCTTGCAGGCAGAGATTATGCAGTGTAATTTTCCTATTGATCCTGGGATACTGTGTAAATTATGTGATTAATTAATGCTTTCAGATGGAGATGGAAACAGTTATGACATGCTACATATCCGGCTGGGGTTTTCTCCAACTGAATGCAAGAAATAATGGACTGGAGTTGTCTATCACATAGTTAACCTGACATCTTTGATATAAGTAAGATAGAAGAATTATAATTATTTCTAAAGGTGTTATGACAAGCTAATTTTACATTTACTGCTTAAAGACAGTCTCTAAAGATGGGATTTGCTGAACAATGGCAAAGGGGTCAGAGGAGTTCCTACTGTAGCTCAGTGGATTAAGGACCTGACATTGTCTCTCTGAGGATGCAGGTTCGATCCTTGGCCTCACTCAGTGGGTTAAGGATCTGGCGTTGCCACAAGCTGTGGTGTAGGTCGCAGATGCAGCTTAGGTCCAGTGTTGGTATTGCTGTGGCTGTGGCGTAAACCGGCAGCTGCAACTTTGATTCAGCCCCTAGCCTGTGAACTTCCATATGCCGTGGGTGTGACTGTAAAACAAAACAAAACAAAACAAAGAGATCAGAGTGCTGAAGTGGGCAAGTTTTCATTTTTAAGAGGATGTGAGTGAAGTTAATTTATATTCCTCCTTGAGAACATGCTCGTGAAGTGTTGAACAAATTTAAAGGATTCGAGTGTATTAAAAGATGCTATTTTGTCTAAAAATACTCACGCATAGATAAAACACTGGAAATTATAAGCAAAAATGTGAACAGGAATTACTTCTTGAGGGTAGGTTTTTGAGGGAATATTTTTTCATATTTTTCTAACTTTTTTACCCAGAATAAAAATAAATCTTTAATCAGCATCGATGCCATCCTACAAGACTCAGAGACACCCTCCCTAACACAACTGAATCTTGGGCTTGGTTTGTTTGTTTGTTTTTGTCTTTTTAGTGCCGAACCTGTGGCATATGGAGGTTCCCAGGCTAGGGGTCAAATCAGAGCTACAGCTGCCGGTCTATACCACAGCCACAGCAAGGCCAGATCTGAGCCACGTCTGTCACCTACACCACAGCTCACGGCAACGCTTGGATCCTTAACCCATGAGTGAGGTCAGGGATCGAACCGACGTCCTAATGGATGATAGACAGATTTGTTTCCCCTCAACCATGACGGGAATTCCTGAATCTTGGGTTTGGAATCATTCCCTGTGAAACGCCTATTATGTTGGGCAGGACGGATTGGGAGAGAAGGGATGTTGCATGAAAAGGTACACTTGATACAGCACACGGGGAAGGTTGAAATGCAAATCTTGAGTCCACCTGACAGACAGGTGCTTGGCAAGACTTTTAGGAATATCTTTCGGAAGAGTGCACAGTATTTCAATAGTTTGCCCAAAAGACATAATTTGGGAATCACACATAATGAATGGGCAGCAGTTTCTTTAGAGAAGCCCAAGAAGGTGCTTGAAACAACTCAGGGTTCCATGGGAGGGAGCCTAAAGTCACCTGAGGCTTGAGAAAGACCTGGCGTGGCCTCTTAGTCACCCGAACCTCACGCGTCAACGAGGAACGCGGCAGTCCCTCATCTTTCGCCTATTAACCTCTAATTATAGAACCAACGCACTGACTGTAGACTAGCGAGGTGTTAAGCCCCTTTGCATTATAGGAGGGGATTGCTGGCAGCCCCTCCTGGTCTGCGCTACCTTGCTGAGAAATTAATGTGTGTGCTGGACACCTATTCATTTTATTTTCACAGCTTTCCGTGAGATCTAGGTCATTAACTCTGTACCAATTTCCTCTGCAGAAACTACTTAAAGGAAGGTACCTCAAACAGAAATGCGATTTGGAGATGATAAGAGTTCAGTTTTTCAAAGATGGAACATCGCTTTCCCGGTGTGCCTTTTGGATGCTTTTGGTGTAGTGTTTCCTGACCTGGACCACAGCACAGGCTGTGAAGTGCTGAGCTGGACACCAGTGAAGGCTCAGGAGTCTCAGCGCACACAGAGCACTTCTCCTCACTACTAATCATAAGAAATCTTTATAAGACTGATAGAATATAAATGCCAAGCATCCCAAACATTAATTTTTTTTTCTTTTTTCTTTTCTTTTTTTTTTTTAACATACTTGCAGCACGTGGAAATCCCCGGGCCAGGGATCAAATCCACGCCCATAGCAACAACCTAAGCTGCCACAGCGACAACACCAGATCCTTAACCTGCTGTGCCACAAGGGAACTCCCCCAAAGGTTAATTTTGATTTCTGCACCCTTTCTGCAAACGTGGAGAGCTTCCAGGATTTAAATTAAACTATCCTCTGTGTTACTGAAGGGAACACTTACACAATTACAAACAACTGTGTTTACCTGCAGAATTGAACTCTTTTTGTTCTCTTTTATTTGCAAAGTATGAGATGCAAGTGAGGCTTGGCTGGGAGGGCTCGAATCCTACACCCTGAGCAAGAAATTTCATAGTCCCCTAAAGAACAGTGTTTAATTGCAAAGCTTTTCAGCATTAGACATCAGTTTTGCCATCACTGGGCTTTGATCTCTGTAAATCATTTCCCTCAGGAATGTCTTACTTTCCTAGAATATTTGTCTCTATAAAGTCCTCCTCACCATTTTTCTACACTTGTTCAAATCTGCTTGATTAAAATATAGTTTTGTCATTGCTGTTATTAGCCAACCAAAAAAAAAAATGCAGAAAATTCCCTAACCTTTCTGCTTACCCATAAGGTAAACTTATGAGATGATTATTGGAACTAAGCACTATCGGTGAAGTGCAAAGAGGTCTCCAAGAGAGTAGGCAACGTTTCTGGTTGGGCGCCACTGCAGACGTGGTTTTCCTTTGTCCTCATCTTCCCACTCTGCCCCCTCCCCTTGGTCATTCCCATCAGTGCGCTGGGCTTCAAATGACCTACAGTTATACGTAACACTTATAGAAATATGTCAATACGTCGCAAATCGGTCCCTCTGGCTCCTATATGTCTCCCGGGCTTTCACCTGTGTTGAGTAACCGCCTAATGTCCCCTCGAATGTCCTCTCCAATCCCCAAAACAGTAGCCAAAACCAAAGTCTCATCTCCCTCAGCCTCTCAAACTGCTCACTCCTCCTGGGAAAGACACCATTATCCGCCCTGATGTCCACACAAGAAACAGTGAATCTCACTTCCTCTTTCTCCTCTGGCCTCCTCCATTCACTTGTTAATTTCGGCTCCCAAATTCACCTTGAACCCATGGGCTTCACTCCATCCTTCCATCCTCCCTGCCTCTCCCTCTGCCCTGACTCAGGATCTCCTCTCTCGCAGGGTCTCTGCTGTCTCACAACAACCCTCCTGACTCCTAGCCTGTCTCCGCCTGCAGCCAGCAGCCTTTCTAAAAGCCAGGGTTAAGGGCTGTCTAGTGCCCTCAACATAAAATCTAGACTTGGGCACGGCCTCCTGGCCCTGCTCATCCTCTTTCAATCCCTTCCAAAGCACGCTGTTATATCTGTGCTCACGGGCTTTGACCTTGGTTCAAGTCCACTGACGAGCCATGCTCTCTTTTCCCTCCAGGCCTCTGCACATGCTGGTCTGGGTACCTGAAAGCCGAGCCCTCCCTCTGCATGCCCGACTAACTCCTCTTTGACAGCTCAGTGGGGATGCTTCATCCCCGTGGAAGAGTTTCCTTGCTAACAAGTGTGGGTTAGGAGCCCCTACTATGTGCTCTCATGTCACCAGCTCCTTCCTTTTTTTTTTTCTTTTTAGGGCCGCACCTGCAGCATAGGGAGGTTCCCAGGCAGAGCTGCAACTGCCGGCCTACACCACAGCCACGGCAACACGGGATCCAAGCAGCATCTGTGACCTACACCACAGCTCGTGGCAACACCGGATCCTTAACCTACTGAGCAAGGGGAGCAAGGCCACATCCTCACGGACACTATGTTGAACCCACATCCTCATGGATGCTATGCCGGGTTCTTAACCTGCTGAGCCACAACAGGAACTTCCACCAGTTTCTTCTTTTATCATAGAACACGTCACGGTGTATTTTAACTCCCCGGTTATTAGCTGTCCCCACCAGGTTACCCTACCGGTCTTACTCCTTTAGTCTTTTCAGTGCCCCGCAGAACAGACAGACCGAGTCGGCATGTGAACACTGAGACGACGAGTGACGGAGACACAGCAGAAGGGCTGCTGCTCACCCAGCACACACTGCGTGGCCCGCAGCCTGCCAGACGCTTCCGCTGGATTATCTCGTGTCCACACAACCCTGCAAGCTCCAGATTATTTTTGGATGTTTTACAGGTGAAGGTCGGTGGGATTAAACAGCTTTCTCGAGGTCACACGGCTAGGATGTGCACTGAAAACCTGGTCTGTGTAGCTTCAAAAAGTCCTGCTTATCTCCCCGCAAACACCGCCTCTCCCTGGAGCACAATGGCCAGAGTTCTAGGCGTCGGTCTCAGAGAGTAACTCTAACCCACCTTCCAGCCGATAGTCCTTCAAAAATGAAGACGTGCCAGAACCCCTTTGCACTCCCACTGTGGCTTGAATGTGCTTTTCTTTTTTCTTTCTTTCCTTTTTTTTTTGCATTTTGCTTTCCAGGGCCGCACCCTCAGCATATGGAAGTTCCCAGGCTAGGGGTTAAATCGGAACTACAGCTGCCGACCTACACCACAGCCACCCAGGATCCGAGCCACGTCTGTGACCTACACCACAGCTCACGGCAACAGTGGATCCTTAACCCACCGAGTGAGGTCAGGAATCGAACCCGCAACCTCATGATTGCTAGTCAGATTTGTTTCCACTGAGCCACGATGGGAACTCCTTTGAATGTGCTTTTCCAGTGTCCATGGCCCTTCTCCAAGTGATTCAGCAGGGCCTGCTTCTCCTCTCGGTTTTCACACTCAGCCTAAGGCGTCACCACGCTTTAAAGCATCTCACCAGACCCCTCCTTTGGGCTGCCAAGACCACGCCACCACAGGACAAAAGGCACAAATTACGCCTTTGCCATCCGCAGGCATCACGAAGAAAAGCCAGCACACACTCGCTTTAATACAGGGGGACCCTGAACTCAAGGCCTGGCTGCTGGCTGGCTCTAGTCCGCCTCAGGTGAGGAGGCATCAGAGGTAAAACACAGACGGCAGGCAGGCTCCTGTCCTTCTGTTCGGAAGCCACCCAGGGTAGCATCTCCCCCAATTCGAAAATGAGGCTTTGCTCTAAAAGGACGACCCGCCACAGCCCTCCTCCCACTGCATGTGGAAGCCACTCCAGGGCTTCCCTCAGAAACATCTAGATTATTGGAATCCAGTTAGGCAGTCCAGAAAAAGCCATGCTCTGGAAGTAACCAATCCAGGTTGGGTAACTGACACAGCCTGGGTTTGCAAAGTTGCCACCTCTTAATCAGGTTAGAGCTAAGACCTGATTTGAGCAAAGCAGGAATCTTTCACCTTCAAAACCAGGGATGGGATTGTAAGTGGATAAAACATTTGACTACTGATTTGAAAGTTTTTGAAAAATTCACACCCAGAGAGCCACAGGATTCAGCAGCAATCTCAAGAATAGGAAAGGAAGCCCTCAAACCAGGCAGAACTAGGTGGAATCGGAGTTCCTGTTGTGGCACAGCAGAAATGTAACCCAACTAGTATCCATGAGGATGTGGGTTCAATTCCCGGCCTCACTCAGTGGGTCAAGGGTCCAGTGTTGCTGTGGCTGTGGCGTAGGCCGGCAGCTACAGCTCTGATTCAACCCCTAGCCTGGGAGCTTCCGTATGTCACAGATGGAGCCCTAAAAAAAGAGACTAGCTGGAATCATAAGTCGTTTTGGTTCGTACATTTCTGAAAGATCTTCCTTTTTCAGAGGACCTCAGAGCTGAAATGCCACACAAGCCTTTTGTGTTTGTGCCTTCTCTTTAATGACATCAGGAAGATGGAGGATCAGCAAAAGGCACCTAGCGCCATTTGTACTATTATTAGAATAATAGTACATACAATGATCTGAAGTGAAACAGCATTGATTCCAGTGACCTTGCAGCCCAATTCAATGACACTTTCCCTAGAGGCAGCAAAATCAACAGTGCTCCAGCTGCTGAATTTACAGATTAAATTCCCCTCTCCTCTTCCACATCCTGAGCAGGCCTGGGCAGAAAGAGAACCGGCCGGGGCTGGGGAGGCAGCCTGCCTTTCCTCCTGTGTCCAGGACAACGCTGCCAAGTTCACTGGAGGCTGGAATCTAGGAGGACAGTTTAGAAAGAATACCTATCACAGAATTGGAGAAGGCAGAAGCAGTGGCTGGGTTTCCTGTAGCCATAATAGGGACTAAACTCCACTTTGGAAAATTCTATTAACAACCGGTTACACTGATGCTAGGGTCAACCAAGCCAGTAACATCAAGTTCATTTGCATTCTTTTCCTCTTGGTCAAAAAAATTTTTTTCATTATAGTATAATGGACAAATAAAATCGTTAGATATTTATTTTATGTATGTATGTATTTATTTATTTATTTTGCTTTTTGGGGACACACCTAAGGCATACGGAGGTTCCCAGGCTAAGGGTCAAATCGGAGCTACAGCTGCCAGCCTACACCACAACAACACAGGATCCGAGCCGCGTCTGCGACCTACACCACAGTTCACAGCAACGCAGGATCTTTAACCCACTGAGTGAGGCCAAGGATCAAACTGGCAACCTTTTGGTTCCTAGTCAGATTTGTTTCCGCCGAGCCACAATGGGAACTTCTCAACTCATACTTTTAAAAAGTGACCGTTTTGCAGGCTATGTAGTGCCACAATTTTTGCTCTTTGTGTTTGTGTTCGTGTGTGTGATTTCACTATTTAGAATGGCCCCCAAGTGCGCTGAAGTGCTGTCTTGTGTTCCTCAGTGCAAGAAGGCTGTGATGTGCTTAGAGCACACAATATGTTTATATGCCTTAGATAAGCTTCCCTGAGGCATGAACTACACTGCCAGTGGCCATGGGTTCAATGTTCATGAGTCAACAATACATACTACATAAGGTGCTTTTAAGCAGAAATACACCGCAAGGCTTTGTCCTGACTGGTGGACAAAAATGTTGGGACCAGAGGTGTATAGGAACCTAACCCGTATGTCCCCTAGAAAATTCAATATTCATGAATAATTCAGTGTTTGCAGCAACTTTGTAGAACACAACTACTGTGAATAACAGAGAATCAACCTTATTTTCAAATTACAGCAAAAATGCCATAAGAATGTGAAACAGGACTTGGAGGAAAAAAGCAAAGGATAGTCAGCTGTAGGAGGTTCTTTTTTATTTTTTTATTTTTTTTTTTGCTTTTTAGGGCTAAAACCGTGGCATACGGAAGTTCTCAGGCTAGGGGTTGAATCAGAGCTACAGCTGCCAACCTACGCCAGGGACTGAACCCACATCCTCTTGGTTACTAGTCGGGTTCGTTACTGCTGAGCCATGACGGGAACTCCTGTAGGAGGTTCTTTATTTTTAATGTTTTTATTTTGATGGCTGCACCTGTGGCATATGGAAGTTCCCAGGCCACAGACTGAATCAGCCCACCCACACTGCAGCTGCAGCAACGCCGGATCCTTTAACCCACTGCACAAGGCCAGGGACTGAACCCATTCCTCTGCAGTGACCCGAGCTACTGCAGTTGGATTCTTTCTTAACCCACTGCACCACAGAAGCACTCCCTAGAAGGTTCTTTTTTACTTTTTGCAAGTTTAAGAATTTGACAGTTTCTGATCACTGGCTTGTGATGGAGATCATAGCCAGCTAATATTTACTCTATAAACTGTGATGTTTTATTAGCAATTAATCATAATTATTATGATTGGGAGTTCCCATGGCTCAGTGGTTAACAAATCTGACTAGCATCCATGAGGACGCAGGTTCGAACCCTGGCCTTGCTCAGTGGGTTAAGGATCCGGCATTGCCATGACGTGTGATGTAAGTCACAGATGTGGCTTGGATCCTGTGTTGCTATGGCTGTGGTATAGGCTGGCGGCTACAGCTCCGATTTGACTCCTAGCCTGGGAACTTCCATATGCCGCAGGTGCAGTCCTAAAAAGCGCAAAAAAAAAAAAATTATGATTAACTGCTAAACATAATGTATATTTTCATCTTAAAAAAAGGTTACACATCTTAACTGCCTGCAAAATATGCTTCCTCCAAATGAGGATTTCACAATGATTTCATACGCATTGGAAAGGTAAGACTTCAAAACCTCAAATCTAATCTTATCTGTTCTGCAAACTAAGACTAATATGTGCTCTCTTTGCAAAGCTGATCTTTAACTCAAGCAATATGAAATGCGAGGCACTGGCTCCATTCAGGAACAGAGGGATTATGCAGCTTCCACCACACTGCCACTGCTAAGACTTGTTTTTAATGGAAAGCTCAGTTTCAATAACTTGGTAGTTAGAATAAAGACAGACAAATCCTCTCAATGCAGACGAAATTATTTAGCACAGTGTTGGAACCACTGTCGTCTTATTTGATACCACTATGTCACGTCTATATCCAACTTTTTATTTTTAAAAATTTGTTTTAATTTTTTCTTTTTATGGCCTCACCTGTGGCATATGGAAATTCCTGGGCCAGAGGCTGAATGGGAGCTGAAGCTGCCGGCCCACACCACAGCCACTGCAACACCAGATCTGAGCCACATCTTCGACCTATGCCGCAGCTTGCGGCAATGCTGGATCCTTAACCCACTGAGCGAGGCCAGGGATCCAGCCCATATCCTCAAGGACACTAAAATGGGTTCTTAACCCACTGGGCCACAATGGGAACTCCTATATCCAAGTTCTTTAAAGTAAGCAATAGTTGAATTTCCTTATCACTAGGTCCTAGAAAGCACTCGTTATTCCCCCAAAGTATCAAATACTATTGGACCAATCTGAAACTAAGTACCAGTCACCTCAGGTCTTCCCCTGACTCCAAAGTTTCCAGTAATTGGGATAAAATAAGTTCACATATATGTGTGCTGTTAGAATGACCCGGTAGGATGTGGAACAGAAAACATCACCGTACCATCTATGAGATTTCTATTGTTTTTTGTTGGTTTAAGGTATATATATATATATATATTTTTTTTTTTTGTCTTTTTGCCTTATCTAGAGCCGCACCCATGGCATATGGAGGTTCCCAGGCTAGGAGTCTAACAGGAGCTGTAGCTGCCGGCCTACACCACAGCCACAGCAACGCGGGATCCGAGCTGCGTCTGCAACCTACACCACAGCTCACGGCAACGCCGAATCCTTACCCCACTGAGCAAGGCCAGGGATCGAACCCGCAACCTCATGGTTCTTAGTCGGATTCGTTAACCACTGAGCCACGAAGGGAACTCCTTAAGGTATATATTTTTAATTCATTGGTATTGTACCGAAAAATTTCACTACACTAAATGTCTGGTCTAGTTGGGCTCCAGACCATCAATGTTTATGTTTGACAATATTATCCACATTCTCAAATTAAGATGGGAAAAGGGGCTTCACCACAGGATAACCTAGGATTCTCATGAAGGATGTGGCGTGGGACAGTCGCACATAAAAGGAAGCAAAAGACCTCCCTGAGGGATCCTCGCCGTGTCGGGACAGTGAGCTGGATGTGAGAGATCCTAGCGTTTCATTTGCCTCATGTGCTCCCAAAGGGGGGACTGAAAAATAACTGACAGGAAAGTAGCAAGGGTAGTTTTTGCTTCAAAGGAGACTGTTAAGGCTGAACATGGACACTCTAAGAACATCTCTAGGGAAAGAGAGAATACTATTTAATTTCATGTTTATTTTTCAAATGTTCTTCCCTGCTCCCCTTTTGAGCAAGAGTTAATAAGAGTCTGATTTCTTGATAGTAAGCACGGGAAACTTTATCGGGCTCGAAACATGGTTCTTACTCTCTCCTCCGAGCTGGGCCAAGGGAAGAGGCGCCTCATGTAGAAAAGGCCATCTTCTCTCTCATCTATTTATTGTGGCTGCCATAACTCCTAGACAAGGAACTCGTTTTTAATATTTTTTTTCTTCCCAAAGGCGACTCTCCACAAACAGTCAAGGGGCCAGCTGTCTAAGGGGCAGAAGGGTGTGGACTTTTACCCAGTGGGAATCCCCTGACATTCTTCTCGCAGTCAGAGACCTCATTCTCAGAGCCTGGATCCCAGAAAAAGAATCGGGGTGGAAGTTATCCTTATGTTCGCTCTTTTCATTAGGACTTTTCAAAAGACACTTTATTCTAGCATGCATTTAGGAGAAAAAGAAAGTTAAGAATTTTGCCTTCAAGCGAATAACTCATCTGGAGAAAAACAAAAAAAAACCTTCAACATGATTTATTTCACAGGGATTATTGAAGTGTGTGTGGAAACAGATCTCTGCTAAAATGCCATGATGGCTGTTAATGGTTACCTTGAAAGAAATTTAAGTAAAACCTTTCAGACAATTATTAAATAAATCTGTTACTCTTTTAACAGGTATTCAAGTTGACTAAGCATAGCTAAATTTTGTGTATGTATGTTCTATTTGACTAGACTTTGACAGGTAACCTCTGTATTTTATCCTCATCAATGCCAGAGTGGCTTGATGAAGGTAGTGCTTCTAAAAATGTGACTTCAGGAATTTAAATGCTTCTCAATTGTCCCTCCTTTGAGGACTTTCAGAGTTGAAAGAAATTTCAGGCATCATTTCATCATCTGCGCAACTACAACATTTTTTCCAATAGGTGAGATTTACCAAGGCCAAAGAAATTAAGTGACCAAGGTCACACATGGAGTTAGAAATAGGACAAGGATGGATCAGAGCCGTCTTGCCTCCCAGTTGGGGTTCCTGTCACTAGCCAGGGTCTGCAGTGAGCATCACCACCATCCCTGAGTAGTGATTTTCCTGATGAGTCCCTTTCATCTAATTTTACTGCATAAACACACTGCCATCTGTTACAGGAACGGGACCCTGATCATGCAGAGAGAAGGGAGAAGGAGGCCTGAGGGACCTTCTCATGTCATTGCTGCTAGACATATGAGTGAGGGTGGAGAAATGCCAGGTTGCCTGCCCAGTCCAGAGCCTCTCCCACCATATTTGCCTGCTCTCTTGAGTACCTCCGCTGGCCTTGGTTTCTCTGTGCTTCTTGTGACCAGCCTACAAAGGAGAAGGGTTCTACATGAACCTGACAATGAGTGCTATTTTATCTTGTATGGGGCCAGGTTATATATATATATTTTTTTTCCGGCTTCATCCATGGCATATTCCCAGGGTTCGAATCCAAGCAGCAGCAGCAACCTAGGCCACAGCTACAGCAACAACTCACTGCACCACAGAAGGAACTCCCAGGTCACATTTTTAACGAAATGATTTTCATGTGAAGAGGTTGAGGGAGTGGGGTCAAGAAATATATGTATTGTTGGAATGATCTATGCACAGAGGAAAAATTTGTTAAAGGGTCTATGTGTGTATAACTGCACAATCCCGATTCTTTATCCTTTTAGTAAAAGGTCAGCGTTCACTAGTGAAATGGTTCTTAGAACTGAAATTAGCACTTACAATCTGGACTCTCAACCAGGACTCAGACAAGCTTGTTGTTTATACTGTGAGGTTTTTCTCAACATCTATAATCACTAGACTGCACTCCTAGGAATGTGATTAAGAGCTCAAATTAACTGAGTTCCTTACCTAAAAATGTGTTAATATTTTTCCCTTCAAAATGATATGTTTTATGTCAGTCAAAATATAAAATAATCCTAAGATGAAATGGCATTTAAAAAAATAATGTTGATGCCAAATTGGCAAAGGAAGCTTCAAACGTGCTTTGAAAGTGGAACCAAAGTACCAATTAAAAGAAAAATGACAGGCAAATTAAGAATATGCTTTTTCTATCGACACTGAACCTCAGTAATTTTCTCCACAATGATCTGAATACCCTATAATTCCCAGAGAAATCTGGCAGTCTCACCCATTTCCCTTCCGTAGAATAAACAGAGAACTATATGTTGTGGTTTGTAGTCCAAAGAAATATTCCTTTACAATGGAAATGAGAGGGGGCACGCCAGGCTTACTCTTGAGTATCATCAAAAAAAAAAAAAAAAAGAAAGAAAAGAAATCCAGGAATTCCTTGATGGCTCAGAGGATTAAGGATCCAGTGTTGTCACTGCTGTGGCTCAGGTCCCTGCTGTGACATGGGTTCGATCCCTGGTCTAAAACTTTCAAATACCATGGGTGTGGCCAAAAAAAATGGGAAGAAGAAATCTAAGCTACAATCCACCACCATGGAGTAGCTGAACTCATTGACTTTATTTGTAATGCTTGCTAATTGGCAAAAAGATGAAAAAAACAAAGATGTCACACTTCATGTAATCGAATGCAGTGTGCTTTTAGCAGTGTATATGCACATGAATTGCCTTAAAAAGGTGGAGGGGTGGTTTGTAAGTATTTTATCTAGCATCCTGCCTGTAACAAAAAAATTATATCATCAGAGCCTCTTAAGGGTGTGGGCATTAGCCCAGGACAGAATTCATGCGAATGTCACAAAGCTGGAAGGGACAGTGCTCAGTGGTCAAACTAACTCTTCACAATGGTCCAGGATCATCATTTCAAAATGTGAAAGACTTACAAAGAGAGATGATGAAAACTGGTTGTTCTCTTTTGGAAATCAAAGAATGTATTAAGGCTTTTCCATGGGCAACGCCCTCCTTCTAAAGCTAGGGAAACAGTGATTTGGGCTGACTTGGCCCCAGAACTCAGCAATCTGACTTGGGTTCTGGTGTCATCACCCACGGCTCTCTCTTGCAGTTGGGGGCATCGAGGCGGGGAGAGACCGTTCCTTACTTGCACTGGTTAGGCATGAGCCTTCGGCAGATGGTGACATGCTGGGAAGAGACCAGGGACCCCCTCTTGGTCTCTTATAACCACTGAATTGAAACTTATTTAGGATTTTATACAGCATGGGGCCTTACCCGATCCAGTCTTTAGGTGAGGGATCATTTGATGCTCTGACATTTCTGAAGGTTCCCCATAATGACTACCTGCGTTATTTGAACGTATTGCCACCATATCTATACTGGGGGACTACACGGAACAAAGACCAACAACTCTTTGCCCAAGGAAACGTTTCTCTGAGAGAAAACCAGCCGTACTCATTCTGCTTGCAGTGTGATAAATCCTGAGTGAGTAAGCACTCGGATCCAAATATCAGCCTTCGTGTCTCTGCCAGAGTATAATTTGCTCTGTGCTTTTTGATGAATGCTTAAAGCAATAATTTTTAAAATGGTCACATCTTGGCAGGAGGTTAGCAAGTCAATTAACTGACAGGGTGAAAGCGTAGTGCAGTTTTACACCTCATTTTAAAGAGTAATTTCAAATATAACAGGTTGTTGACACATTGGACAGGGGGGACTGTTAATTTGTCCAGTTTTATGAAAATCCAAAATAAGAAAACTGACCTTTCTACCCAAAAGAACTAGGGAGCAAATGACTTGCACCAGAATCCTTCCCTGCTCACTGACAGGTTTTTTGTTTTTTGCTTTTTTTTTAAACAGCATCACCCCCTAGTAATTTAGTGTTAGTCTAAGGGCGCTGGTGATTAACCACTAGAGAAGGGAGCTTTAGGGCAGGAAAACAGAGTTAAAGGAATAGCTACCCCTGCCAATTACAGGGTAATCAGAAAGCACACCACCTCTTTAACTAAATATAAGATAAAGGGAAACACAACTTATTTATGAAAGTTCAACCCACACCCAAATTTCAAGACTCCATTTGTTGTGTAATGTTGGGCAAAGTCTGCAGCAGTGAGAAAATCACCAAGTTGTTTCTAGACCCACATATGCCAAGTATGATCCCTCGCTGAAAAGAAAATAGGTTTGCTTCAATTGGAGCTTTTTCTCCCTTTATAGCATTATTACTATAAAGGGAGAAATACAAAATACGAAATAATTTGACTCTTTAACAAAGCCTGGTTAGCTGCATTAGCAGTCTATTATTCTTTTCAGATCAATTCAAATACAACCTCCTCTGTGAAGTCCTCCCAGGTTCCCTCACCTGGAGAGAACTCTCTCCTCTGGTTCCGATAATGCCTGACGCAGAGTCCTCACAGAAGATTATTCTACTGGTTCTATAGATAGGAGTCTCTGTCACCAGACTGACGATCCTTGAGCACATAACTCATCTTTGTTAATCTTTATGTTGCCATCAACTACATGAATTCTTGGCTCTTACGGGATACTTGATGAAAACTCATTTCGTCTATTTCTGAAGAAGAGGCAAAACAAGTTATAAATAACTAGATCTCACCGTAATCAAAACTGACAAATTTCTGCCCCAAACTTTTCACTTCCAATTGCAGCTAGTCACATGATCACAAGAGTATATTGGCCAATTTTTATCTGGGGAGGGGGGAGATTCCTATTGTCTAGTTCCAGGGCACAATGTTGTTGAGTAGCATAACGGTCAAAAGTAGTGTTATCTGAGAAAGAAAAGATGAAGTATCTGGAAAACCAAAAAAAAAATGATCAGTCTTCACAGATGTACATATCTGGAACTGAATATAACGTAGCCTCCAGTGTTCTGTATAAAAAAGCACATCCTAGAGTTCTCATTGTGGCTCAGTTGTTAATGAACCTGACTGGCATCCATGAAAATGTAGGTTCGATCCCTGGCCTCGCTCAGTGGGTTAAGGATCTGGCATTGCCGTGAACTGTGGTGTAGGTCACAGACGCGGCTCCGATCCTGTGTTGCTATGGCTGTGGGTAGGCCAGTGGATATAGCTCCAAATGTACCCTAGCCTGGGAACCTCCATATGCTGTGGGTGCAGCCCTAAAAAGACAAAAAGAGAGAAAAAAAAGCACATCTTTCGTTCTTTTCCTTTGAAACTGTATTGTTTTTTTTCTTCCTCTCTTCTAAAGAAGCTTTGGAGGTCTTTGATTTATTTTTCAGTTCTGCTCATTCAGAGTTCCTTGACTCCTCAAGCCCACCCGTGGACTTTGTTAGTCCCTCATTTGATATTGTTTTTTCGGGTTTTTTTTTTTTTTGCTTTTAGGGCTGCACTCGCAGCATACGGAGGTTCCCAGGCTAGGGGTTGAATCAGAGCTGTAGCCACCAGCCTACGCCACAGCCATAGCAAGGCCAGATCTGAGCTGTCTGTGACCTACACCACAGCTCAGGGCAACACTGGATCCCCAGTCCACTGAGCAAGGCCAGGGATCGAACCTGTGTCCTCATGGATACTAGTCAGGTTCGTTTCTGCTGAGCCATGATGGGAACTCCACATTTGATATTTTTATCTTTTTAAAAATAGTCTCCATCTTTATAATTATTTAATATCTTGTTCCCCACTAAGAAGAGGGAAATTTCATCCATCTTGCTCACTGAGGTCTGACCACTGCCCAACACAGTGCCCAGTACAAAAGAGATACTCAATCTTTTTATGCACTGAATAGAGTACAAGGGAGGACAGGGAAAGAAGAACTTTCACATGAAGACAAGTAAGATGAAGACATTAAGATGGGAGACAGTGACGGTAGGATGGCCAGTGTCTCTTCACTCTCTACCCTACCCCACTGAGCTGCTTCAGGAAAGAAGGGTCTTTGTTCAGACACCGAGTTGGGATGAAGACAGGAGCTTAGGAGAGAAAGCTAAGAGGAAGGCTGGACGTGGGAGAATGCCTGCTGCTGACGGATTAAGGAGTGGGAACCAATACGAGGGAGAAAGTCACAGCATTGTCAGTTACACAAGATGTTTTAAAGATGCTTTAACATCTTCTAAAGGACCACGCTCACACACACTGACATTATCAAGACGATGGTTATCCGATCTGAATGAATGTTGGTGGATCGGAAACCAGGGGTGAGAGCAGCTGAAGCCTGACTTACTGTCAAAGACAGGCAGTCTTCCAGTCCAGATAAATGATGAAAGCCATGGCCATTGTCTTCGAAACATCAAGCCCAATGCCACAGTAAGTTCAGATTAAATGAAGAGAAACTTTGCTGATAACCAATGTTGTGCCAGATAGTTCCTTCCCCCGTTCTTTATAAATCCCCTGCATTGTTTTTGCAGGACTGGTCCTTCTCCTAGCTGGCCTCTGAAACAAACCTTGGAAGGAAAGTAAGAAAGCATGTTATCACCTACAGTTCAGAGATTTCCTGGCATGTTCTTTACATGCTTGTCTTTTTTTTTTTCCCCTATTTTTAAAACAACTCGGAAGCTGGTAGTACGTGTCCAAAACATTATCACAAACTTACCTGCCATCTCTTTACACAACTGTGTCAACCTGATAACATCAGTACCTGTCTGCTTTTGTTCCATCTTGCCTGCCCACCCTTTCCCAAATTACCACTTGGGAATATGCTCACTAGAAGATCCACTTATGTATTTATGTATTTATGTATTTATTTATTTATTTGCCCGGGTCACGGCATGTGGAAGTTCCCGGGGCCAGGGCTCAAACCCAAGACACAGCAGTGACAATGCTGGATTTTTAACCCCCTGTGCCACAAGGGAACTCTGGCAGCTGATCCTTTTAAAAGGTATCTTTCCCCAGTCCCTCTCTATGTCTCGAAAATGTAACAGAAACAGAGAAAGACTGAATTTCAAGCTTCCTGACACAATTCTGAACTTTATTACACGTGTTTTACTGAGCCTGCTTGCCTCAGAACAGAGAAAGGAAAAATACTCGGTGCTTTGTATGTGTTTGAGGCGCACGACTGACAGCGTATCTATCACTGAAACTACGAGTACCCTACACAACTTTAAATGCTCCCCCCAAACTGACTTTTCAACAGACTAAAAACAAAAAAAAATCTTTCATAATAAGCAATGTTAGAGGTTCTCCAGAGAACTGTAAACATAACTCCACTCCACTGGGTCAGGCCAGACAGGAAGAATGCATCTCAGAAAGAAACAGCCCCTCCAACCTCAAAACTAAATGCTTAGAGGTCAGTCTCCCAGGTACACATGGAACACACACAGCTAATTTATTTTTGGCTGGAAAACAAGGTCTTGAAAGGTTTCAATGCTTTTTTGGAGTGAAGATGAGTCAGCGCTGGCAGAAGTGATGGAAGGAGAAGCGAGCTGTGGCCTTCGAGAGCCCAGAGTCCCTTCTGTAAGACAAAGACACCGTTTCCGCTCTCCTGCAGTGTGCTGAGACCCATGCGGGCGATGACGCGGCCACGTGGTGTGGAAGCATTTCCCACAAGAACTAAGCACATGGTGAAGGACCCACACCTTCTTTTGCAAGCCTTTTTTCTTCCCTCCAAGTGGCCTAGCAGTTTGCACCTCTTCAGTTCTACACCAGCTTCATGCAGACACTTGCCTTAGCCACCAATGAACGGGAATAGCAGTGAATCGTTATTAAGGAATTCCCACTGGAAAATGTATAAAGAGATGCAAATATTTTGTGGACATTCACATGCACACACAGTGGTGGGGGTGGGGAGAAAGGAAGAGGAGGAATGGACCGGGAGAGGGAAGAAGGGAGAGAGGGAGGCTGCGCGAGTGTGAGTGTGCCAGGCTCTGGGTGACGCACTCACGCAGCACGAATATGTGGGGTAGAGAAGCAGGAAGGCTGAACGAGTGACTTCAGCTCAAGGAGGTGCTGAGATAGACAGAAGGGCCTGCCTATCGAGAGCACTTCACGGGCGAGTGGGCCTAGGCCCTCGTCCAACCATAAAGTTACCCACGAGTGCTTCAATAAGGTATTTCATCTTTAAGGGCCCCACAGGGAGATTTCCCACTTTCCGGAGCCCCTGACAGTGAGACTCCCACGAATATTTACCCTTTGAGACAGACAGTCGTCCAGCCTCTAAAACAGAAGCGGTCCTGATAACAGAGGCCGATCTTCCGTCCCGGTGACTCGTTCAACTGGTCCCCCACTACTTCGCCTTACAGTCTTTTTTGCCTCGTTTGGCTCTCTGAACACTTGAAATGATGTCTAAGTCCTCCTCGGAGCGATCCTTCTTACACGTGGGAGACCACACACACATTACTGGCAGCCTTCTTGTCAGTAACAACCCTGTTCGCTGGCCATCGGTCGCAACGCGCGCGGCGGCAGGCCCTGCAGCTCTCCCCCACCGTCCGCCGCCTCCAGCCTGCCCTCGGGGATACAGGTAACCAAGCTTACACCGCACCCCCCACCTCCACCAGCAGCCCACCCCATCCCTCCTCTTGGGTAGAGTCCGCGCCGCTTCCCACACCCCCTCCGGAGACAGCCCCCCTTACGGGAGCTTCTGCTTCCCACCCCAGCACACGACCCAGGAAGCCCCTCACCAACAACACGGCCTCTCCACCCACAGCGCGGGCACATGGCCCCCCTTCACGCCCCGTCCCCCGTCTCCCACCCTCCACCTCTCAGCCGGGGAAAGAAGTGCTCACTGATCCCGGTACAGCACCGGATCTCAGGACCCGCTGCCCATAGAAACAGCAGAAACACCTCCAGAGCGCAGGAGATCTGCTAATTGGTAGACGAGACGCACTTCTACGGGACTACTTGGAAGGCAGGTGTCATACACCCAGCTTAGAAGATAAACTTTTATGGCCATAAACAGTCACGGGGGGGGTGACACGTGGCCAGGGGTAGACAGGTCTTGAGGCCCGTCTCTGTGGCATCGAGAACCACCACCAAGAACAGACACACTGAACGGCAACTTTGTCATTCAGCTGGGGAACCAGGTCACCTTCAAGAAGAGGGCTTTTGAGCCTCGAACTCCAATGCCGTGAACCTATTACTACTCCGCTTCTCCTCACAACTACCCCGCAGGCTTAGTGAACATGACGGACACCTCTGGTCACAGACAAAACAGGGGAGGCGAGATAAACGGGGCAACGCTCCAGGACGTGACAATTTCCAGCAAGTCTAGAGAAGAGGCTACAGTCTGGATAAAGCTGTTAGTGGATTGTTTTCCATCTCAACATTATCTTTTTAAAGGATGCTTCCGCCTTTATCAGTGTAATGGTGACTGTGGCAGGAAGAAAGATGGCAAACACTTTGCTTTTCCTCGTGTCTCCCCTCGTCAGAGGCTCCTAACCAACTGGAGAGAGTCCTTCTAAGGAATACGTATGAAAACACGTCGCCCGAAGCATAACTGCTGGGTTGTTCCACGTCCTTCCTAGAAGTCCGAGGCTTGTCTTAGTTTCTGCAGCCGGCACGGATCGCACATGAAGTCCAGGTTTATGACTCTACAATGAGAGTGCTTTGATTCAGATGATCTCTGCTTCCTACTTGGGCCCTCCCGAAGAGGCCCTGACCCCTTCTGTTTTCTTTACAGGGTGAGAAAAACAAACCCAAGGAAGGCCCCTCGGTTTCCTGCAGGGGACCGAGCTGCGGGACCAAATTGGAAAGCCATGGGAAAATTCTGGATTCAGACACCTGAGCTGAGTTGAGCAACGGAGCCAAAACACAGATGGAATGGTCTGACCCTTCGGAATCCAGTTTCACAGGAGAAAGAATCCCAACCCTGGAGTGTGTGTGTGTGTGTGTGTGTGTGTGTGTGTGTTGGGGGGTGGGCCTGGGGGCAGGGAAAGAAGTAGAAGACTAATTGCTTCTACTCTCGTACCCTCTTTCTCCACCCGGGGGAGAAGGGGTGAAGGGAGTGGGGGGCACTGAGAGAACATTCTCCATCATGCCCGGGAGTGATCCCTCTCTGTAGGGGGAGTGACCCCAGTAAGGGTCCCCTCAGGCTCCCTGTAAGTCTGGCACCTTCAGGGGAGCTCGGCTTCCTGGAGGGAGTGAGGATGGAGGAGGCGGGGGAAACACAGAGTGCATTTCCAGATTCCAGGACTTTCCAGAAGGGAGCCCCAAGGAGGAACCATTTTTAGCACCAAGAATTTTGACAAAGTTCCTATTAGGGTAATTCCAAGCAATTTGGCAAGTGTGCTTATAGTGAGGAAAGACCGCAAGAGACGGTCCAAGTTTAATTGGTGAGAAATCTGCGCTCTCGTTTTCCTACTGAAAGAAACACAGACACAGAAACAGATGACTCCATTAAAAAAAAAAAAAAAGACCTGCAAAACTGCAAACACCATCCTCTGATGACTGGCTTTAGCTGGAATCTCACCACAGCTGAACAGGGCAGAAGTAGCTTAACTCCCTCCACCACCCCACCCTGGACCCCAAGCACCTGCTAGAAGGAGACAGGGCTTCAGCTTGGAAGGGCTGCTCCTGAGCCCTGGCCTTGGAGAGGAAAGTCGCTTGCTGCAAAAACCTATCACCTTTATGATGACACGATGCTGATAAGACATCCATGGGCTCATTAAAACACAAGCCGCCAGATGACAGGACTTTTCTGAGCCCTGTCTGCATCTGGGCTAGTGCAAGTTTTACTCACTGCAATGCCCATCTTCCAACAGACTGCAGTTGAGGCACAGGTCCCATTCTCCACCTGGATCTTTCACACACTTGCCTTTTCCCCCCCTTACACGGGGAGACTACTTTTATTTTACTTAGATCTACATTTCACTGTGAAGCCCTGAACATAAGTATAGGCTGGCCTATTTTTGAACTAAAGGATAAATGGACAGCTTTAAGGGTGTAATATAATAAACACCGCACAGCAGATTAAACAATGAGAGGAAGTCTAGGCGGTGGTAAAACTCTATACCTTTCTACATTTAGTAGCACAGATTTAGGGACAATTGGAGGAAAAACTTGTTCAGGATTGAACTGGGAGGTCCTTGCAAATTTGCCTTTTTATATTCACCTTCCCCTTAGCCTCAGATATTCAAAGCCAGTAGGGATTTCAAATATCCTGTGTGTGTGTGTGTGTGTGTGTGCGCGCGCGTGCGCATTTGGGGTTTGGAACATAATAAAAATCAAATATGTGACAGTCTCCTTTTTTTACCTACAATCACTTTCCTTTCCCCACGCAGGATCTGTGCGGCATACAACACCACACAGAAGCTGTGTGGCAAAGAGAATACTTGTTACCAGAGTTGTTAACAGAGAGACGCATGAGCTGGAAGAGAGGCGCTGCCCGGGCAGGACCGCCATACAACTCCCGGTGGTACCCTGTGCAGCCCACTGAGGAAAGAGCAAGAGGAGGAGACAGGAGGCAGAGGCTGAGGCAGGCCAGGGCACGGCACAAAGCCCGACGCTGGGGCCCAGGGGAGCCACTGGGGTTTGTGCCCATGAACCATATCCTTCCGCCCTTCCTCAAGAAGGCGCCTAAGCTGGGTGGTAAAAGTCTCACAAAGCTCTCAGAAAGGCTGGGCTACAACCCTGAATGAATCAACTAAGCTTTCTGGCCTCAGTGACCTCATCTGTCACTTGGGGGTGGCTTGGATCTTTCAGTTCCCGTGTTCTCGAATTCTCTGAGTCAGAGTCTGCTCCGAGTTAGTTCTGACTCTCAGATCAAGACAAAGACTTAACTAGGCAGTGGTCACTCAACAGAGAACAGGTCTTGGAGCTCTGTGACAGAAGCAGAAACCCCTCTGGATGCAGATTCTGATCAGCCCCGGGGAATCCGGAGTGCGGCTCCAAGGCCCCCTGCCCTCCCAGGCCACTCCATCCTCCCTCAAGAATAGGCTTGGCACTTCGGGCCAACCAGTTCTCACAAGAGCCTACTCTGCATTTCCTCCCAGGCCCAAGTTTGTTTTTCACTCTTTAGGGTCCCGCCCACGGCATATGGAGGTTCCCAGGCTAGGGGTCGAATTGGAACTACAGCCGCCAGCCTACACTGCAGCACAGCTACACAGAATCTGAGCTGCGTCTGCGACCTACACGATAGCTCACAGCAACGCAGGATCCTTAACCCACTGAGCGAGGCCAGGGATCAAACCGGCAGCCTCACGGACACCCTGTTGCGTTCTTAACCTGCCGCGCCATGATGGGAATTCCAAGGCCCAAGTTTTAAAGGTCATTAGAAAATCAGGTAGCAAAAGCAAGGCCTTCTCTAAAACATAACATTCTTAAGCCGTCTATTCTGGAAGGGGCAGAACCCAGGCGTCCCCCTTCCTTATCAAGCCGCCAATGCGTGACTGTGAATTTCCCGACCTCATGCCACTTGCACTCTCTTTGAAGAAAGTTCTTCCAGACCATCCTGCTTAAATAAAGTTACAGGCACTCCAGTGCCTTCACTCTGCCCTGTCCCAATTTTACAGTCCTTGGTCCCTGGGCCTTTCTCTCTTCTCCATGCCAGTGACTAGCATCTTCTTTCTCCTGCACGTGACCGTGTGAGTCTTACTCTGCAATCACTCCCCAGGGACCCATCACCCCACATCTCGACCACCAACCCTTCTGCTGCCAGCTTGTTATCAGCTCAGTCCAAAGACATGTGAACAAGGCATCCTGGGCCGGGGAACCCCCCTCCTAGAGCCAGAGGGTGACAGAAGTCTGAACCGAAATGTTCCAATGCTCAAACACAAAATGAAACACACACACACACACACACACACACGAATCCTCATATTGCCAACCATTTCTATTAAACTTTAAAACTCAGGTTTTAAAAAGGACAGGCAGTTCAGTTTCTGTCCGAAAATTCACTCCCCCCTCCATCCCATCCCTACATAGAACTTGATTACGGTGACACATTTCCTAACGTTTCTTTTCAGAACACCTTAACTCTGGCAGTGGGAAGTCAGGCACATGAGATGACAGACTCCTCAAGTGAGTTCTTGTTGTGGGGCTTTTCATTCTTGAAGTTTTTCTTTTTTTTTTGGAACGTGGGCGTTAGCCAAAGTCTCTCTGCCGCCTCCAAGGCCTGAAAGCGTCTCCCTTACAGCAAGAAAGGCGGCTGACTCCTCAGGCTGAAGGAAGAGCGGTGGTTTCTTCTCAGCGGGCTCCCCCGGTGGCTCAGCGTTGCCTGAGAGCAGGGATTAAGTCGGGGAGGAACAAGACCGTACATGCCGAGCCACCTCTGCGCTTCGGAAAGGGGATCCAGACCGGTTCAGAAGCAGCCGTGCGTGTGGTAAGAGTCTCCTAACCAAAGTTACAGCTCTGAGCCGGAGCAGGAGGCAGAGAGGAGGAAAAAGCAGATCTTTCTTTCTTTCTCTTTTCTTTCTTTCTTTCTTTCTTTCTTTCTTTCTTTCTTTCTTTCTTTCTTTCTTTCTTTCTTTCTTTCTTTCTTTCTTTTTCTTCTTTCTTTCTTTCTTTTGGTTTCTGAGAAAATTCTTAACCAGAAGCGCTCGGTTTTCTAATCTCTGTGGCATTTCCAAAGCACGAGGCCACGGACTCCTGATTTCAGAGGCCAGCACGGCAGCGCAGGTCACATCTTACCTGGGGACGCTCTGTATCATCAAAGAAAAACGTTTCCTGCCTTTGGACAGAAAATGAAGACATTTTTTCAGAGTAAAGAGAAGTAATTTAATCATCATGAAACCAAGTTTAATTGCTGTGGGCAATGATCCTTGGCAGCAAAGCATAATTTAACTTAAAAGAAACCACAGGGACCCCCCGGGGCCTCCCGGCGCACCCCCAGCAGTGAGCGGCCGGGCATCGCACGGCGGAGGAGGGCCCCCGGCGAGGGGCGGCGACCCCCAGCATCAGGCCACCTCGGTACCTTGCTCTTGTCTGCCGCACAGCAGGGCCCCCCGCAGCAGAAACTCAGGAAGCCGCCTTCCTTGTCTGGCCTTTGGACAGGAGGGCGCACAGAGGGCTCCATGTCCAGACCCGAAAGCGGACGTCAGCAGTCACCGCCGGACCCCCGGGCACCGGGACCTTCCCCAGCCAGGCTCCGCGGGCCTCCGGTGCTTCCCATCCTTCCCGGAAGCTGGCCTGCCGCACCCCTGACGCACCCCTGACGGACGCCAGCGCAGGATTTGGGGGTGTGATTCACGGATAGAAAATACCGGTTTTTCAAAGCTACGCAAATACCACCTGGGTGGGGTTTAGGTAAATCTGGACGTGGACACCGAAAAGGAGAGCAAAACTGTGCCTCTTTTCCATGCATTTCACTCGGCCAAACAGGCTTGGCCTGCCCACCCCTCATCAGAGACAATTCCTGTCGAAGACAGTGGGAAGGGGGCCTCTGAAGTTCATTAAGACAAGCGGGCAGTTCATGTCCAGATGCAGTTTCAGGTTAGAGACAGAGCTTCACTCTGCTCACGCTGATACTTATTTGTCCCGTCTTCACCCCCAGGAGCCGAACGGCAAGTGGAGGCACCAGGGTCCGCATCGGCGTCTGGCCTCCTTGCTTCAGCCTCAAAGGCAGTGAGATCACAGTGGATATGCTTCATCTGTGGCCACGTCTGCCCCGAAACCCGCCAGGCAGAACTTCAAGAAAAGAATCAAGAGGTGGGGAGGGCTGAGAACCACCCAAAGGACAAGCCCCGGATTTCAGAACGGCAAGACCTGCCCATTCTCAGAACATGGTCCCCAGAGCTGAGCAGGGGTCACTCAGAGTCACAAACCCAGACCCCTCAGGGTGGGAGGTTGACCCAACTCACATCCCTTCTCTGAGGCAGTTTCTTTTTCTTTCTGGCTGCACTCACTTGTGGCATGTGGAAGTTCTGGGGATCGAACCTGTGCCACAGCAGTGAGCCAAGCCGCTGCAGTGACAACGCCAGATCCTTAACCACTGAGCTACCAGGGAACTCCTCTGAGGCTGTTTCTTTACCTGTAAAATGAGGGTGCTGGATGCTCTCTACTCAAGTTTTCAGCATTTCTGTACATTTCTCTTTTTTCTTTTTATGGCCGCACCCCTGGCATATGGAAGTTCCCGGGCTTGAATTTGAGCTGCAGCTGCCAGCCTATGCCACACCCACGGCGATGTCAGATCCAAGCTGTGTCTGCCACCTTTGCCAGAGCTTGTGGCAACGCCGGATCCTTAACCCAGCGAGTGAGGCCAGGGATTGAACCTGCATCCTCATGGATACTAGTTGGGTTCTTAACCTGCTAAGCCACCATGGAATTCCTCCATAATTTGTAACAACAAACCCAAAGTGAACAGTGCCCAGGATTAGAAGTGCGCTAGTGGGACTCCGTCGTCTACACCGCACTGTTCATAGCCATCTAATGAGCTCCACGTGGCAGCTGGTGGTTTCTACTGTTGACGATATCTTACCTCAAATCAACTACAGTAAAGCCAAAAAGATGAGTTGGACTGAAATATAAATGGCTGATTTCTTTTTTAGTTGAGAGCAGATGAAAAGACAAAGGTCTGATGTGTCACGATGTTGTTGGAAAAACCCGAACTCGGGGATGCATGACACACGGATCCTATTTCAGACAGAACTGCATTGACTGTTTTTTGTGGTCATGGTAAACATTTTAATGACCTAGGGAGTGGATACACTACGTTTGAGCTCATGGAAGTGTTGAGAATTAGGAAAGCCACAGACAAGAACAGAACAGAAGTATTAGCCTTTGTCCTTTGGGTTAATGACCAGAACCCTGGGTCCCGTTTCTGGACACCAGGCAAGAGACCCTGGTCCGGCAAGTCACAGATGCTCAGGATTCTGTAACTTGCCTGCATCAGGTCTCCACTGTGCATCGTGAAGGCCCTGGAGAGCCCAAGAGCCCTTCCTGGAGACCATCCCCAAGGGGGAGGGAAAGGAGGGCAGGCTTAGTTAAAAGTCTCCTCCTTCCAGAGGGACTTGGGCAAAAAAAAAGAGAGCATTTGAACAAAATCAGAAAATATTCTCTATTCTTCGGATTTAAACCCTTTGCACTATATTAAGAATAAAGTCCAAAGGCCTTATCACGGCTTACTAAGCCTCTGGTCACCTCTCCCAAGTCACCTGGTTCTTCAAACAGATGGTCCCTTCCTTGGGTTCTCTCCACTTAACTGCTCCTCTGCCGAGCCTCGCCCTCCTGTTGGCGCTACGGGCTCCTCCTCCCACAATCGTCTTCATTCCCTTCATCTTTCTCACTCCAAAGTCATCCCTGTGTCTGCTTTCTCTTCTGCCTCCTCCACCTCCTCAGGTTCTAAGCTCTCTGAAGGCACTGGCCTTGTTAGGCTTGCGGTAACCCCAGGACCCATCAGACTTAGAGACTCAATTCATTACTGAATGAGTGAATGAAAGAACAACAGTTCATTCTTCCTAAATAGAATGATCCCAAGATGCTATACCATCTTCATGCTAATCAAAACCACCTTGCTATTCTCACACTTAATAACTCAAGAAGCACGCTCACATATTTAATCCTCAAAAGCACACTCCAAGTGGGTCAGTGGAAAAATCACTGGCTCTGAATCTGTTTGCCTTAAAGTAACAGGGTAATCTTGGAACCATCAATTCCCAGCTTTTGAGTCCTTCTCCATAAAGCCAGGGTGTTTTCTGAAGCAGCTCTAAGCTCCCTCCCACTCGAATAACCTAAGAGTATATATATAAGACTTTGATGGGTAGACACTGATCCTTTCTCAGAGACAAAATGTTTTGTGAGATGTTCCCATAGTGTTGCTTCTGTGAACTGAGCATCTACTATCAGGACTGGGGTAAGTACTTCTCACTCTTTGTCTCTGATCTGCAACCAATTAGCTAGGTAGGAAGTCTTGGCCCTTTTTTACAGATGCAGAAATGGAAGCTTCTTTAGATCAAGGGCCAAGACCACACAGATAGTAACAGGGAGAAACAAGAACCAGTTCCCTGGAATTCTCACTGTGGCTCAGCAGGTTAAGAACCAGACATTGTCTCTGTGAGGATGCGGGTTCAATCCCTGGCCTTACTCAGTGGGTTAAGGATCTGGTGTTGCTTTGAGCTGCAGCATAGGTAACAGATGCAGCTTGGATCCCGTGTTGCTGTGGCTGTGGCCTGGGCCTGCAGCTGCAGCTCTGATTCAACCCCTAGCCTGGGAACTTCCATATACCGAATGTGCAGCCCTAAAAAGGAAAAAAAAGACAAAGAAAAAAAGAAAAAAGCAACCAATTTCCTACCCAAAGTCTGTCCACTAGCAAAGGCCAGATTCCTCCCACCTCCCAACAGTGGCTCACGAAGCAAGCCTACGAAAAAACAAGGATGGTAGGGCTACCCACCATGGCAGCCTGGCAGGTAAAGGAGACAGGTGTGGGACAGAAAGTAGGGGGGTTCTGATGACCTCAAGATTCTGTACCCCCATCTTAATGGGGCAGCTGCAACGTAGTTCTAGCAGAAATTACAACAAAGGGATTTGAGCCCAGAGAATACTGATCATCTGATTTTTTCTTCTTCTTAAGAAATTTGATTTATAATGTAAAAGCCTCTGATTCTTATCCAAATTTGCAGAAGCCATTGCACAGGCCTGTCTGGAGAACCTGGCCCCAGGCCTGGTGCCTCTGACCCATACCTATTCTGGCCAGTACCAGGAATTTACCTATGAAAGTTGCCCAATTTGTCCCTTTAGTTCCAGTGAGAACTTTTGCAATCACACATTAAAAAAAAAAAAAAATTGGCAGTGAGGGACTGTGTGCTTGGGGATTATGATGCAAAAGGGATGAGCTACATCGTTTTGTAAATTTTCATGTCTGTGAACCACCAGGCACTATTCCTTCCTCGGGGAGAATCTTAAAGGTCTAAACAGGGTGCAGGGTTCGGAAGCAACGGATCTGATGGACGCATGAGGCGGAGGAAGGCTGCTCCCTAAGTGCATTCCTGATAAGCCAGCTGCAGGCGCCACTTCCGAAACACTGCTAAGTAGCAGAAGGCCTTCTGCTCCAAGCCCTCGGGTTCTTCAGATCTGCCCTCTGGAGTAAGGTTGAAATGACAAAAGGTTGTAATGAGAATGTGAGGCTACAGAGGCCAGAGCAACATCTTTCCCTGCGTGATCCTACTGGTTGGAAATTGACCCTTGTGAAAGGGACAGCACTCTTCACAGAGCACATCTCTGGGATCCCAGGAAAATGCCGTAGGTTTACGTCGGAATGATCGAGTTCAAATCCCACCTCTGTCGCCTGAAGGATCAGCTTTCTAGATCCTTCTGAGCTTTGGCTTCCTTACTTGTGTATATGTTTATATATATGCTCGCAGGGTTTTTTAGAGGATTCTGAGAGAATCTATGTGAAAATTCCCAGCATATAATAAACGATCATTGTAGGCATTAGAATGTACTTGTTTGCAGTGGTGTGCATGTATATAGGGACGATTTTTTTACTGTATTATGTTGGCACACATCGTCTTTATGCGTGATTTGAGATTTGGTACTTAACATTTGCATGTGTGTGTCTGAAAAGGCCAGGGGGTCTTTAAAATTTGGAGGAAGGAAATATTGCATTTACCCCTATGATACCAAAGTGTGATCTGTTTTCCTAATGATACAGAAAAGTTCAGTTAGGCTTAAAAGTGACCTGCCACCACCCTGAGGCTACAGTAATTGCATTCTCTTTAATGAAATTGCTTAAATCATTGCTTTCCTTGTTTCGCATCACAGCCACTCTCCTACCCTTTTTTCCCTCTCTAAGCACAGTTATTTCTCATTAATTCTTAGCTTAACCAACTAATGCCAGGCATACGCTTATTCACAAAACACTACATGAAGAGGCATTTATTTTATATTGGCTCCCTTTTGCAAATTTGTGCGTTTAGCTGCAGAACTGTGATATTTTATGGAGTAAAAAAAGGAACATATCTGGGAAAGAACGTGAAGTTTCCAAAAGCAGCTTTTGAGAAGGAGAAACGAAGAAAAGTCTAATTACAGTGGAGATCTGGACCGATTTGTGTGAAAGGAATGTATACATCACTTGAGGTTTTAATGAATTCTGGGCATCTGAATTAAAAAGGAGTTGGGATTTTAAAATAACGTCTAAAGCTCTCTTCAGTGATTTGGCAGTATAAAAAATGTTGTTTCTTTTGTTTTAAAAGGCATCCTCTGACCAGATGCCTTCTATTCTCGATGTCTAGTTGTAAAAGTCTTTTAAAATCTAGATATTCTACACATTAAAACTTTTTTTTCTCCCACAGAGGAAACTGAATCATAGTTATCTGGTTACAGGCTTAACATAAGAGCCTAAGTTCTCTTTATCCCAAACGGATCTCCAGTTCTTGGCAAGAGGTGAAGTTTGGGTGTAAAGGATTTTCATGTGAACGTGAAGCGAATGTTTAATACAATGGGTCAGAGGATGACTTGACCCAAGGAAGGAAGGTGCCTTTAGTGCTTTGGTTGACAAATTCAGGCAGCTTAAATATATTCCATCTCTGAACCCCAAACAGCACTGATTTAGAAAAATGGGACGGTGATCAGGAAAATGTTTTCCGGAAGATTCTGCTAGGAATGAGACCACGGATCAGAAGCGAGTGTCCCTACAAAGGAGAAGGAAAAAAAAAAGAGAATAACTTCCTTTTTGCAGGGACAACTACATCAGAGCATAAATCTGCTCCCGGATGGGTGTGTAAGATGAAAGGTCACTGCCTCGGCCCACCCGGACACAGCCAGCCTCTCTTGGAAGAACACAGGCCGTACTCCAGGGCAGTCGCGTATGTGTGATAAACATATAAACAGCAGAGAAGTCTAGAGGTTGGAAATAAAAGCTTCTGTCCTCACTGGCCCACCTGTCCCTCTTTCTTATTTATTACGCGTCGTTCTAGAAATGCTTACAGGAAACGTAAGTACACAGAAGATGGACCTGCTTTTTCATACAGAGGATCCAGCCTTTGAAAAAATGAGTGGGATCACACCGTCTGCACTGCTCTGTGAATAGCACTGTTTACTTAATATAATTTGGTTACATGTTCATACCTGCAAATCCAGCCTAGTTCATCTACTGTCAGGACAGCAGAGAATCATGAGTTGAATGTACCATAACCGACTCTCAGGTAGTCACTTGCCAGAATAAACTGGTCTAAGTCTTTTTCAGAGAAAGTTGGGCAATACCTTTCAATACCAGTAAGCCCTATAAACGAACTGGAGAAAACTAGTCATTTGACATCTAGGAATATGTGCTTCAGATTTACTGACATGTGCGCAGCTACACAGAAGGTCACTGCAGTGCTGTTCATAACAGGGAGAGAAAAAAGAAGCAATCGAAACAGCAATTAAAAGGGGTCAAGTTAATATATTACAAGGCCACTACTTTAATTGGTCAGAAGAAAGAATAAATCAGTTTGGGCTCTTCTCACCACTGTAAAAACACACACACGTGCACGCGCGCGCACACACACACAGTCCCCAAAGAAGAAACTGAAAATGGCCCTTTATGAGTAATTGGCTGAGTTGCTATCTCCTGCAGTCTTAAAACTGACCCTGACAAAGGATTCAAATAAAGTCACAGTTAAAGGTGAAGGGAGCCCATGAAACCTCTCCTTGTGCAAAATTCAAACAGATGTTTTTTTAAAAAAATTGTCCCTTGGAGTTTGTTGGTGGCCTAACAGGTTAAGGATCTGGTCTTGTCACCGCTATGCCTTGGGTTTGATCCCTGGCCTGGCAACTTTTGCATGTTTTGGGTGTTGTGAAAAAAAGAAAAAGAAAACTGCCCCTCTGCACAGTAGGTTGCATGATGGTGGCGTGTATACCTGATTAATGACTACTGTGACAATATGATCTGACATCCCCGTGACATTCTGAGGGGTGTTCACGCACATTCTCAATGGCTAAAGGTCCGTTGGAATGTATTTTCTCAGCTATTCCAGAAAGCGTGTGAGGTGGCAGGAAGACCAAAGAGAGTCCCTTCTGAAGAGTAGACACTGCGCACCATGGACCAATAAAAACACCTCCCGGATGGGGTCTTTGGTCTGTCTTTTGCCCTCTGAGCAGAGCACAGAGCAGGATGGACAGGCGGGGAGGACGCACAGCTCTGAGGACAGTCCTACCATCAGGTTTATGGGGACCAAGGTGACGTTCTGCATCTGTGAACACGGGTGAAAACACTGGGGGCGGGGAGGGAAGCTGCTGGCACCTGTGCTGCGCGGTGCTGAGCAGGGGTCAGGAGGAGAAGTTGGAGTACCGTGCATGCGGAGAAACCGCAGCTGAGAATCCTGGGGCTGTAGAAGGTCACAAAAGATGTCACTTGCCTTTACCCACGTCTGACTGTATTCATGTCACCCCATAAAATCAGCTGTATGCCCCTTTCTGGAATATCTCTAGAGAAGGATTGCCCCAAACATGTCATATTTTGCATTTACTCTTGTCATTCATACAAAGGAGTATTTCAAAATCCTTCCTGCTGCCTACAAGTCTGGATGCGGAAGCAGCGGACCTTTCCTGTCAAAGGGGTACAGCTCATCCCAGTCTCCATCCTTTGACCCTCCCTGGTCCCTCGTTCCTCAAGGCTGCCCGGAACTCCATCCTTTCCACCACAGCCCATGGGTGCCAGGGCCTCCAGCTGCCCAGAGGTCGCACAGCCGTCAACACAAACCAAGGAAGCCTGGTTTTGGTTGCACAGGGAACTGCAGATATGGTACCTCAGAATCCTGCCTACCCGGATATTATGCCTCCAGGAAAAAAAAAAAATCCTTCTCTCCCATCTTTTCCCCCATCACGTTACAAGTTACATGCATGGGGTGGGAAGTTTATAAGAAGGCAATTCACATCGGAATGACTGATGAGGACATTCCACCCTGAAATAGGAAATGGCCAAAAATCTACCCTCAGAGCCTGGCCGTGATGCTTCACAATTCATAATACAAACTAATCCCAAACTCGGGTCCCTGAGGAACTTTAGCTTCCACTGAATTAGGCTTCTCCTGCTCAACAACAAGTTGAAGAAAGAAAACCGAGAGGAGGAGGGACGGCTGGAGGAGAGCGGTCCTTCCCAGTCCACCTGCTTGTCCCTCCGTGGCCTCACAGCTGAAGGGAAATCACCTGCGATGCTGTTTTCCAGGAGGACTTTCTAAAAAAAATAAATAGATTTTTGGAAACAATTCTCCATCAGCTTCAAAAGGGGTCTCATCAGAAGATGGAGTTAAACGGATGAAGAGCAAGAAGGGCCTGAGCCTGCAGCAGCTTCTGGAAACAGCTTGCCTCCCACTCAGTAGGGTTTCCTCCGGCCCAGAGGAAGCCCTGGTTCTACTTCCTGATCTGGGAGATTTCAGCAATTTTCTTTCTGAAGAAACAACTTCCAAAATGTTTTCAAAAGAGGAAAATGTAATACAGTTGGTATCGGAACGTGTGGGTTTGAACTGGGTCGGCCCACTTAATCAAAGAAGTTTTTTCAATACATTCATACATGTACTGTAAATTTATTTTATCTTCCTCATGATTTTTTCAAAAACATTTTCTTTCTCCAGGTTATTTTATTGTAAGAACACAGTATATCATAAATATAACATTTTGTATAACATACAAAATATATGAATTGACTGTTAATGCTATCAGTTAAGACTTCTGGTCAGCAGGAGGCTACTATTAGTGGTTAAATTTTGGGAGAGTCAAAAGTTATACATGGATTTTATATCAGTATAACTCAGGGGTCAACTGTACTTAAAGAATATGAATTCCTGGAGTTCCCGTCGTGGCTCAGTCGTTAATGAATCCGACTAAGAACCATGAGGTTGCAGGTTCGATCCCTGGCCTTGCTCAGTGGGTTAAGTATCCGGTGTTGCCGTGAGCTGTGGTGTAGGTTGCAGACGCGGCTCGGATCCCGCGTTGCTGTGGCTGTGGCGAAGGCTGGTAGCTACAGTTCCTGTTAGACCCCTAGCCTGGGAACCTCCATATGCCGTGGGTGCGGCCCTAGATAAGGCAAAAAGACAAAAAAAAAAAAAAAGAATATGAATTCCTTTACTAAGAGGATTTTAAAATTCAGATGTTACATTTTATTTGGAATAGGAATAGACCTTTGATGTTCTTCAACAGGAAACCTTGCTATTAGCACGTGATGGAGGCAAGGCTGGAATCCAGGCAACCTGGCCCCTGTGTGCACAGCCTGTGAGTCCATAAACCTTCATTAAGCCCTGCTGGGTGCACAACACACAGCTAGATGCAATCACTACTTATGAATCAAGAGATAATCTCTGAGGAATACAACAATTAAATGTAATAACAAGCTTTAATGGACTTCTAAAACAGGGTCTGTGGGTTAAAAAAAAATTGTAAGACTATTCATTAGTGACTCCAAAACCTATGTGGAATTTCGGCACCCTGCGGCTGTTTGATTCCATGACTAATTTCTACTTTAAACTTGCAGCATGGTGGTTCATACTTGGTATCGAAACTTTGAATGATACCAACCTTGGCTTTCAGACTCCGAGATCTGCCCTGGAAAGAACCAGTTTTTCCCAGGGTGCCAAACCAGTGCTGGGCACCGGAGCTCGCCTTGCAGGCTGATGCCATTCAAACGACCATGTTTCATTAATCATCTGGGACAGGATGAGCTTGCCCTCGGTGGCCCAGAGATCAGAACGCCTTTAGAATCTCATTCGATGAGTCTACCCAGTGCTCTTGCTAAGAGCCCTCTTCCCGGAGTGGGAACCTGAGCAACTCTGAACAGTCTGATGTGGACCACTTGGAAAGACTGGTGAAGTCATTAGGGAAACCCTGGGACTAAGAGGCAGTTTTTCTCTGGCTGGAAACCCTGCTGTTAAAAATAACACAATGAAAAACATATTTGTCTCTGACACACAATGGATGTAGAATATAATTACGAGCTGTTTTGGTCTGGGAGGTAGACGACCGAGGGAGGTGCCAAGGTCTAGAATACAAAGGAGAAAAGACGGCCTGCCCAACCCCTCGGTCCCTGTGGCCATTCCCACAGCCTCTTGCTGACCTGGTTTCCTGCTCGGGTCACAGCAAAACCTGATTTCCCGCAGGGCCCAGACACATCGCAGGTAGGTAAGGGTTAACATCGGCAGTCTGGGAAGGGATAAGTTCCTATCAATAGGTGTCAGGAAAAAGCAAAATTAATATCACTTCTCTAGCCTGTCTAGAAAAAGCGCCTCAAATATAATTAATGCAAGAACATGAATATACTAGCTCCTTTGACACACTTAACATTTTGTATTTTAATTACTCTTTAGAAATAAGAGTTGCTGCTGGGAATTATTTCTGGAACACAATTTTTTTTTTCTAAGCCCCTAAAAGGAGGAACAAATTGCAGGAACTGTGAGGGCACCTCATCGTATTATATATTTCAGTATCTCTGAGCCCCGGTCGCTTCATAATAAAGCGGGAATTAAAAGATTCTGCTCGGAGTTCCCGTTGTGGCGCAGTGGTTAAAGAATCCGACTAGGAACCATGAGGTTGCGGGTTCGATCCCTGCCCTTGCTCAGTGGGTTAAGGATCCGGCGTTGCCGTGAGCTGTGGTGTAGGTTGCAGACGCGGCTCGGATCCTGCGTTGCTGTGGCTGCGGTGTAGGCCAGTGGCCACAGCTCCGATTAGACCCCTAGCTTGGGAACCTCCACATGCCGCGGGTGCGGCCATAAAAAAAATGACAAAAGGCAAAAAAAAAAAAAAGATTCTGCTCATCTTCCTGGGGCTGCTGCAACGCTAAGATGAAGTAAAAGATGAAAACACTTTACAAACTGCCCAATGCCACCAAAGTGGCAAAGGAAAAACAACCGCTAACACGTGGCACGTGCATTTGGTGAACTGTGCTCTATTTTGTCACTTCATCCTCACGACGCCACTGTGATCCCTCCCATTTCCTGGAGGAGAAAGCTGAGGCTTAAGGACATGAATTTACTTTCTTAAGGTTGTACAGGTAAAGAGGTGGTAGAGTCAGGAATGAACGTCCAGGTGTCCTAATGTTGGGGGCGCAATGCTCTGACCTTCGACTTTTCTGCGGTAACTGTGGTACCCCAACAATTTAATAATGAGTATCAATTCCATGGCTAATCCGAGGTATCTGACCGCCAGATTTCAGGAGGCTTTCATTCTCGCACATCAGTCAGCTTTGAAAACATTTTAAATCCTGTCCACTTGCTCCTAAATAGTTTTGCTTTCAAAAGCCCAAATTCCCATTTCACAAGCATCTTTAAAGTATTCTTAACTCCGTGTTTTCACCTTATACAGTGTATAAGAGAGAAAAAAAAATACGATTTTCATTGTTTTTGAAGCTTGGTGGACCTGACTACTCACATCGCAGCCTGAGGTCCCCCATCTAACCCTTTATGCCAACGCCACTGATGCCCAGCTACCTTCAGTGACTGTGTCACATCCAAATCGCTGGCAAGGCTGTTTACTCAGGCTTGCTAGTAACTGATGCAAACACAAAACCTTGTACCACCAAAGTGAGGTTTCCTTCTCAAGGCAGGCTTTAAAAAGCCTTTCCCCCCAACCTAGAAGCCTTTATCTGTCCTCTTAGAATTTATAATTCCTGCTTCCTTTAAGTCCAGAAACCCTGATATCTCAAACAGGATATTTTTCTAGTCTTGTAAAATGCCTCTGTGAGAAAAATATGCAGACACACTTAAAAAAAAAAAAAAGGTGCAATGTTCATAAACCTGACTGTTTCTGCAATACTCTGTGGGTTGTATTTTTGGTATTTTTGCAACTTGAAACTACCGAAACACACGTAGTCCCAATTTCAGGTCTGTTCTGAGAGTTAAAAGAAAAAAAAAAAGAGAGAAGAGAAACCAACATCTGGGACTAATCCACAATTACATACAGGATCTCAATTCTCAGATCGTCCTTCAGCCCCTATCTAGGCATTTTTATAGCATTATTCACAGGGCAGAATCAGCATAATGCATAATGCATCACTTGTTTTTCAGCTCTATTCAAAAATCTCAGTTCATTCAATAAGAAAGCCCTGAAAAAAAAAAACAGCCCCCAAGCACGAACACTTGAACATTCGGTGTGGGAAAGCTGCGCTTATTGATTCAGTGCTTCCTGCCCAGAGAACAATGCAGAGCAACAGACCTCAACGTTCCCAGATAATTTTTGGCAATAACTTGGAAGGAAAAAAGACCCCATATTTACCTGTACCTGGAGCTCTACAGGTGAAGAGGCAGTTAACGGAGAAAATCTAATTCAGCTTCTGGAATTTTCGTCTCTAATGGACTCCCGGGTCATCTTCCGAGCTGTCAGGTAAACCCCCCTCCATGGCTCTACTGTTTTCTTTTGCAGTTTTTCCCAGTGAAACTCTTGTCATTTGCATAAAAGCTACTTCCAGCCTATAGGACTTTTTGAGTAGCTACTTGCTAAATTGGCTGTCTTGACATGCTCTTTCAAGCATGACATCATAAATCTCCATGGAAACCCTAACCCCACCTGCCTACATGCCAACGTTACCTGTCGGGCGAACACTTAAACAATCGCCTCAAATCGTTCATTAATAAACCCTTTTCAGGGGCTTTGGATCTACGAGCGGTCTAATTGTGCTGTTGGCAGAAACTTTGCCAAAGAAGGATGGCTTCGTTTTCAAAGCCTGAGCTGTTGTGCAAAAAACAATGATCAAAATTATAGGCATTCGGTAATCTGCCCCTCCCTGTCTAACAATGCACTTAATCGGTTGAAGAAAAACCTGCAGCGGTCCATGTGCCTCTCTCTGCAGGATAAAGTTACCTTGAAAACTTAGGTTCTGAAAAGCCTTCTATGGATACGTCTAAGGCTTTTCCACTCCGCTCTCTAGCAACCCCCTTCCTGCTATCTACCAGCAAAACTCGCAAAACAGGTTCTTCGCTGGAATGTGTGTGTGTGTGTGTGTGTGTGTGCGCGCGTGCGCGCACATTTTCTCTTGGCCTCTGTGTTTGCAGAGGTGGTAGGAGAAGGTGTTGAGAATTTTTTTTAACTCTTTCCTAACCTGCTCACATCTTTTCTATGTTTGTCCTAGTTTATATATAAGTTACCACCATAGCCTTGAAATCCACTTTCTCAACTTGGGAAGGGTCAAGAGTCTCTAAGATATTTACTTTTTATTTTTAAATTTTTGTCTTTTTAGGGCCTCACCCTCTGCATACAGAGGTTCCTAGGCTAGGGGTCTACAGGGGTCGGAGCTACAGACACAGCAATGCCAGATCCGGGACATGTCTGCAATCTACACCACAGCTCACGGCAATGCTGGATCCTTAACCCACTGAGCGAGGCCAGGGATCGAACCCGCAACCTCATGGTTCCTAGTCAGATTTGTTTCTGCTGTGCCACGACGGGAACTCCCTTTATTTTTTTGTTTGTTTGTTTGTTTGTTTATTTGCCTAAGGCTCTAAGATATTCAATCACTCTTTCATCTGTTCACTTTTCACCAACCCAATTTTACGGCATCCCTAATGTTTGTCTAAAGCTTGGGACATATTTCTGCCAAATTTGTGCCCAACCTCTCACTCGATTCATTCATTGATCACCGACCGAAGACTTTGTAACCAACGATGACACCATTCTCATACGTGACCATCTTGAACCATTTGGAGCGGGGCAGGTTTTGAGCAGTAATCTCATTAATAAAGACAACCCATGTGAGAGCTGGGCAGAAAGGCCAAGATTTGCTGAGGTCACCATCCAGTACTGCTTATTCCTACTGCCCCCAAGTGAGGAAACAAACCAGCAAGGAGGACAAAACTTTACTAGCCCTGCGGTTTGCCTCATAGCAACTGAGCACCACGCTAACCACGTCAGGGCTCAATATAAGCATGTCCACGGGCTATTTTGCTTCTGGATTTCACAACATTTTAGGTATCTGCGATGGTCTTGGATGGCATAAAAAAATTCTCTCTCTTGAATTTGTTTCATGAAACCTACTTTATATCACAGAAAACTGATCACCAAAAAAGTCCATGAAAAGACTGGAACAGAAATAACTGAGAAAAGAGGTTGGCTTTCACCACTGATGGCATGGATTAAAAAAAAAAAAATATATATATATATATATATGTATATGTATATTATATTATTTTATTTTATTTTAATGGCCATACCTGCAGCATATGGAAATTCCCAGCCTAGGGGCAAACTGGAATTGTAGCTGCAGGCCTATGCCACAGTCACGGCAACATCAGATCCTAGCCGCACCAGTGACTTGTGATAAGCTTAAAGCAATGCTGGATCCATAAGCCATGGATCAAACTCACTTCCTTACGGTCACTATGTTAGGTTCTTAACCCAATGAGCCACAATGGGAACTCCATGAAGTTTTGTTTCTTAAAAAACATGAGTTAGAAGTTATCATGTAGAAAAGGAATACCACTTTGAGTAGAAAAAAATATTTTTATAATGAAAACAACCAATCCTTACTTAGAGTAAACCTCAAAACAGCAGTATGATGTAAGAATGACTAATATCCCTATGTTACAGAAGGAGAATGAGAGCCTTGGCAAGATTAGGTAACTTCAGTGACGGCTATTAAATGTTAGAGTCTCGATTTGAATCCAGGCAGATATAAAATTAAAATCAAAGCTCATATGCTTAACTACTAGACCTTGCTATCTCTAGTTTAGTAAAATTGTCAGTTGTAACCAACGTGGCACCCTAAAACTCCTAGAAGAAGACACAGACAAAACATTTTCTGATATAAATCCTAGCAATATTTTCTTAGTTCAGTCTCCCAAAGCAAAAAAAAAAAATAAATAAATAAAAGCAAAAATAAACAGATGGAACCTAATCAAACCTATCACCTTGTACACAACCAAGGAAACTATAAACAAAATGAAAAGCACCTGTGGATTGAGAGAAACTATTTATAAATGATGCAACTGATAAGGGCTTAATTTCCAAAACAGACAAACAGCTCATACAACTCAATATCAAAACAAACAAACAATCCAATCAAACAATGAGCAGAAGACCTAAACAGACATTTCTCCAAAGAAGATCTATAGATGGCTAATAGTAACATGAAAAGATGCTCCACATTGTTAATTATTAGAGAAATGCAAATCAAAACTACAGTGAGGGTATCACCTCACACTGGTCAGAACGGCCATCATCGAAATCCCACCAATAATAAATGCTGGAGCAGGTGTGAAGAAAAGGGAACTCTGTCCTACGGTGTTGGTAAGAAAGTAAATTGGTAGGGAGGTGCTTAGAAACCTAAAAATAGAGCTACAATATGATTCAGCAATCTCCCTCCTCGGCATTTATCCAGCAAGATGAAAACTCTAATTTGAAAAGACACATGCACCCCAATGTTTGTAGCAGCACTATTTACAACAGCCAAGACACGGAAACAACCTAAATGTCCATCAACAGAGGAGTGGACAAAGAAGATGTGGTATATAAACACAACGGAATATCACTCAGCCACGAAAAAGAATGAAATAATAGCATCTGCAGCAACACGGATGGACCTAGAGATTATCATACTAACAGAAGTAAGTCAAAGACAAATATTCTGATATCACTTATGTGTGGAATCCAAAAATAGTACGAATGAACATATTTACAAAACAGAAACAGGCTCACAGACATAAAACAACAAACTATGGTTACCAAAGAGTATGGGGGGGAGGGAGAAATTAGGAGTATGGGATTAATAGAGACACGCTACTATATGTAAAATAGATACACAACAAGGATTTATTGTTTAGCACAGGGAACATTATTCAGTATCTTACAATAACCTATAGTTGGAAAGCATCTGAAAAAGAATATACATAGTAATCTGAATATATATATTTATATTTACAACTGAATCACTTTTGTATACCTGAAAGTAACAGTCTTATAAATCCACTATACTTCAATTTAAAAAATTGCTTATAATAAACTGTAAGTAAACTAAGTTATGTGGAAAAGATGTATTTAGCTGACTAACCTGAAAATATATACACATGTCCCTTGAAGTGTATCAGGAATCGGTTCCAGGACCCCTGTGGATACCAAAATCTGCAGATGCCCAAGTCCCTTATGTAAGATGGTGCAGTACGGTCAGCCCTGTGTAATCACGGACGCGGAACCTGCACATACGGAATACTGACTGCACTGGACTGCCAAGAGTAACGCAGACTTTCTACATGTCTTTTCATATATTCAAGTCTATAGCTGGTCCTGGGGCTGGAATATTAGATCCTGAGATTCCATGAGACAGCAGAGTCGTGGAGCAGTAGCATTTAGTCAGCTTCGAATTGTGTGGAACCGCGAGGACCTTACAGAGCAGGATTAACATGCTACAGCTCATAACGCCAGGACAAACGGACCGCTAGCATGCAGCTAAGGCTAACGAAAAATGTCTTCAACCCAAAGTTCTGGCGTAAAGAAAAACCGACAAACATTAAAAAGAATAAAACAAGGGTACACTTTGCAAGGATACCCTACAAATATCACCAAAACACTTGGATTGCTGAATAAAACAATGGAAACCAACTTTGGTAAATCTCTAACACTATGTCTTCGATCTTTGGCTCTGTTTTTGTTTGTAGATGTTGCCTACTTTGGAAATAATCCATTCACATTGGGTCAGCTTTTTCTATGGTGCTGAGGTGATGGTTAATTTTATGTGTTCACTTGGCTAGACAGGCTGGTCAAACAACAGTCTGGATGCTGCAGTGATGGTATTTTTAGATACAACTGACATTTAGATCAGCCAGGAGTTCCTGCTGTGCCTCAGTAAGTTAAAGACCAACATGGTCTCTGTGAGGATGCAGGTTCAATCCCTGGCCTCACTCAGTGGTTTAAGGATCCAGCATTGCTGCAAGCTGCAGTGCAGTACAGATGCGGCTCAGATCTGGTATTGCTGTGGCTGTGGTACAGGTTGCAGCTGTGACTCCAATTCGATCCCCACCCAGGAATTTCCATATGTCACAAGTGTGGCCATAAAAAGAAGAAAAAAATTTTGATCAGCTGACTTTAAGTCAAGCAGGTTACCCTCCACCACATGGATGGGCCTCATCCAATCAGTTGAAGGCCTTAAAAGCAAAGACTGAGAGTTCCCAAAAAAGGAATCTGCCTCAAGACTGTGACATAGAAACCCTGCCTGAGTTTCCGGTCTGTGGATCTTGGACTCAGGTGGCGACATCAACTCATATCTGAATTTCCAACCTCCTAACCCGTTCTACAGATTTCAGATTTATTAGTCCCTACAGTAATTACATAAGCCACTTCCTTAAAGTGAATCAATCTCTCTCTCTCATGCTCACTCTTATTCTCGCTCTAACCCATGGTTCTGTTTTTCTGGAGAACCCTAAAGGAACAGATAATGCTGCTTCGCTTCTGTCCAGTCTTGTTTTCTGACTCAGGGTCTGGCCCCTCCTAATAGTCATTTTCACTTAGAACTCCTAGTGTTGTGTCAAATACAACTTGCCAAGACTAAAAGCCAAGAAACTGTTTGGTAGCAGTGCACGTGAATGATATTTGATAAAGAAGAATAGACGTATTTGCTATCAAATTAACATGAAGGGATAAAATCAAGTTCATTGGTTATTACACTCGATATCAAAGGAACTGAATTTTCCCATTTAAGACAAAGACTAAAAATTAGGCTGAAAAAGCAAAGCCAAGCTATATGCTGTTTCTAAGACACGCTCATGAGTAAAATTTGAAAAGAGATGGGTAAAACCAGACGAAGGCAAACAAATGTAAAGCAAGGGTGACATTAATAATTTAAAAAGTTAAACACTAAACAGAATATAAAATGACATAACTAAGGAAGAAGGGCTGATAACACTGTGTATTTGTTTGCAACAACTTAGAAAATTACAAAGCAAAAATTCTTAAAAATGCAAGACTAGGATAAAAATACAATTAAGGTGAGCAACTTCATTATTCTTTGTTTAAAACCAAACAGCACGAGAATAACAAAATAAGTATTGAGAAACACCGAGTGATATAAACAACAAACCTGATATATATGTATGTGCATGCAAGGGTACGTATAATAAATATAAAATAGATAATTTCCCATGAGTGTTTATGGCATAGTTACATTGACTGCATATTTGACTATTCAAAAAAATTTTTTAAAAATCTGTAGACAAATTTAAAAGAACTTTACAGATTGCATTCTCTGATCACATCCAGTGAAATATGATTAAATAATAATAACCTCAACTACCTGAAAATGAAATATTTTGGACAATCCTTAAACAACAGAGAAAACTCTGAACTCTCAGATAGCATCTCATACAAAACTGCAGGACATGGCCCAACTGGTATCAGGAAATACTTGCACTTAAATGCCTTCATTATTACACAAGAAATTCTAAAAATAAGTGAACTTAACACACGTTTTAAAAAATTATAAAAGGCAACAAAGATAGCTTTAAAAACCAGGAAAAGGTTATTAATCATGATAAAAGCTGAAAGTAATGAGATTGCAAACAATAATATGGAAAAGATAAATGCAAACTGATTCTTTGAACTAGTTAATCAAACAGGTAAACGTGAAAGAGTACAAAAATGACATTTGCTCTCTAGAAGCTTATATGGGCACTAAACTTCTTGGTACTTAACTAGAAGCAAAACAGATGTTGTATGGAGTAACTGGAGAAAGAATCAAGGAGATGGGAGGAGTACATGCCAGACCTGGAAGAGCAAGAGTTCTCACAATTTTAACATTCAGCACACATTTGTATAGGTGAATGTTCTGGTCCAGCTGAACAGTGTAAGAATGAAGAGGGAGAGTTCCCAGTGTGGCTCAGCAGAAACGAACCTAACTAGTATCCATGAGGATGTGGGTTTGATCCCTGGCCCCGCTCAGTGGATTAAGGATATGGCATTGCCTCAACCTGTAGACACAGCTCAGATCCTGTGTTGTGGCTGTGGCATAGGCCAGCAGCTGTGTCTCTAATTCAACCCCTGGCTTGGGAACTTCCATTTGCTGTACCTGCAGTCCTAAAAAGTAAAAAAAAAAAAAAGACTGCCACCTGCTCTCTCATCAACATCTCGGTGCTATTTGAGTAGAACTATTGATCGCTTCTGCTATGAGTACTCATGAAGCAAAGTTCTTGAACATTCATTAATCCCCAAATACATCTCTGGTGCAAGCATGACATGAAGTGAAGACTCTTAAGGGCAGAAAGTTACACTCCCCCCCACATACACTTTGTCAGAATCAATGCCTGGGTTCAAAGCTCCATTGACAGCCCCACCTACTGTTCACAATTCACCACCTTCACACCTGCGCAGGGTCTGAAAGACTCAGATAAGGGCAAGGGAAGGAGAATGGAAAGCATGGGCCTGACCAAAGACACTGAGATGGGAATGCAAAATGAGGCTGATGCCATGGGAGGACCCGAGAGGGCAAATCTGAGAGCTTTTCAAAAGGAAGACACCAAAGAGTTCTGCCGAAAAATCCACCGAGCTCCAGACCACAGCTTTTCCCCATATTCCATCTCCAACAGTAGTTCCCAGGAGTTAACGCTGTGGTATCCTTTCCCCCCATTCCTCTGGTGATGGTAGCTAACCTAGTTCTTCAGTGGGTCACACAGTATGGACAGGTGACACAGAAAGCTTACAGACTTGCCCAGTGGGCTGGCACAGGTAAGAGCAGAGTGGGAACCAGAAGCCAGGTCTTGGGGTACCTAGTTGGGTGTGTTGCCTTTTCTGCAACACTGGCTGCAGTTCCTTGCACCCGCATCCTTCCTTAATCAGACACCAAGTCATTCTCATATTTTCATTCGAGTATCTAATGTGAATATCATCATCCTTCAATTTCAGCTGAACTCTATCCTTACTGCCACTTCCTTGTTCCTTATCACCGCAGCCTGGACACTGAAGTCACTTCCAGGCCAGCACCCAGGCTATCTCCACGGTCCCTAACCTTTAAATTTTGCTTTAATTCCAGTTCCAGACTCAAGGTTAGAGTAGTGCCCTGTGCCTGCCGTTCTGAGCTTTCTGCCTGATGTTCAAGGTCCAGCACGATCTGACTTCCCTCTACTTTACCCCACTGACCTCTCCCTTGTCCAAATGGCACTCCCACCTCACTTAGACCGGCCTACACCCTGCCTCACCAAGGAGCCACCTCCCTTCTGGCTGCATCACTGCCTCTCCCGGTCACCTCCTCCATCAGAATGCCTCCATCCCTTTATCACACTATTTAAATTGTAATCTGTCAGTATCCTTGCCATGGGAATGTGCTGAATACCTACAGTGTACTGAGGAGATAAAGACTTAGGACAAGTCATCTGTCTCTAGAAGCCCTCAGTCATTTCAACAGACTCCACGCAACTTCCAATCTGAACAAATATTTCTCTCCGAAATTTCCCACTGCTTTGAATGTAAGCTTTTGTGTTACATTGTACCATTTTCTAACATGTCCCATAAAACAAGAGTTCCTGAAGCAATAATTCCTTGGCCAAAGAGGTTTAGGAAACACTGCCCATTTCATTCCTCACCCACCCACCCACTCTCAAATCTCCAACCTGAGACTCACAGTGCCGACTGAAAAATCTGACCGGTCCTGCGGTGTAAAAATTCATACAATGTTGGTTAACCAAGAATGTTTCCAAATGAGAAACTTTCTCTCCATTTCCCAAATAGCCATTAACAGTCTGGGGATCTAGGATTCTGCAGAATGTCCTTTTACAAAGTGCTGTACTAGATCGCTGCAATTTAGAACACACACCGTGTCACGCTGCCCTCATGGTGCTGGCCCTGACTTCCCTACTGGGCTGCTCTCCTTGATGAGAAGGGTTTTGACATGCATGAAACACCAGCTACAGGGGAGCTATGTTATCTAAACAGCACCACAACACCGTTTCCATCTCTTTTCAGGGACGCCTCAGGGAAATGGACTGACTTGCCTGCCATCAGCTGAGTCCCAGCATATACAAACTCATTTATATCAGACCCGAAGTTGGTACTGTTTCCGCTAAAGGGCTGTATCCCTAAGGTGGGATCAAGACGGAAGAAGAGTATAGACATGGCGCTCACCGTCTCCCACAAATACACACGCAGAAAACTACATACAGAGTGATACACATAGAACATCTACTGAATGCTGGCAGAAGACCTTAGACTCCAAAAAGGGCAAGGAACCCTCCACGTAACTGGGCAGAACAAAAGGAAAGAGAGGGAGAGAGGGAGAGAAAGAAGAGCTATATCCTTGGCAGGGCAAGTACTGTGTTTTGTACTGTTTAGGTGCTGTCCCGTGCCGAGCCCCTAGTGTGGGATCGTGACCAATAACCATCTGACTGAATTCATCCATGAAAATACGGCAAGAGGAAGGATGAGTAATGATGAAGAAGAGAGCTTGATGAAATGAGGAGGCGAAGGACAATTTCGACGTCTGCAAAGTTAAATTCTGCATCCATGAGCTGGACTGAGTCACACCGGTCTTTCGGGGATTCCTCAGCACCAAAATTCCCATCTACCTGAGTGGCAGCTTTCTCTAGGTTTTGCGGATTGCCACTTCTCAGGCGTCTCCTACTCCTGCACAGCACTACTTTAGTTTCTGACTTCTCCCAACTTTCCCACCTACTCCCCAGGCACCCTTTGGCAGATTTTCCAGTAGAATCTTATTTTGATTTTTTTTTCCAGAGTATTTCTTATTATAGCACTGTTCTCAAAAAGTACTCTCTCCTCTTCTGTAACACTAATTAAAATGAAAGCTAACGTGGGGGTGGGTGGCATCCAATTAAACACACATCAAAAGCCAGACGTTACGGAGTTCCCACCGTGGCACCGTGGAAATGAATCTGACTAGTATCCATGAGGACGCAGGTTCAATCCCTGGCCTTGCTCAGTGGATCCGATGCTGCCGTGAGCTGTAGCTGTGGTGTAGGTTGCAGACGTGGCTTGGGTCCCACGTTGCTGTGGCTGTGGTGTAGGCCGGCAGCTGTAGCTCCGACTGGACCTCTAGCCTGGGAACCTCCATATGCCTCGGGTGGCCCTAAAAAGCCAAAAAAAAAAAAAAAAAAAAAGCCCATTCAGAAGTTCCCCATTCAGAACTCCTTTTTTCTCTTTTTCAATATTCTGTATGACTACCGTTAACTGGAAGTCAATTTTGCAAGGTGAAAACTGCAACCTCTTGAATTTAGTCTTTTTTTTTCACTGAGTCCTCATCACACCTCCTTCTGTGTAATATTCCAAATCTATGACTATTACTGTGTAATATCTAAATATGCTACAGTGTACTTCTCCCACCCTCTCAGTCACTATTCAAAATAGCAGTCTTCTGGGAAATATTTCCAGGCCAGCTCTTTCATCTGGTCCTTTGAAAAGCATCATCTGTTCAGTATTAGATGCTCTTTCTGCTTTTTTTTCTTTACTATTGTTTTCCATCACATCCAAATTTAGATGACTATTGTCTCCCTTTGACATATTCAATATTATTAGAATTTCTGAGAACAAGAAATTTTTTTAATCCTGATTCTTTCAATCCTATTTTATTCTTTATTCCCAGGCTTCTGGTCGTTCATTAAACACACGCTCACACATATACTGACAGACACTTTCTAAATACAACGTGCCATTCCATTATGACACATGCTCCTTTCATTTGGAGGTGCTGCTCTGGCAATAATAATATTTTCTCAATTTTCACTTTTCTCAGACATACACCACTGTTTTTTTTTTTTCCTTTTAGGGCTGCACCTTTAGCATATGGAGGTTCCCAGGCTAGGGGTCAAATCAGAGCTACAGCTGCCGGCCTACACCACAGCCACAGCTAGATGGGATTTGAGCACCATCTTTGACCTAACCCTAGCTCATGGCAACGCCAGACCCTTAACCCACTGAGCGAGGCCTGGATCGAACCCGCAACCTCATGGTTCCTAGTCAGACTTGTTTCCACTGCACCACAACAGGAACTCCATATATACTCCACTATTGATGTCATTGCTTCTTTTATGCCGAATTCCTTTTCTCTCCCAATTAAAGGCTAATCTAATCGGGAGGCTGGCACTTCAGCCATTCTGGGATCACTGTTCAGTTTCTTAGGTACCAACACTGGGCAAGCTGGTCCCTTATTCCAGTCCTTCCTTATTTCTGCGATGTTTTCTAGCATCTCTGGATTCTGTCACCCATCAGAGAGATGGAATAACCTGGAGGTTCAGAGCAAGGCCCCCACAAGATTAAGCCCAGGTGCTGCCACTTAGTGGCTATGTCACTTTGGACAAGATCTAACTGCTCTGTGCCTCAGTGTCCCATTCTGTTAAGTCAATTTCAGAAAAAATAGTGCCCACCCTGCAGGGTTTAGGGGAGGATGGAATATACTAATATGCTCAAAATCCAAGGTGTCACAATTTTAGTGGCTGCCAATAATTATCTCTTCCTCGTAGTCTCCTCCACTTTTCTACCACTATATATTACAGCTGAGAACAGAGCGCTAAAGAAAAGCTGACGGTTTAAGATTGTTTAAGATTCTGCATGTTCATGGCAGTCTGTGTAAGCGAATTTCTTTCTTCTTCCTACTGTGACTTGGTATTATTATCTGCTCTGTGTACACTGTATTAAGACGTCTTACTTGCCAAGAAGTTGTTTCCTGGTCCCTGAAGGTTTAGGTAAGAAATTGGTCTGTAAACCCTGGTTCAGTCATTAGTTCAAAGAGCTATATATGTTGTTGCTAAGCATAGCTATTGCACTATCATTTATTACTTTTGTTTAGTATAAATTAGCTCTAAAGAGGACATTCTTAACTGGGGGCCTATTTCCTTTACTATAACTTATATGCTTTTCATTTGTGTATTTATTTATTTGCAAAACATGTATAATTGTTTAAAACCTACCCCTCTAGGAGATCCCTTCGTGGCTCAGTGGTTAACGAATCCGACTAAGAACCATGAGGTTGCGGGTTCGATCCCTGGCCTTGCTCAGTGGGTTAAGGATCCGGCGTTGCCGTGAGCTGTGGTGAAGGTTGCAGACGCGGCTTGGATCCCGCATTGCTGTGGCTGTGGCGAAGGCCGGCGGCTACAGCTCCTGTTAGACCCCTAGCCTGGGAACCTCCATATGCCACGGGTGCGGCTCTACATAAAGGCAAAAAGACAAAAAAAAAAATAAATAAATAAAATAAACCTACCCCTCTACAATGTTAGCACTTTAGCAGACCTTCACCATGGCCCAAAGTCACCACTAACTGAACTGTCTATAGTCTTAGTATGTCTTTTTTTTGGTCTTTTTTTTCCTTTTTCTAGGGCCACACCCGCAGCATATGGAGGTTCCCAGGCTGGGG
>PVHT020000059.1:5624516-5641045 GCA_004024745.2 Catagonus wagneri
CAAAAAAAAAAATAAATAAATAAAATAAACCTACCCCTCTACAATGTTAGCACTTTAGCAGACCTTCACCATGGCCCAAAGTCACCACTAACTGAACTGTCTATAGTCTTAGTATGTCTTTTTTTTGGTCTTTTTTTTCCTTTTTCTAGGGCCACACCCGCAGCATATGGAGGTTCCCAGGCTGGGGGTCTAATCGGAGCTGTAGCCGCCGGCCTACGCCACAGCCACAGCAACCTGGGATTCGAGCCGCGTCTGCAACCTACACCATAGCTCACGGCAAAGCTGGATCCTTAATCCACTGAGCAAGGCCAGGGATCGAACCTGCAACCTCATGGTTCCCAGTCGGATTCGTTAACCACTGAGCCACGACGGGAACTCCATATAGTCTTGGTGTGTCATTAGTTCCAATTAGCCTTTCCTTCCAGGTTTTGCTGATATATCTATCCATGAATCTCGATGGGTATTTGTGAATTTTGAACACTTTTACGTATCTAGATCGACCAGGGTTAAGACAAATGTGACAGACAAAAGTTGATTAATTTCGAGTTTTCATATGTGGCAGAGGGACTATATCTATTCGCCAAAGTATAATCTGGCACCCTGAGATCCACAGCATCCAGTGTGATCGAAGTTCTGCTATGACACAATTAGGCAGCAAAACTAAGTCGAAAGATGCCATTATGTGGGCATTAAGAGGCACAAGCCATTATGTATAAGATAAGCTACAAGGATATACTGTACAACACTGAGAATATAGCCAATATTTTATAATAACCATACCTGGAGTATAACCTTTGAAAATGGTGCATCACTATACTATATACCTGTACTATATAATATTGTACATCAACTATTCTTCAATTTAAAAAAAAGATACCACTACATATAGATGTAAATATGTTCATATGAGATCACTTATATGTAGAATCTAACAAAAAATGGTACGAAAGTACTTGTTTACAAAACAGAAACAGACTTACAGATTTAGAAAGCCAGTTTGTGCTTACAAAAGGGGAAACATGGTGGGGAAGGATAAATTATGAGTTTGGGATTAACATACACATGCTACTAGATATAAAACACACAACTAACAAGGACCTACTGTATGGTACAGGGAAAACTACTCAATATCCTATAATAACCTATATGGGAAAACAATCCAAAAAAGAATGTATATGAATAACTGATTCACTTTGCTGTACACCATTGTTATATTAACAAAATTAATATAACACTGTTAAGTCAACTATATTCCAATAAAAACATAAAAAAAGAAGTGCATATATGTTAATGTATTGATATTACATATAAATGTGATTGATGCTATTATACAGAGAGGTATAAAGTACTATATACAACAAAAGTGATAAAGCTTTTCATTATATTTGGGAAAGCTGATATAAGAAAATGGGGGCACTTCCTTCTTAAACTAGATTCCATAGCCAAAATCTGTATAAACCAAATATCCTTGTAGGTACTAGAACCAAGATGCCATGGTGAAGGGAAGTGACAGATGCCATTTCTGGGTCAACATGTTTAAGAGGCTGTGCAGAACCACTAGCTCTCTCTTCCCCTGTCATGGAGACTTGGAATCCAAGTGTTAAGACGACATCACCACATAATAGATGCAGCCTGAATCACTCAGTCACTGCAAGGACAGCTTCTCTAGAGAGCTGCCCAAATAACAGACTTTGTGTATGAGAAAGAAAATGTTTTTGTGTCACATCACCAAAAAACCCACAGGGTTTACTTGTTATGCAGCATCATCAAACCCACTGATTAATACACCAGTTTTAAGGCACACATCTCCTACTGGCTCCTTTCTTACTACAAATCCCATTTGAATGGGGCCAGCCAGCTACTGAAAGCCTGCGTGCAGAAGGGGAGCAGCCCACCCCTGTGTCTGTGATTTGTGGCATCAAATGCTCTCCCCACAACAATATGCTACTTGCTCTGCCCTAAAATCATGTGACCTTCACTCTTCAGGCATTCAACATCTCAGAGGCACACAGCGCAGCCCTTTAAATCACAGGCTTCCTGCGACTGAAGTATTTTGATCTGGTTACACTACCTCCTTTCATCTATGAACTTAGCTTTTCATCCAGAAAGCTTCCTGTATTGAAGGTGAGGTCAAGATCATACAAATTGTTGGTAGCAAAAAACTATTTCCCCTTCTACATTCTGTATATACTGGGTCTCCATAAAAGCATTCCATGGGTCTTGATGATTTCCTTGTTTCTTGCTAAATGGAGTTTTTACTTTCCTCTCTCTTTCCATTGTTAACACCCTTCATTGTTTTCAGTGAGTTATGAAGGAACAGGAGTTAGAATGCCTTTATTCTACCACCCTGAATAGTGCTTGCCTCTTAAGACCTGCTCTTCTGATTCAAATGCAGTTAATTCGAATTATGTTTTGTCTTTGTTCAATTTTCCATGATTTTTGACAAAATCAATAACATATCATCTGAAAAGGAGATGTTAAAGGAATGGATAATTTTTTTAATTGAAATATAGTGGATTTATAATATTGTACTAGTTTCAGGGATACTGAAAAATTATTCGTGTGTGTGTGTGTGTGTGTGTGTGTGTGTGTATATTTCAGACTATCTTCCGTTATAGGTTACACAAGATATTGAATATAGTTCCTGTGCTTTATGTGCTATATCATAAGTCCTTCTTGTTTATCTATTTTACATATGGTAGTGTGCATCTGTTAATCCTATACTTCCCTTTTTTTTTTTTTAATTTTTTGGCCACACCTGTGGAATATGGAAGTTCCTGGGCCAGGAACCAAACCCATGCCTCCACAGAGACCCAAGTTGCTGCAGTCAGATCTTTAACCCATTGTACCACAGTGGAAACTCCTGTTAATTCTATACTTTTAATTTATCCCTCCCCTTAGCAACCATAAGTTTATTTTCTATGTCTGAGTATATTTTTCTATTTTGTATATAGAATCATTTGTATTTTTTTTTAGATTCCACATATAAGTGATATCATTATAATATTTGCCTTTCTCTGACTTCACTCAGTATGATAATCTCTAGGTTCATCCATGTTGCTGCAAATGGTAATATTTCATTCTTTTTTTTATGGATGAGTAATATTCCACTGTATATGTGTACCACATCCTCTTTATCCATTCACCCATCGATGGACATTTAGGTTGCTTCCATGTCTTGGCTATTGCAAATAGTGCTGCTACAAACGTTGGAGTGCATGTATCTTTTTGAATTAGAGTTTTTGTCTTTTCTAGGTATATGCCAGGGAGTGGGATTGCTGGATCATATGGTAGTTCTATTTTTAGGTTTTTTTTTTTTGTCTTTTTGCCTTTTCTAGGGCCGCACTCGCGGCATATGGAGGCTCCCAGGCTAGGGGTCTAATCGGACCTGTAGCCCCCAGCCTACGCCACAGCCACAGCAACGCCAGATCCAAGCCACATCTGCGACCTACACCACAGCTCATGGCAACGCTGGATCCTTAACCCACTGAGCAATGCCAGGGATCAAACCCGCAACCTCATGGTTCTTAGTCGGATTTGTTAACCACTGAGCCACAATGGGAACTCCTATTTTTAGTTTTTTAAGGAACCTCCAAACTGTTCTCCAGAGTGGAGGAATGGATAATGTTGAGCTTGAACCAAAGCCTCTGGTTCCAAGTGCCATGATACAGCTCTTTACCAATGAATAAAGTTCTTTAGCAGTTGGTTAACAAAGACTAGAATAAACTAGAACTTGAGATGTTTATGAGTAAACAGACCCACAGATATTTTCCTTATTTTCACTTCCACAGTTGGCAGCACAGTTACATTCAGGCGCCAGACACACTGGAGGCAGTAGGCAACGCTAAGTGGTGCCAAGCTTACCAGGCCCTGAGAAAACAGCTCACCGCTATTTCCACAGACACAAAAGAGGGGCAGCAGGGAGTCGGGGGTGGGGGGCGGGCACTCCGACACCCACATGCTGGCAAAATGCCTCCTGACCATTTCGGATGGTCTCATTGTTCATGCTCTCATTGCTTTATTTTAATCTTTCACAAGGTTCATGTCAAAGGAAAATAACCTTTACAACTCTCTCACTCTTTGTACTGACTTTCAAGTTAGGATGCACAGTCCTCCTTGGTAGCCACAGAGGACTGGTTCCAGGTTCCCACTTGGATACCACAGTTCAAGGATGCTCAAGTCCCTGACATACAATGGCGCAGTATTAGCATATAACCTATGCACATGCTCCCACAGGCTGCACATCATCTCTAGATCACTTATAAAACCAAATACAATATAAATGCTATAGAAATAGTTGTAAATACAATGGAAATGCTATATAAATAGTTGCCAGAGCTTAGCAAATGCAAGTTTTGCTTTTGAAACTTCCTGGAATTTTTCTTTCCCAATATTTTCTATCTACAATTGGTCAAATCCAAGGATATGAAACCCACAGATACAAAGGACCAACTGTGTTCCTCTTTCCTCCTAAGATTTGACCACGTTAGATATAAAAATACACATAAACTCATTTTAACCACAAAGCAGGTCTTCTATATCTCATTAGTTAAATAGAAATTCTGTGGGTAACTGGGAATAAGGATTGAAAAATTATTTTTGGAAGGGATTCTGAGACTAGGAGCAGAGAGTTAGCGTTTGCAGGTGAGAGGCTAGTTGGACACCTGTTTCTTCACCAGTAAAGACATGAAAGAACACTTCCAAACTGTATAGTGACACAGTGACCATGACTGTGAGAGAGGGCTGAACTACAGCCCTTTCTGAACTCAGAGGTATTTCAAAAAAGTCACTTTCTTTCAATGTGAAACTTACACATCAATGTGAAATATATACAGTGGAGTTCTCACTGTGGCACACAGCAGGTTAAGGTTCTGGCATTGTTGCAGCTGGCCCAGGAAATTCCATATGCCATGGGTGCATATCCCTGACCCAGGAAGTTCCATATGCCATGGGTGCAGCTAAAAAAGAAAAAAAAGGAAAAGAAAAAAATATATAGGAATCTACTTTCTAGGGTTATCTCATATGATCAGAAATTGAATAAAATTTACCTTTTTAAAGAAATGGCAACGGGATCTCTCTATCACCCTGACCCTCTCTGAGCTACATAATTTGTTATTGAAACTTTAGAAAAATTAAAGGCAGAGGAATCAAACACCAAGGTCAATAACAAATGCAAAGACCACAGACTTGGGAAATTGTGACCTTGGTTCAACCTGGAGGGAAATTACTTAAGTCTTCTCAGCTTTTTGGCCTCCGTCCCTTCTGACCACCCAAACTGCCATCAATCTCTTAACCCTTATACTCCCCACCCACCCTTATCTGTACCAAACAAGGGTAGCTACCACGTTCTGTCTTAGAAATACTATCTCATTCATTTGCTCATTCAACAAAAATTGATCGGGCCTAATGTAGGTTGTGTGCTCCCTTAATCAGTGACTTTACAAAGGTGTTTCAGACAAGGTTCTTGCCCTTCAAAAGCATATTCTAAAAGTGAGAAAGACAACATAAAGAAAAGCACAATAAAGGTATGATTTGGTGCTACGATACAGGTACTACAAGATGGTACGAGGCTAGCTCAGAAGGTGTGACAATGAGGCTGGATCTGAAAGGATTAGTCTCTGTCCACAAGTGCCTTATTTCTTTTACTGACAAAGGCAGAGGCCACGCCTCATCGTCTGTATTTCCCACAATGCCTTTTCCACGGTAGGTGCCAAATGAATATATATGGGAAGAATAAGTGAAAGAAATCCAAATATGATGTTTTTAATAAAGGAAAAATACAAGTGAGTTTCAGAAATATAATAACATTGTGCTCTGATGATGGGAAGAATTAACTTCTTCAGGTAGTGAAATAGGTTTTCATAAAAAAGTGAAAGGACTTTAAACACTAATTTGAAAATAAGAGCCTCTGAGATGCTTTTTATTGGACACCACACATCAGAAGAGCTACCACTGAAACAAGCATTTTTTTTTTCCTCAATACTCTATGATATAGGTATTATTTTCCTCTGACCAGTGAGGTAACTGAAACAGAGAAAGCTTAAGTCATTAGCTCCAAACCCTACAACAAGCATATGGAGACTGGATTCCAACCCAGTCCTACCTGGCCTCAGAGCCAAGCCCATGGCTGCCAGGTGATGCAGGTTCAGAGCCTAATCGCCCCACACAAGTGTGCTGCGGAGTTAATAAAGATTCCATCTAGGTTATGCAGGTAAGTACGATGTTGCAATAGCGTCATCTGCATTTTCTGAAGACAGCAGAAGAGAGTAAAGGAAATCCTTTCACTTTGCAGTCACTTAGAAGGAAGAAAATTCTTGACTGACTTATTTTCAAAGACTCAAATACAGGTGTTCAACTGTGAATCTTCCGAGTGTTTGAATTCCTATTTCAAAACATAAGGCGTGCTCTAATTCTCCTTACGTTACATACCAAGGAATCAGAACCTGGATTCCTTAGTACTAAGACAGATTATGTCAAGTGCATTTTCATCACTTACTCTTCATTTCCCTCATGGGCACTCTTCTCACTGAAGCCATTTTTCTGGGAAGCAACCAAGAAAACAGCCACCAGAGGAGTATGTGGCATTTAGAACCACCATATCTGGTAAGCGCATCAAACTTGTGTTATTTGCACTCCTCCTTATGGTCGGTCACGTGATCTTCCTGTGAAGAAAGGCTGGAAAAATCCTTTGTCAGAAGGTCAGGGCGGAACAAAGGGTGTTGCGGAGAAGAGGAAGGAAGGAGGATGTGGGCGGTGGGAGAAGTAGAATTGAAAAAGACAGGTGAAGCGCCTCCTCTAGGTAGTTCCTAAATCATCTCCTAAGCTAGCTTGCATGCATGCATACATGTATGTATGCACATATGTATGTATTTATTTATTTTGCTTTTTAGGGCCTCCCCTGCAGCATTTGGAGGTTCCCAGACTAGGGGTCGAATCGGAGCTACAGTTGCCGGCCTACACCACAGCCATAGCAACACGGGATCCGAGCCGTGTCTGCAACCTACACCACAGCTCACGGCAATGCCGGATCCTTAACCCACTGAGCAAGGCCACGGATCGGACTGCAACCTCATGGTTCCTTTGGATTCGTTTCTGCTGCACCATGACGAGAACTCCTCATCTCCTAAGCTTATCTCTAATGTTTACAATGACGATTAGGGTTCCTTTGCAACACTGCAGCAGAAGGAAAAATGTATACACAGATCCATGTATTGAAATCTGTCCTCTTTTGGATAGTCAGCTTGGAACACACAAGAACTCCTTCCAAATTTCTCAGCAAAGGAGCAGCTGATCCGCCATAGCCAGACTGCATTACGGCGGAGAGGTAAGTAACAGGAAGCTAAAGCTTGAGGCCACTCAGGCAAATCGATTATTCCTGGTCTGCTGACACCATCGCCCTTTACCACCTTCTGGTTATATTTAGACTCTCCATGTAATAGTTTTACCCAAAGCTAATATATCATCATAGTAGTAGGCTACAGTAATCATTGACATTTTTTAAAATGGAAAACATACCATTCGGATGCACTAATTTCTGTATTTCTCAGCAAAATAATATATTTTAACTGTAAAAAAAATAATCACCTTCACTCCACACATAATCAACCTTCCAGCCTCCTTCACCCTGCCCCTGCCCTTATAGTTACACACACACACACACACACACACACACACACACACACACACACACACCATGTCCCTTACACTCCATATAAACCATACTATCTGCTCTATAGTCAATGATCTTCAACTCATGGAATAGTGGAATAAACAAGGATTCAGACTTAACTGGATTCAAACTCCACCTTTTCCTTAGCAAACCGTATACTCATAGCTGGCCCGAGTCTCCTCAGTCTGAACCACACAATGCGTAAAGTACAGTGCCTCACAAACTATGGCACAGAGAGTGGCACAAATTCCACTAATTAAATGGATAGTGACCCAGCTATCAAAAGAAAACAAACTATCAATAGAAAATAGGGGTATTTTTTAATATATATCAATTATATCTCAATAAAACTGGTGGGGGGGAAGGTAATAAAATAAATAGAAATAAAAGAAAACAGAGGTATTTTCTATATATGCTTAAAATAAAGATAGCCACCTCCCCCCTTTTTTTTTTTAATTACTGAAGGATTCATCCGCTCCTCCTCTCTACATCAACCCAGGTTCTTGTTTTATCCTCTTCTTCTGGGCCTACTGACTCCTGGCAATATGGAACTTTTCAACGTTCAGTTCATAAGGCATATTTAACATTTTTAGGCACGTTGATAAAGATTTCATAGAAGAGAAGGTTCCATATAAAGGAGAAAATGAGACTGAGGATAAAGTATAGATTTAAATTATCCAGGCCAAGACTAAACTTATGTATGATCAAAAGCTGACTTGGTCAGACATCATTTTTGTACCTAAATAGCCGGCAAGAGAGTAGCCTTATAACTGAGCTTCTCTCTCTCTCTACCCAGAGCGTCCAAATCCATAATACCTGCCCTCCTCCTGGACCACGTGTATCGCTCAGTGAGCTTTGCTTCCTTTACCTCGGGCTCCATCCTCAGGGGGAGGTCCCTGGGAGGGATGGGGAAGAGGCTGGCTGCCCAGCTCCTGGGACCCCAAACCTGTGCCATCTGCTAAAAAGTTATAGCCAGGAAACAGAAACATCCCAAGCCACAGCTGGGTGATATCTGTGTGGCTGTAAAGAGAAGCTAAGAAAACAGGTAGCTGATGACAGCAGAAAGCCAAGTGTGCAAAAGAAAAACATCTGTGATTTAAAAAGAAAAAAAAAAGCGCAGAAAACAAAATCCTAATGTCAGCTTCTTAAGGAAGAGGGATTTACCACAAGTATTTGCCTCTGTGCCCTGTTTCAGCCTGAAAATGTATGTATGTATGTATATTATGTACCATTCATTCATTCACTCATTCATTCATTCACTCATTCATTCACTGTGCTCAGCACTCAGTGCTTAGTTGGTCCTTTGCTTTACTCAGCCAACTGATACTCCTGCATGGCCTGCACTTCAGATGTACTTGTGGGTGAATGTGGGACTCGCTTTTAGGGGAACTGCCTACTTCTGGTCTCTCTTCTCTTGCCTCCTGTTTTCTTACTGTTGCTGGTAAAGAGGGCGGAGCCTTCAGGTCAAAACTTTTCTGCAGTCCTCCTTCCCGCCACCCCAAGTCCCCAGAGAGATCTGTGCTCAGCAGTGGGCACAGTCCACTCAACTCTGTCTTCCCCTCTAGACCAAAAGTCACTTTGCTTTCCCTCATTAAAGAACGAATTCTCGCCCGGCGAGAGAGAACTGGATGAAGGCAGTCAAAAGGTACAAACTTCCAGTTACAAGATCAATAAGTACTAGGGCTGTAAAGAGGACAAATATAATATCACGACTGTACGTTATATAGGAAAAGTCATTAGGAGAGTAAATCCTAAGAGCTCTCATCACAAGGAAAAAAATTTTTTTCTATTTGTTGAATGTTGTATCAACGTGAGATGATGAGTGTTCACTAAATTTATCATGATATTCATTTCACCGGGAATGAAAGTCAAGCCATTGTGCTGTATACCTTAAACGTATAGTGTTGGGGGCCAAGGACAGCTCAGTAAAATTGGAAGAAGGAAAAAAAAAGAATGAGCGCTGCAGAGTAGTGGCAGCTTGTTCGTACCTGGTCTCGCAGCCTCTCCTGGTGGCCCATGATTGCTGTGGCATGATGGGGATATTTCTGCTTGAGATGTTCTAGGAAAGCCTCTCTCTTCCTGTCCATCTCCGATGTTTGCATTCCCAGTATTTCTTTGGAACTTCGAGGCCCACCTAGAGTGTGTCTCCTTGAGATGTTGCGAGAAGATTTGGAAGTTGACACACGACTGTTCCCATTAGAAAGGCGTTCCTTGGTTCTGCGACACTCTGCTTCTTCTAGGGATGTGACCTGCAGGTTGCTTTTTCCCTGTTCTGAAAAACAAACAAACAACATATATATATATATATATATATATATATATATATATATAGTTCACAATGAATGATTTCACACTAGAAATCTCATTTACGGAATCCCAAGAGGGTCCGTGGCAGCTGCTGCTGTATAAATGTAATTTAGCAGATTGCGTGTATGTGTGTGCGCGCGCGTGTGTGTGTGTGTGTGTGAAGAAGGGGGGAGGGAATCAACCATCAAAATAAATGTGAAAAACTGCAGTTTAGATGAGTTCCCGCTGTGGTACAACAGGGTGAGTGGTGTCTCTGCAGCACCAGGACGCAGGTTGGATCCGCGGCCCAGCACAGTGGGTTAAAGGATCCACAGCGGCCGCAGTTGCAGCATAGGTCACAACTGCGGCTTGGATCTGATCCCTGGTCTGGGAACTCCATACGCTTGGGGTAGCCAGAAAAGAAAAACCAAAAAATTTAGAAAAGATGTTACAGTAAAAACGCTAGTTTCTGACACTTTCCCTGAGGTTATTCAAAACAAGGACAGCTGGTCAGACTAGTTTGTAGGCAACTTGGTCACCCCTTTACCTTCGTCTGTAATAACTGAAAAGTAAACTTCGGTGATTCTGATTATTTCTTTAGGTTTATATACAGTTTCACCCTGATAACGGGATTTTTTATAGTTTTATATTCTGAAGGTGGTTTCTGAAATGTGTGTTTTATCTCTAAGACCCAAAATAGCTATTATAATTATTAACATAGGAATCACTTGAAAATCCTATTTCTCCTGATTATAATAAACCAAGCAAGCAGAAGAATATTATTAGAGGTAATCATCAAGGAGTGTAACGTAAAGGCTCAGACACCTTTTCCTTAAAGCTGGACTTTATGTGAAACACTTAAGGAAAAGGGAAGAGATATGGCGCATTTTGAAGGTCTTGATCTCTGAGCTGGGGCTGGAGGGACAGGTGACTTCTACTTAGAAGTAAGTGGGCAACTGAGGCAGGCAATGACGACTCAGTGCAGAACACTACTAGGGACTCTCCACTCACTCTCAGTGGCTGGCAAGTGGAGTAGGGAAAAAAGAACCCCAAACCAAAACCAAAACCAAAACCTGAACAGGAAGAGAAAGTAATAAGCATCCTGAAGCATTTCAGAAGTTTGCAGATTCCGGGAGTTCCCTCTGTGGCTCAGCGGGTTGAGAACCTGACATAGTATCCACGAGGATGCAGGTTCCAACCCTGGCCTGGCTCGGTGGGTTAAGGATCCAGTGTTGCCATGAGCTGTGGCCTAGGTCGCAGACTAAGTCTCAGAGTCTGCATTGCTGTGGCTGCACCTCCAATTCAATCCCTAGCCTGGGAACTTCCATACGCCGCACATGTGGCCCTCAAAAGCAAAAAAAAAAAAAAAAGTTGAAGGTTCTCTTCATGGAGAGTAGTCCTTCTACAGTATAACAGGTGCAGGCAGGATAAGGTATCCTTGTCCATGGAATTCCCTGGGAAAAAAAGCCCTGCCTTTAATTCTAAACGGAGGACAAACTATTCAAGCTCTCTCAGCCTCAATGTCTTCATTAATACGATGAGGATGGTTAGATGAGTATTAGATACACAAAGAGTCTTGTAGCTCAAAATCTTGTAAATCTAAATTATTTTTAAAAAATAAATCACCAATGTAAGAGCATATCTACTAATTATTTATCTGTAAAAGTGCAGAAAATGGACCCAACATGAAAGAGTTCCAGAGTTGAGTTTCAGAGAATTGTCTTCATGCCAATGATGCAAATCAACAGGTGTCTTGTCCAGAGTTGACACAGAAACTAACTCCTCTAAAAGCAATGCCACCAACAGGTTTCCTCTTCTTTACCTAAAAACATCTGTGCCTGGAACTGTTGGTACAACACCCATTGGTTAGACACAGAAAAGACTGTAATCTTGGGCTTGTTTTCCTGCTCCAGTTTTTCAGCCCTCAGTGCGTGTTCTGGGAGTAATTCTTCTTGTTTACCCTTCACTTCTCATTACTATGGCTAATTATAGCATCTCCATCAGACACTGATGAGGAAAGGGAAGGAAAAAAATAGCCCAATTAGTTCTTTCTACTTTTCATTAGTTTTAGCAGTGTGTGGAAAAGCGGGGAGAAGACGGAACTATTGGTTAAAAAGATATTGAGATGACAAAGAAATAAAAAGGTTCTGGAACCCAGTATTAAAATTAGAGAGGCACACGTCACACTTGACGTAATGGAACTGAAATTAGGATGGGGAAGAATGGGTGGAAATTGTTCCCTTTCCTCAACTCATGAGGTGTCTTCCACTGAAGACCACTTTGAACATGGGAGCCCCTCAAGGGATACACAATTGTTGAATGAAGTATTTTTTAGGGGAAGGGGAGGGGACGGTGGTACCAATTAGAAGCCCTGTGTACCAGACCCTCCCCTACTCCTTACTCTACATGTGGTTTCAGCCAAGGCACCTAGCATCTCTCTTGATTTCCTACCTACATAATGGAAGGTTCAATAACAGCACCTGCGCTACGGACACTGCAGGATCAATAAGAAAACTGTGAGACGAGAACCTGACTATCTATTCTAATAGTCAGGTTTCTTTTGAATGTCCCTTAGCAGCCAGCCCATGCTAGTCATTAGTGAGCATCCAATAAACAAATACCTTTGAGTTGGGGGGTGGAACGGAGAACTTAACTATAATTCCATTTATTTAATTTATCTTCTCATTATATGGGTTCCCATGATGGCTCCCTTTTTTTTTTTGTGGTCTCTTCTTTAATGACACAGAGGTAACAGGATCTACCGAATAAAGCCAGATGCAGAAGATGTCATATGTTGGGTTGGTAAATATGTGGGCAGTCTGAAGAGGTTTAGCCTTACCTTTTTGACTGAGTGTAGTGTGTACATGTGACTTTTGTATTAGCCAAAATTGTTGTTTACTTGATAGAACCCTGTTGACTTCTAAATGGATTTTTAAGATCGCTTTTGACATCATGAAAATGATATATTTTATTTTTATTTTTTTGTCTCTTTAGGGCCCCACCCACGGCATATGGAGGTTCCCAGGCTAGGGGTCGAATAGGAGCTACAGCTGCTGGCCTCCACCACAGCCACAGCAATGTCAGATCCGAGCCGTATCTGCAACCTGCACCACAGCTCGCAGCAATGCCGGATCCTTAACCCACTGAGTGAGGCAAGGGATCGAACCCGCAACCTCATGTTTCCTAGTTGGGTTCGTTTCTGCTGCACCACGACGGGAACTCCATGAAAATAATATATTTTAAAAGTCACCCAGAACAGCTAGATGCATTAGCAGGATGGAATCACTGGGAAGGTGATTTCTCCGCACAGACCTGAGAGTATCCTTATCCCATAAGGATAAACACTTATGCTCCTCAACTAACAAGGGCAGAAAGTTTCATTCTGCTTCATTTCGCCACAAAGGCTCACAAGAGCTATTCTGTTTCATCTAAGGATCCTCAGAAGAGTTCAAAACAGCCAGATGAGCAGCTCCTTGGAGACTGAAAAGAGCTTTCCATGTTCTTTGAAATAAATTGGGAAAGGATGCCATACAGAAAAGATTGACAGAACACTGTAAATCAACGATACTTTAATTAAAAACAAATAAAAACCAAACCAAACAAAAATAAATAGGAAAACAAGTTTGGGGGGGGGTTTGGAGGTCAGAGTCCATCTGTCAACATTCACCTTGGAGCAGCCCCAACTTACTGACCCTCTAAACCCCCACCCTTTCTAAGACTTCGCCTTAAGAAGGTCACGTCAATCTTAAGTTCCTTCTCCACTTTTTCTGTTTCCTGGATTCTTCTAAAGTATCTCCAGTTGCTTAGAGAGGTTTCACGCGATCTGGAGGACGGCAGCAAATAGCAGCAAGGGTTAAAGCACCAGAGGCTAAATGCACAGCCCTGGGCAGATATTTAATTTCCCTGGGAGCCCACCCACCACCAGCACCTGCTCCACTTTTAGGGGGCCCACAACAACCAAGTGCAGTTTCCCCACAAAGCCTCCTGGTCACTCGAGCCTTGTCCTCTGAGACTCAGTTCTTGGAAGCTACCAACTCCCACGCCTGAGGGAGAAGGGACTGCTCTCCCATTCCAGTAGCTGGGGAGAAAGTCATCTTTCAGCTGAGGAGGAAATAAAAGCGGAGCAGCAAAGCATGTTCCATCACAAGGCCACAGCCATGGAGTCAGAGGTCCCGAGCCCCGCCAGCTCCTCACCGTCCACATGAAGAGACGGTCCAAGGCGTGGAAACAGAAATACAGTTCTGTCCCTTGGCTGGAATGCACTTTGGTGCTAACACTGATATCTGGGTGTGTCTGGCTGCTATTCTGGGGATCCGTGTCCAACAAATAATGAAGCTGCAGTGTGAAGACAAGGCTTCCAGTTTTCCCTTCCTGCCCCTCCCAGCCCCTGCCCTGCCCAGGGCGACTCCTCCTGCAGCCCATTTCCAGCAGGGCAAGGAGCAAAATATGGGAGCTTCCAGAGGAGAACAGCCCCTCCAAACATCCCCCAGAGGAGAGGGGATAAAAAGGGCAGAAGTGCCAGAGACAGACTCTTCTGAGGTTCAAAGGGTTTCCTGGCTAGGGATGGAGACTTCTGGAAAGGAAAAGTGGAAAGTGGGGACCGAGGAGGGGTAGGTACCAAGGAGGCAGAAGATTATGGAAGATGGGTCATCACAGGGAGAGACCACCCAGCAGATCATCCTGCAGGCAGGGGACCGCTGGAGTTCCCCAGGCTGACCTCTTGGCTGCTGGTCAGGTTGCCCGGCTGGGTCAGCTGACCTGCAGCTCGGGACCTGAACTTTGCATCATTTGGGCATTCCACACCTGCCCTCGCCAGGAACTAGGCTTCCTGAGATTACATTCCTGGGTCAGATTAGGTAGGCCCGGCCTCCTGGGAGTCCCCATCGCTTCAGAGTGGCTTCTGCTTAGCTGTCTCTAAGGTGTCACCTTTTTTTTTTTATTTTTATGGCCATACCAGAGGCATATGAAAGTTCCCAGGCTAGGGGTCCAATTGGAGCTGCAGCTGCCGGCCTATATCACGGCCACAGCAACACCAGGTCAAAGCCACATCAACAACCCAAGCTGCAGTTAATGGCAACACTGATCCTTGACCCCCTAAGAGAGGCCAGGGATTGAACTCATGTCCCTAGGGACATGGTGTCAGGTTCTTAACACACTGAGCCACAATGAGAACTCCAGGTGCTGCTTTTTAAACCATGCCGAGATTTAATCTTGCATTGGATCATGGTGGAGAGCTGCTGTTTCACCCGGCGGTAACACCTCTCTGGAGCTATTGTGGGAGCAACCACATTTATTCTGTCCGTGTATCCAAACCGTAACATCCTCCTGGGTGTGCACAGGCCAACTGCATTCTCTTTATCTAGTTGGGACCTTGCACCAGTTCTGGTCAATGGTATCTGTACAGAAGTGATATGGGTCACCTTTCGTCCTGGCCTCCGACCTCCTCAGTAATCTCGCCTGCCCCTTCTCTTTCCCCTTTGGCCAATTAAATGGAAAAGCTCCAGCAGAAGCTTCCAGGACCCCGGGTAAGAGGGTCATAACTAGACAGAAGGAACCAGGTCCCAAGGTCGCCAGGATGTAAAACACCCAGCAGATCCACCCGGCCAGGAACATTCACATTCCACCGTGTTCAAAAATTGTACCTTGTAAAGCAGGATAAGGGAGAGAAACCAATGGGGCAATTTTAGGGGAGACTTTGGAGCCAAGACCAAAACATTCATGGTCCCCAAGTCTGCCCCACTGTGTGGAGTTGCCAATACTATTTTTCTCCCAGCTTCATTGAGATATAATGGGCATAAAACAGTCTGAGTTTAAGGTGTACCGTGATTTGATACACTTCTACACTGTGAAATGATCACCGCCATAATGAGTACTAGTTTCATAGGACACTTGCGAATCACGTGTGCTGGAGGCAAGGCATGTGGCTGACTGCACTTCACTTGCACAGGGGTTTCAAGACCTTAGGGACCAGAGCAAAAGCAGACACCTCGGGGCTGCTGTGGGCAGATAAAGGCATCCCAAGAAACTCGAAGGACCACTCTGAGGAGCCCATGGCCTTCAAAAGTAGCAAGACAGAGTGAGATTCAAACTCAATCAATAATTACTAAGTATCATTCTGTGTTTCAAACTAGTCTTTCAGGCTGTTATTACCTAGTAGCTGTCTATTCCGCCCTGGGAGCCTCATTGGTAAGAGCTATTCTCCAGGTGACCATATGCTCAGTTTGCCCAAACAGTTCTGGGTTACAACTGTTGTCCCAGCGAAATTATTTATAGTGTTCCCTTTCTCTTCAGAGTGTCTCAGTTTGAACAAGCTACACGATCACCCAAGGGATCCTCATCTAGCGTAGGTTGATAAAATCAAGGCCCCGGGTGGTATAATTAGCCTTTTGTTCAGCACATATTTATTGAAAGCTGTCTCATGCATGGTGCTCTTCCAGGTGCTGGGAATGTGAAAACGAAGAAGTCACGGTCCTTTGCCTCTTGTCACCTGTATTACGATGCCGAATGCGGTCGCTCAACAACGCAGTGATGGGAATGGGCGAGTGGAGTCACGGGTGATGTGAGCACTGAGGCC